>CAJHNH020002298.1:0-115073 GCA_905116865.2 Candidula unifasciata | reverse complement strand
GTATTCCCAGATAAAAATCGATGTAAAATTACCGAACACATCCAACTTTCTCGGAATCTGTCATAATAGCCCCCCCCCCCCCCCCCCAACCGCGAGAAGCAATATAGTTGGCTGTTACAAAAACCTACCAGCCAATCTCTGGGCTTGTATTATATATCGGCCCAGTAGTCTTTTTGGCTATTTTGTGTTGGCCCGATATTTCGGCCGCGTCCTCTCGGCGTCGTTAAACCCCTGTCTGGCATGTCTGCCGAGGAACAACAAACATATCACTGCATTTGCAAGTTAAAAGCGTTTTATGTTTATTTTATGTCGTCTTTGTGGCGTTAATTAATTGGAAAATACACCAGGAAAACATGTTTGAATTACGTTTTACTTTGCGAAGACAAACCGGCAGATCTCCCCAAATGGGATAACAATGACATGTTTTAAGAGGCGGAACTGTTTTCTCTAGGAATTTTCCATTTGTGGCACTTCTGTTTTCCCAGTTTATTCTTAGAATTTTGAGGTTCAAACATGTCAGAGAAATGTGTACACTTTAAGCATACATGCTATGTTCCTGCTACTTTGAAGATGTTTCTTTTATTAATTTTTTTAGTTAATTAATCAATTATTCATAAATATAATTAAAATTAAAAAGTTAGTGCGTATCCTGTACAGGACGTTGCAGAACCAACCACAGCAGCCTCTGGCTGTTGTGTGGTCTCACTAGGCTAATTTACGTCAAGTAGTTTGCCATTGCCTCTGGACGGTCGGCCCCCTAATACCACTGTCGAAACCAACGCAAGGCGTATGGCCCGCAGCTGGGATCGTACCCGGCACCCCAGCATTACGAAGCGTGCGCATCGACTTAGCCACAGAGCCGACATAATTACAATTACGAAACAGATATCTGAACCACAGCTATGGACCAATCAAAGATACAAACTCAATTCAATGGAGAGAAAGACGCAACAGCGAAGCTCATAAAAAAAAGACTTAGTTTCCTGTCTGTTACAAGCCTTTGCCGAAACAACCCTAGCAATTTTTTGGGGGTGCTCTTGTGGTTTTTCTATGCAAATTTACGTTCAGTAGTTTGTCATTGCTTTCTCAACTGTCGGTTTTGGGTACCACTGTCTAAACTAACTTAAGAGGAGTCTGCTGTCAAACTGCTTGTATCTGGGATCGAGCCTGGGACACCGACATTACGAAGCGAGCTGGCAATGTCGAAGCCACTCGATGAAATGTGTAACCTGTTAAAAAAAAAAACCTCATTGGCATCAAACAACTAGATTGCCATCATTGGCGGATATAGAGAGAATAGCAAAAATCATAAAGATAAAAGGTGCGTGCAAAGGGGAAAAAGGTGATGACGACGATCAAAGCGGGAACGGCAGATTAATAGAAAGAAATAAAAAAGTGAAGGAAACAAGATTTGAAGACTAAGCAGAAGAAAATATGAGGGGATGATGATAGTGGCGGTGTTTGTAATGGTGCATATGAGGCCGGCGATGATGATAGTGATAAAAAGTGAAAAATGATAATCTGATAGAAAATAAAGAAAAGGGTGAGGTGGATAAAGAAAAAAATCATCATCATCATCATCAGGTGCCTTGTCGACTGGCGTGGGCTATCATGCCTCTCCATAATCTGCGATCTCCTGCAGCATGTATCAGTTCGTGTGCCGACACACCTCCATGCCATGCAACAAGACTGTCAAGCATCTTCTCTCGTTGTCTTCCTCTATCTCTCCTTCCACAGATCTTTCCAGTGGTCACAACATGTTCTATTTTCCCTTCTCATAACATGGCCGAAAAATGATGACGGTCTCCTTCTGATGTCTGTGATAAGTTGTCTTCGGGCTCCCGCCTCTTTCAAAACCTCTTGGTTGCTCTTTTTGGCTGTCCAAGGTATTCTAAGCATTCTTCTGTAAAACCACATCTCTGAGGCCTCTAGAAATTGTCTGGCCTGCCTACCGATTGTTCAGGATTCACAACCATATGATAAAACTGGAATACACACTTAGGAATAATTCGTTTCTTTGATACCACCATTACTTCTGTCTTCCGATTATTCAAACTGAGGCCCATTCTTCTACTTTCTAACACCACAATGTCTATAATTTCCTTTTGTTCTTTCTGACTTGTTGCTATCAAAACTGTGTCATCAGCATAACGTAAATTGTTTATATTGTGCCCACCAACCACAATTCCGGGCATACCAATTAAAGATCTCATTATATATTCACTGTATATTGAAAACAAATCAGGTGACAGTACACATCCTTGTCGTACGCCCCTCTTTATGCTTTGAAATGTACCTAAACAGTTGTTAATTCTTATAGCTGCTGTTTGCTGCCAATTCAAATTCTTTATTATTCGTAGATCTTTCCCATCAATGTTTAATTTTTCTAAAAGTTTGATTACTTCTTCATGCTTCACACAGTCGAATGCTTTTGTATAGTCTATGAAGCATATGCACAAATCTGTCTTTACTTCTATAGCTCTTTCTGACAAAGAAAAAATATTTAAAAAAAAATGATTATTATAATGATCAATGATAATGATGATAATTTGACGAGACAAAGATACAGAATGTAGACCCAACTAGAAGATGAAAAAGAAGAAGAAGAAGAAAAAGAAGAAGAAGAAGAAGAAGAACAAGAACAAGAACAAGAACAAGAACAAGAACAAGAACAAGAACAAGAACAAGAATAAGAAGAAGAAGAACAAGAAAATAACATTTTCAGCATCAGCGATTTATTTTTAAACGACCCATGGAAAGTATTCCTCCCTCACTCCTTTCTTTTCATTTACTTTTCTTACCTCCCCACCCCCCCCCAACCCCCCCCCCCCCACACACACACCCACACGCATTATCATCTTCGAACAATATTTGATTATTATTTTAAACGTGAGTACCTCCACCCTTGCTCCACCCTGGCTCCACCCTGGCTCCACTCACCTCGTTTCCCAAACCAATTTGCCTCGGCTGGTGAGGAGATGCAGTTAATGGTGAAAGCAAGCACGACCATCAAGGCAACAACCGTTGACATTTTCCAGGCACTACCACTTTCTTCCTGAACACGAAACTGGGTATCGTATAAACACTTGGGTGCTGAAAATGAAACGTAAACTTCGTCAATGATTTTAGCTTTCACTTTTCTTCTTTCTGAAAGTAAAATCTAACAAAATCCTAATTTTTTTTTAAAAACCCTTTGCTTTTTGTTCTGTTTTAAATGTAAACTTACAAACCCTTTTTTTTTTTTTTTCAAAAGAAGTGAAACATGAGACTGCAGGCGCGACGAAACTTAGTTGCTCAGGCATCTTAGCCCACACCCATTCCTTATCCACACAAATAAAACTGGAAGTTGGGACGTCTCCTAATAATATTTAGGTAGGTTGTCCGGCCACATATGAGTAGATAATATGAAAATCAAACGAACGGAAACATGTAAGTTCTTGGGTGCAAACTTCAACTGCTCCAACATGCTGAGAGGAGAAACACAATCTAGAATACAATCTGGAAATAAAGTGTACTATGCCCTTCAACATCTGCTAAAGTCAAAGTGTCTGTCTCGCAACACCAAGATCAAAAAACGTTGACAAGACCAGTCGTTTTAGATGGCTCTGAAACTTGGAGCACAACTGAAAGAGATAAAGCCTTATTACAGGTTTTCGAAAACAGTCTTACGACGAATCTTTAGACCTATCAAAGATGCAAACAGCAGGAAATAGAGATTGAGAAGCAATAACGAAATTCATAATCTGTTTAAATCAGCATTGATCACTGGCATCAAGAGAGCTAATAGACTGAAATGGTTGAGCATATTGAGAGAAGACTGTCAGATGACAGAGAAGTGAAAACTGTATACACGCGGGAGATGAATGGTCGTAGACCACGAGGCAGACCAAGAAGACGATGCAGAGATAATGTCCAGACAGACCTGCAAACATTTGGTGTCACCAACTGGAAAGAGAAGGAGGCCAACCAGAGAGATAAATCGAGGCGGGTGATATATGCAGCAATGAACCTCAAGGGCTCGGAATGCTAAAGAAGGCCAACCAGAGAGATGAGTGGAGGCGGTGGATATCTGCAGCAATGAACCTCAAGGGCTCGGAATGCTGAAGAAGGCCAACCAGAGAGATGAGTGGAGGCGGGGGATATCTGCAGCAATGAACCTCAAGGGCTCGGAATGCTGAAGAAGGCCAACCAGAGAGATGAATGGAGGCGGGTGATATTTGCAGCAATTAACCTCAAGGGCTCGGAATGCTGAAGAAAGCCAGCTAAAGAGATAAATGGAGGCGGGTGATATCTGCATCAATGAACCTCAAGGGCTCGAAACGCTGAAGAAGGCCAACCAGAGAGATGAATGGAGGCGGGTGATATTTGCAGCAATGAACCTTAAGTCCCCGGAATGCTGAAAAAGACCGACTCAAGAGATACATCCGACTTGTTTTGATTGCCTTCTATGGGCGGGGATATTGACCCGTTACAATATTTTTACAGAAAGTAAAACATTAAAATTCGTTGGTGATTTTTAACATTTTACCCTTTATACACACACACACACACACACACACGTATATATAAATACATACATAAACACACACACACACACATTTAATAATCGCCGATAAAATGAAAAACAAATGGTCGTGCTAACAGTACCAAAAGTCGGACTACTAATTTGTCACGAAAAGAGAAAATACAGTGAATACCGCAGGAGCCATCGAATTAAAAAGAAAACGCTAGGTGGCGGGAAAGTCAACTTAGCCCCCTCGTACATGTTCTAGAGGAAAGTTTCAACAGGTCTATGCTTGATGTGAGTTGGTAATAATAATAATAAAAATTATAATAGTGCACAGTGGTAAATGAACATTGTTAAACATTATATGAAGAATATACTCAGGGTTGTTTTCAGAATAATTGCCCTTACTCGCCAGAAAATGTGTAAACAGGGTGCTAATACTCACCACAAAGTGTATATTACTGTAGCGCAGAAAAAAAGGCCACCTCCCCCCTCTTTCCGCCAAAGACCGTTGCGTACGGTCAGAAACAGACTGAATTTTAAAAAGCTAAAAATAACCCTCCCACCCCCCCCCCCCCCACCCCAAAAAAAAAAAAACTACAGATGAAAGTTTAAACTTATTAGACGTAGACAATCAATATTGTTTTTCTTCGCGTTCGCCAGCTGTAAACCCCAGCGGGAAAGCTCTGATTGTTCGTCCACTTCTAGACTATAGTCCTGTTTCAGAAACTGAGTGTTACGTGTATATCCGTTTCACAGGTCTAAGATTTTTGCATGCAGACTGTTGGTTCCTTGCCTCTCAGGCAGATGTACTCTGACTTCGAAGGAAGCTCCTAATTAGTCAACTCTTACAACAACAGTCAATATTTTTTTTGACGTATTATGAACTGGAATGGACTCGTCGGCTTCTGTGGCTTAGGCGTTACGAACGCGCTTCGTAATGCCGGGGTGCCGGGTTCCATCCCAGCTGCGGGACTTTAGCCTTGCGTTGGTTTCGACAGTGGTATCGAGAAACCGAATGTCCAGGAAGCAATGGCAAACTACTGGACGTAAATTTGCCTAGAAAAACTGCAATAGCCAAAAAAAATGCTGGGATTGTTTCTGCAATGTAGAAGTTACGCAATTAACTTTTTTTTTAGTAGACTCGAGAACGTGGCAACATCTGGAAAAATTCATGGAAAGAGAATTTGAAGAAAAACAAAGAGCCCTCTTAACAGCATAATGGACCCCTGGGCAAACCAGTATGCTGCGGCCCCTACGACAGCCACTAATAGAAATGGAAACTGTATTTCTGGCAAGTCGTTCGCAATCAGGCATTACGTCAAGGTATTGAAACCAAGGTCTTACAAATCCGAGTGGATCAGTCACAGTGATGATGTTTTGGACATGTATGCAGAATGGGAGAAAATCGGCCACCATGGCAGGTATGGAAGGCTAAGAAACAAGGAACCTGACCCCCCCCCCCCCCCCCCCACCCAGAGTGACCAAGGGCTCGCTGAGAAGACAACATCCGACAGTCCCTAATTGACAGAGGACTTAAATGGAACAAGGTTAGGTTGCGTATCCTTTACAGGACGTTGCAGAACCAGCATCAACAGCCCCAGGCTGTTGTGTGATTTTTCTAGGAAAATTTACGTCCAGTAGTTTGCCTCTGGACGGTCGGTTTTCTTGCTACCACTGTCGAAACCAACGCGAGGCACATGGCCCGCAGCTGGGATCGAACCCGGCATTACGAAGCGTTCGCATCGACTTAGCCACAGAGCCGACGTGAATGGAACAAGGCCAAACAAAAATGCTGATTTAGACGTCTGGCGATCTCTGTGGCAAACTTCTACACCCTAAGGTAGAAGATGGGCCACTAAGTAAGTAGAGCAAGTCACTTGACATACTCAGATTAGCATGGGGTCTTTGATGCTCGTGAGACCCCAGGGCAAGTGCCCAGCGCGCCCATGCTTTAAGACTAGATGGATGGGGCGAGGCAAAACACTGATCTGATCCGTGATTCTGGTGATCGCGTAGTAGGTTCTGTAGCTGCTTTACTTGGGGAAAAAATCGTCATTGTTCAACCATCATCCCCGAAGAGGAAGCTTAAGGTTATAATTGTGGCTAGGTCAGTCTTGTGCGTCATATAAAATTGCTTTGAATTGCATGCCACCAAGAATTCCGAAAAGAACTCCAGTTTTGATGCGATCAAAGAAGACAGACTAAAATACTGTCCCGAAAACGTCTACCGGCGAGTCAATGGGTAACCCGTCGCCGATGTGTGTTTGTTTTTGTGATGACCGTTTGAGTTAGTGAAACATGACAGCCTACGCTTACCAGTATGGCACATAATAATGACAACGAAAAGCGGTCTGTTACCAAATTACCTGCAGCTGACTTAAAACCCATGTACAGTGGTGGGTTGGAATTATTATTTTTTTGACATCGTCCTCAAAGGCGCAGTTGGTGTCTTGTATTGTAGTTTACAGTTAGGCTGCGTTTTCTGCGCCCTTTGCTACATCATCATCATCATCATGTAGCAGGTCCTTTGCAGAACGTCGCTCTCATCACAGTCTGCCTGAAAGAAACTCGGTCTCTCGCCAGTTCTCCCGCCTAATGTACTTTCATACTCAAGGAGCCACTTATATCCTGTGCCCATCTTCGTGTCGGTCGGCCCCTGCCCCTCCTTCCTGGTACCATGCCTTCTGCTAGAAATTTTTTCCAATCCTTCGTGGCGCTTCCTCTGCCACAACTCGTCCTGAACCCCCTTAGTTGCCTCTACCAACATGCTTATTAGAAGAGTCCTGTTATAAGTGTCCTATTAGAAGAGTCCTACTATAAGTGTCCTATTAGAAGAGTCCTGTTATAAGTGTCCTATTAAAAGAGTCCTATCATAAGTGTCCTATTAGAAGAGTCCTATTATAAGTGTCCTATTAAAAGAGTCCTATCATAAGTGTCCTATTAGAAGAGTCCTATTAGAAGAGTCCTATTAGAAGAGTCCTATTATAAGTGTCCTATTAAAAGAGTCCTATCATAAGTGTCCTATTAGAAGAGTCCTATTAGAAGAGTCCTATTAGAAGAGTCCTATTATAAGTGTCCTATTAAAAGAGTCCTATCATAAGTGTCCTATTAGAAGAGTTCTATTATAAGTGTCCTATTAAAAGAGTCCTATCATAAGTGTCCTATTAGAAGAGTTCTATCATAAGTGTCCTATTAAAAGAGTCCTATCATAAGTGTCCTATTAGAAGAGTTCTATCATAAGTGTCCTATTAAAAGAGTCCTATCATAAGTGTCCTATTAGAAGA
Source organism: Candidula unifasciata (assembly GCA_905116865.2). Taxonomy (NCBI): domain Eukaryota; kingdom Metazoa; phylum Mollusca; class Gastropoda; order Stylommatophora; family Geomitridae; genus Candidula; species Candidula unifasciata. The sequence continues at coordinate 107,279 of CAJHNH020002298.1, read as the reverse complement.
GTTCTATTATAAGTGTCCTATTAAAAGAGTCCTATCATAAGTGTCCTATTAGAAGAGTTCTATTATAAGTGTCCTATTAAAAGAGTCCTATCATAAGTGTCCTATTAGAAGAGTTCTATTATAAGTGTCCTATTAAAAGAGTTCTATCATAAGTGTCCTATTAGAAGAGTTCTATTATAAGTGTCCTATTAAAAGAGTCCTATCATAAGTGTCCTATTAGAAAGAGTTCTATTATAAGTGTTCCTATTAAAAGAGTCCTATCATAAGTGTCCTATTAGAAGAGTTCTATTATAAGTGTCCTATTTAAAAGAGTCCTATCATAAGTGTCCTATTAGAAGAGTTCTATTATAAGTGTCCTATTAAAAGAGTCCTATCATAAGTGTCCTATTAGAAGAGTTCTATCATAAGTGTCCTATTAAAAGAGTCCTATCATAAGTGTCCTATTAGAAGAGTTCTATTATAAGTGTCCTATTAAAAGAGTCCTATCATAAGTGTCCTATTAGAAGAGTTCTATCATAAGTGTCCTATTAAAAGAGTTCCTATCATAAGTGTCCTATTAGAAGAGTTTTCTATTATAAGTGTCCTATTAAAAGAGTCCTATCATAAGTGTCCTATTAGAAGAGTTCTATCATAAGTGTCCTATTAAAAGAGTCTATCATAAGTGTCCTATTAGAAGAGTTCTATTATAAGTGTCCTATTAAAAGAGTCCTATCATAAGTGTCCTATTAGAAGAGTTCTATTATAAGTGTCCTATTAAAAGAGTCCTATCATAAGTGTCCTATTAGAAGAGTTCTATCATAAGTGTCCTATTAAAAGAGTCCTATCATAAGTGTCCTATTAGAAGAGTTCTATCATAAGTGTCCTATTAAAAGAGTCCTATCATAAGTGTCCTATTAGAAGAGTTCTATTATAAGTGTCCTATTAAAAGAGTCCTATCATAAGTGTCCTATTAAAAGAGTTCTATCATAAGTGTCCTATTAAAAGAGTCCTATCATAAGTGTCCTATTAGAAGAGTTCTATCATAAGTGTCCTATTAAAAGAGTCCTATCATAAGTGTCCTATTAGAAGAGTTCTATCATAAGTGTCCTATTAAAAGAGTCCTATCATAAGTGTCCTATTAGAAGAGTTCTATCATAAGTGTCCTATTAAAAGAGTTCTATCATAAGTGTCCTATTAAAAGAGTCCTATGATAAGTGTCCTATTAGAAGAGTTCTATCATAAGTGTCCTATTAAAAGAGTCCTATCATAAGTGTCCTATTAAAAGAGTCCTATCATAAGTGTCCTATTAGAAGAGTTCTATCATAAGTGTCCTATTAAAAGAGTCCTATCATAAGTGTCCTATTAAAAGAGTCCTATCATAAGTGTCCTATTAAAAGAGTCCTATCATAAGTGTCCTATTAGAAGAGTTCTATCATAAGTGTCCTATTAAAAGAGTCCTATCATAAGTGTCCTATTAAAAGAGTCCTATCATAAGTGTCCTATTAGAAGAGTTCTATCATAAGTGTCCTATTAAAAGAGTCCTATCATAAGTGTCCTATTAGAAGAGTCCTATCATAAGTGTCCTATTAAAAGAGTCCTATCATAAGTGTCCTATTAAAAGAGTCCTATCATAAGTGTCCTATTAGAAGAGTTCTATTAGAAGAGTTCTATTATAAGTGTCCTATTAGAAGAGTTCTATTATAAGTGTCCTATTAGAAGAGTTCTATTAGAAGAGTCCTATCATAAGTGTCCTATTAAAAGAGTCCTATCATAAGTGTCCTATTAAAAGAGTCCTATCATAAGTGTCCTATTAAAAGAGTCCTATCATAAGTGTCCTATTAGAAGAGTTCTATTAGAAGAGTTCTATTATAAGTGTCCTATTAGAAGAGTTCTATTATAAGTGTCCTATTAGAAGAGTTCTATTATAAGTGTCCTATTAGAAGAGTTCTATTATAAGTGTCCTATTAGAAGAGTTCTATTATAAGTGTCCTATTAGAAGAGTTCTATTAGAAGAGTTCTATTAGAAGAGTTCTATTATAAGTGTCCTATTAGAAGAGTTCTATTAGAAGAGTTCTATTATAAGTGTCCTATTAGAAGAGTTCTATTATAAGTGTCCTATTAGAAGAGTTCTATTATAAGTGTCCTATTAGAAGAGTTCTATTAGAAGAGTTCTATTATAAGTGTCCTATTAGAAGAGTTCTATTATAAGTGTCCTATTAGAAGAGTTCTATTATAAGTGTCCTATTAGAAGAGTTCTATTAGAAGAGTTCTATTATAAGTGTTCTATTCTTTGCTTCTTCCCACAAATGGGACCCTGAAATACATATGGGGTAATGTTTTGCTTAAAAACAAAAACACTGCTTGAGGGCAGTCTTCTTCTTTTTCGCTGTCACCAGCTGTTAACTATGGTAGAAATTTCTGGTTGTTCGTCCACTTTTGGACCTCAGTCCTGTTCCTGAGTGTTGCGTGTGCATCCGTTTTACAGATCTGACTCATTTGTATGCAGACTGCTGGTTACTAGCCTCTCATGCAGATGCACTCTGACTTCAAAGGAAGCTACCAATTAGTCGACTCATACGACATGCTTTCGGGTAGGCAGTGGGTCTGTTCTTTCCCCCCCCCCCCTGGAATAGGGCCCTGGAACCAACGCGGAGAGCTTAAGGGCAGTGAATCCACATCACTGGCCAGAATGATAGAGAATGATAGACTTTAGAGTTAAGATCGGCATAGCAACAACAACAACAAAACGAGACGCACACCGCCGGGCACACCAGAAGACTTTTTAATCAACTGGTACTATTAGCCACCGGTTAATAGTTACAACGCTGGGGTTCATACTGAGGGGAGAATCTGAGCACCTATAGTCATGTCCGGAGTGCAATGATGATAGCCCAACTAACTAACTAATTGCTGAATCAACTTACCTCACAAACGATGTCTACTTCCTCGTAGCTTCAGTTCTGGCGCTTCTTCAACGTGCAACTAAGGAACAATACTTTTGTATGTGAAAATTCTACCCCGGCCCCAAAAAAAAAAACTCTTTTCAGTTATAATATTTCCTGTAAAGCTTTTTCTTTTAAATTACAGTTGAAAAACTCAAAAATATAACACTGCTAATTGTAGAACAATATTTTAAATTAAGTCTCACTTCCTTTTTGTTTTTGTTTTAAAGATGGTATAACTAAGTTGGTATTGTACTTAGAAATAAAGGAAGAGAGAGTGTTCACAAGTCTGTGCTTTAAATATGTGCGCAAGATAACGGGGGGTTGCCTAACGCATGCGCGTGGAGTTCGAGGTTCCAGGATGTAGAAGGGTTTTCACCGTTCAGATGATTTGGGAAGGAAGAAAGCGAGATTAAAGGAGAGCAAGGTGGTTATAGCCCAGGAGTCCAGGCAGGGCTGGATGAAGCCCTACGGGATATAAAGTCATGAGGTCCCTGTCGTTTTAAATGACACCAGTTAATCTCGGGTAACATTAAGAGGTACTATAATTTTAGTTCACCACATATCGGGCATTACGAGAGTTTCCATGGAAAGTCTAATATTACTGGGAAAAAAGGGGGGGGGCGGGTTTAGTTGGTGCTGATTTCACACCGTAACACCCCTATAATACTGGACTTTCCTTAGGAACTCTCGAATTCTCCAAGATAGGGTGAAATAAAATGAAAGGACCCATTAAAATATAAACTCATATTTTAAAAATGCGGATGGTGAACATATACTGTCGTTTAGTTAAGATAAGTTAAGCTGAGTAGAGTGGAGCTGAATTGAGTTGAGTTGAGGTGAGCTGAGTTGAGTTGAGCTGAAATGAGTTGAGCTGAGTTGAGTTGAGCTGAGTTGAGCTGAGCTGAGATGAGTCTTCATCTTCTTCTTTAGCGATCTCTGGTCTTGCGCATAATCCACTGTGGGTCATAAACTGGGATGTCTTTTCAAGGTCTCTTAGGTTTCCCCAAAGCTTAGTTGTCAATCCTACTGGGTGTTGCCATATGTCGCTCCGCAGCTCCGCCAGGAAACGACAGTCTTGCAGGACATGTTCTGGAGTCTGTTCAGCACGAAGGCACTGGCAGAGAGCTGTTTGGCTCATACCTAATTTATGTGTGTTTATTGAGTCTGCAGTGTCCAGTGCGTAAGCGAAAAACTGTGACTTGGTCTGTTCTGTTCAAGTGTTTCAGAAAATCTTTTCCGTAGTTATAACCAGTGTTGGTTTTCCAATCTGTTTCTGATTTTCTCTTAATGAGAGTTTTGACTTCTGGAAAAGATAGTGGCTGGTAGGTCTGTGGTTTGTTACTGCCGCTGAGTTGAGTCAAGAATTGACATCACAGCACACATTTTCAGCAGCCGGCCAGACCCTTTGATTACACCTAGATGCCTCATTCTCTCTAGGCCATAATAAACTCAGCTCGTTTAATGTTTAGTAAAAGAACTCATTAAAAAAAATATGCAAAATTACAGAAATTATATTATATCATCCTCAAAAATTATATTTAAAAAAATGCATTTGAAATAAATTACAAGAAAATTGCATTGGTGGGCGGAAAAAAGGGAATCGTTGAGGCCCTTGCAGATTGTGTGGCCAACACCGGGCTTAGGCCACTTGACTCCTGCCCGCACCCAGTAAACGCGCTTAGAAAGGCAGCACCCACCTACCTAGGCCCGCGCAGCGCCAAGCTAAATTGTGTTTACAGGGGCGCCCCCCCCCCCCAACCGCACCCCATAATTATGTAATAAAGTTAAGCAGCCTCCGGTAAACATAAATATAAATTCTCAAAATCATATGCTTATACATTTCATTTTGTTTCAAATCATCATTATTATCACCACCATCAAGTGCCTTGCCGGCCGGCGTAGGCGTTCATACATCTCCACAGATCTCGGTCTTAAGTGTTCTGAATCAATTCCACTGATATTCCTCCATGCCACTGTCTTAAGCCATCCACCATCATTTCTGTGGGTTTGATTCTGTCCCTTCGATCCGTAATCTTTCCGGTCGTTACGATATTTCCCAGTGCTTCTTTTCTCATCACCAAAAAACTTCGTTTCAAATGCATTATTATATTTATGTACCTTTCATCACTGTGTATTATGGTTATTAATGCACAGACTGTCACTGGGGCATGCTTTCTCGGTGACTCACTGAGTATGCCCAGGAAGATAGAGAAGGGCTGGGTCCGAAGGCAGTGGTTGGTGGCTCTATGGAATTCACGGCTGACAAGGATTCGTTTCATTTTGGTAACTGCACATGTAGGGGTAGAAGAAAACGAGCAAGCTGATAGACTTGCAGGTAAGGCTACTGTCAAACCCGGACACGCCATGGTCCAGGCTGATATACTGAATGCTGTAAGAGAGTTAAGATGTTTGCGTGAACCACCTGAGAACTGTGAATCTGCAACGATATTCAGACTGCAAGAACAATATGTTCAACAGGGTGTCGCGAAGCAAGAACACTACGTGGGTAGCCAAAGAAGAAGAATAAATCAACACAGACCTAGTGTCGTTAGCCGCTACACGCTACGGGATTTGCTGAGTAGGGGATCCGAGCACTTATGGACTGTGTGGTTCGACATGCAATTGGGATAATCTGTCGACTAACTACTATCATCATCATCATCATCATCATTTACTTCTTCTTCTTGGCGTTCACTGGTTGTAAACTCTGGCAGAAAGTTCTGGTTGTCCGTCCACTTATTGTGCCAGAAGCTGAGCTTTGCTTGCACATTCGTTTTACTAATGTCTTATTTGTGTTCAGACTGTTAGTTCCTCGCCTCTCTGATTGGGGCACACCGATTTCGAAGGAAACGCCCCTAATTAGTCGCCTTCTATGACATGCTTGTTAGGGGTACATGGTTTATTGTCCTCCCAACTGTCCCATCCTCACTCTGCCCCCCCCCCCCCCGCCCCTCTCCTCTCCCTCCCAGAATGGGAACTATGAACTCATACAGGGAAGAAATAATATTGAAGGGAAAAAAAAATACTTGCAAAGATGCATAGGTTAATGAGCAGAGGTTCTGGAAAAAAGATTATTATGGCCTGGAGAGAATGAGGCACCTGGGTGTTACCAGAGGGTCTACCCGGCTCACTACACTCAGAGGAAAGGCAAGACGGACATATAACCAGATTTTGACAGGTACCATCAGCATTGGAACTCTGCGCTGGCTGCTGAAGATGAGGAAGGAGCATGCCCCGAGTGCTGTGATGTCAATTTTTGACTGAACCAAACTTATTTAATCGGGTCGCGACTTGTACTATTAGCCTGTCGACTCTTTGTTGGCTACTAAAGAAGGGGACGGAGTACGTATGAGAATGTTCGAGTGCAGTGATGTCAGTTCTCCATCCATTCATTCATTCACATACAAAGATAAGGTACTTTAATTTTAATTCATCCCCCGAAGGACACCCGGGAGTTCCCGAGAACATTCAATATTGTAAGGGTGTTGTGGGTTGGGTTAGGGTCTTTGAGACGGTCAAGGTTGACAGAGATCAGATTCATTTTCGTGGCAGGTCACGCAGGTATTCTCTTCGTATTGTCCCACCAAATTCATTTTTTTCTAACCAATACATTTCTTTAATATGGGACTGTCCCGGAAACTCCCGAGTTTCCTTTTTTTTTTTTTTTTGGTGAGGTAAAATGAAAGTGATTATATAAATAATTTTTATACATGGTTAGTTGGTAAGGGGGATGAAACCTACTTTTTTAGGGGTGGGGTTGGGGGGGGGGGGGCACTCTAAAACTCTCAAGATAGCTGAGCTTCCTGGTTCCAGGATCACATAAATTGACCATGATGTTTCTCTCAGGTCTGGGGATTCTATCCGGGGAAAAAACTTTGTCGCATCTTCCAGTTTGTTTGCCTAGCCGGTGTCGTTTTAAACTGGTGCCCGTATCCGTTGGTGCTTCATATGATCAGTTATTCTCTCTCCCTCTCTCTCTCTCTCTCTCTCTCTCCGTTATCTTCTTCCCCTTTCCTCTTTTCACATTCATTTCTTCTTCTTCTTCTTCTTTTTCTTCTGCTTCTTCTTCTTCTATTTTTTTCTTCTTCTTTTTCATTGTCATCATCTTCGCCTTTTATTCTGTAAATTTTCCTTTCGTCACAGCTATCATCAATCATAATCATCCTCAGCTTCCTTATTTTATTTGTATATCTTTTTTCTTTCTCTCCCCTCTCTTCTTTCTATTCATTCTATTATTCTTTCTTTTTTATCATCATCACCACCACCATCACTATCATCATCATTACCACCTATAATTGTTATCTCTTTTTTCCTGAGTTGTAGGTCGTTCTTTCTGTGATTTTGTGTGTGTGTGTGTTGGGCGTTGTTGTCTTCTTCTTCTTCTTCTTCTTCTTCTTCTTCTTCTTCTTCTTCTTCTTCTTCTTCTTCTTCTTCTTTGCGTTCGGTTTCGTATGCTCAGATCAGATCATCAGGTGGCTTGCCTCTATGAACTCGCATGACAGTAGCAGGTCCTTCATGGTTCCTCATAGCTTGCTCTGCACACATTGCTTTTGAGGCAAGGTGTCATTTGGAAGTTGTAGGTAGAGTGGGCATGTCTGTAGAATGTGCTCAAGCACAATGTGGAGACTGTGCAATCTTAATTTAATGCAAGTGGTAGCTGAGCCTGCAGTGTCCTGTTCGAAGACGGAAAATGTGTGTACGTTGCTTTCTGTTGAGTTTGCTGATGGCGTCTTGTGGATGTTTACTGTTAGTTTGTTCTCTCCACAATTCCGTGTATTTTCCTCAATCAGTGTTTTTATTTATGGTATTGACAATGGATGGGTGTGTTATTTCTCATTTGCTCAATTGTTTTGCAAGTCTGTCTGCTAACTCCTTTCCTGATATGCCGCAGTGAGCCAGGATCCACTGGAGAACAGTCTGTTTAGCTGGCGGGTCAGTTTTCTCTCCAAGTTGTTTCGCGGATCCCTCTGAGTCGCCTGGAGGACTGACAAGCAGTCACAAAGGAAAACAATTTTGCTGTTTTTAATTTTTCTTTCCTCAGGGCGTTGTTGCATGGTGGCTGTTTCCAGTCGAGCTGCCCTGTTTGTCCCTTGCAGTCGACACCAGTGTTGCCACTTTTCTTTGACAAAAAATATCTAAAAACATCTAAATTTGCGTGGAAAACATCTAGAAAAAACATCCAAATGGGAAGTCACAAATTACATAGCAGTTACCCTATAGAATCATGTCCTCATATTAACTGAAGTCAGCCTTACAAGATCCACAGGATAAACTTAGCTTGCATGATGACGTTGACGCTTCAGATCCAAAATGACTCTGTATGCTTTAGCTATTCCAGTTTCTTTTAATACCCAATCAGGGAGCTGATAAGTGGAACAGCCTTATCTTACTCTTATCAGGCCGAATTTTATTGTCAAGATAGCATTTAAGAGGTCAAATTTCATCCTGTTTCTTAGGTTAGATTTGATAAATTCACTCCAAATGAAAACATCTAGAAAAAATCATCTACCATCTAAACGTCGAAAACGCCATCTAAATGCAAGGGAAAACATCTAAATCTGGATGTAAAACATCCAAAGTGGCAACACTGTTCCAGTCGAGCTGCCCTGTTTGTCCCTTTCAGTCGACACATCCGATTTCCTCAGGCATTGGGTGAATGGTCACAATCCCTGTTAATTTTGTAGGGACGTTTGTAGGGACTACATTTGTTTAAACGTCACCTTAGCCCAGTGGTTCTCAGCCTATGGGTTACGACTCCTTTTTTGGGGTCGAACGACCCTTTCACGTAGGTCGCTAAAGACCATCGCAAAACTCATATTCATTAAAGTTATCAAGTAGCGACAAAAAAAGTCGTCTGGCTGGAGGTTGCCACAACACGAGAAACTGTAATAAGCGGTGGCGGTATTAGGAAGATCGAGACCAGAACCAGTGCCCTAGCCACTTTCTCTACATACGATCTCTCGCATTCTCGAGGTTGTGCTGTTCAAGAACAGCCATTTGTTTTGCCATTCGGTCTTCTTGTAGGTGTGTTGTGTCCCCTCCAAAATTGCATGGGAGCCGCCGTGGTGTACCGGTTAAACGCTAGCCTGCGAATCGGAAGGTCGCGGGTTCGGGTCTTGGTGGAGTCGGCTTTTGATCGCATCAACACGGCTTTGTAGAGCTCTTTGTGGCATGCAGTGCTAAGCCATTTTATCTGACGCACTTAACCTAGTCACAAATATAACCTGAAAGCTCCTTATTCGGGAATACTCGTTGAACGTGACTTTTTTTTTAAGCAAAGCTCGGATGTGAGTGACATTCAACCTCACCAGGACCGCACAACGAGAGATTAACACCTGGTGACACAAAGTAGCACCATTCAGATGGGAATCCCCCATGTATGAGTCCCTGAAACCCCGTTCAAACGTTAGGTTATATATGGGGCCTGAACCCAGGACCTCTAGGCGGACACTATGCCTCGAGACCACGCAGCCAATCTGTAAAAATATTTTTTTTTCATTAATAAACGAATCCCAGAAAAATCAATATTACTTAAATAAAACATATTTTATAGGAAATATTTCAAAAAATATAAAATACTGTTTAAAAAAACAAACCACCTAGCCAACCTGTAAAAAAAATTTATCAACACTTCAATAAATAAATCTCAGAAAAATCAATATTACTTAAATAAAACATATTTTATAGAAAATATTTCAAAAAAATAAAAATACCATTTAAAAAATACACGAGCCTGCCAGGATTCGAACCTGGAATCTTCTGATCCGTAGTCAGACGCGTTATCCGTTGCGCCACAGGCCCCACATTTTAAATAGTCTTATCTAATAAATTTATTATAGTGCTAAAGTACTTAGGACACAACCCCCCCCCCCCAATTTTTTTAGAGAACTTAGTGCTGCCCCGCCCTCTCTTCCCCTCGAAAAATAGTTAGAGAAAGAAGTTCTCTTTTGAAGGTTTTGGTTTCAATACATACATTATTTTCAATAAAATATATATTTAAGTGCATACAACACATTAGTCTCAGTATCATAGTTAAAAATCCTCGTGTGGATTCCGAGGTCTTATTGTGGGGGAAAACAAGAATAGACCCAGTGCCTACCCATAAGCATAATGTAAGAGTCACCTAAATAGGAGCCTCTTTCGAAGTCGGAGTACATCTGCTTGAGAGGCAAGGAACCAACAGTCTGCATGCAAATGAGTCAGACCTTTAAAATAGATGTGGACCCAACACTTAGTTTCTGGAACAGAACTAGAGTCTAGAAGTGGACAAACAACCAGAATTTCCGCCGGAGTTTAACACTTGAATAAGGCTTTTGTCATTTGAGGGCTTCATCTCGTATAACATTTTAAAAGGGAGCTGACTGCCCCCCCCCCCCTCTCTTTTCCACCACAACCACTTTTCCCCCCTGATGTTTTCTTCGTGTTGGCGTCTCTGCGATCAACATTTTTTGATCATGTGGTGAGAAGGGAGAAAACTGGAGTGGCCTCAATAATTAAACACCCCTTTTTAACACGTTCAGACATGCTGTAATTGTGTATTACCCGCATAGACCGCTAGAACTCAATTGGTTAGGTATTGACTATCAATGTATCAATCTTGACGTTATTATTTGTGGGATGCAATTTTTCGTTATTGGTATAGCCCTACTCCGGCTCTTGCCGGGGACCGCAATATAGCCCGACCATAAATATGGTCTAATGGCTGAACGCGGTTTCCGGGACCTCTCCACGGGTGGTCCTCATCCGCATGGTGGCACTTTGTGTCATCGGGTGTTTACCGCTTGTGTGATGTCCAGGTGGAGTAAAATGTACTACTAATAACCGTATCGTCTTCATTATCATCATGCAGCAGGTCCTTTGTAGAACTTGACTCTCAGCACGGTCTGCCTGAAAAAACTCGGTCTTATGTCAGCATGGAAAAAGTTGAGAGCCGCTGGGAAAACACATAACACTAAGCACTGCCTATGTTGTCTTCTTCTTCTTTCGTTCGCCTGAAATAAGTTGTCTATGTCAGCAGTTTTGTCTCTTGTATAAATTTCACTATCGTTGTTGGTTCATTCAGTGATCCATAGAGTTTACATCCCACTGTTGTTCTTTCTGGCCAAAAGGTTTGTCAAAATCGGTGCAGTCCTGGAGTACATGCTCTGCTGTCTGGGGCACATTTCCACAGGTGCACATGGCTGATACACCTATCTCGAATTGTGTGTACATGCGGTTACGTAATTGGTTGTGCCCTGTTCTGAGGCGGAGGATAATGACTTGTTCTGGTCTGTCCATAATAAAATAGTCGTCTTGTGCTGGGGCTGGTGGTTTCCTGATCGATTTAATGATTCTTTTCTTTTGGTGGTATGTGACTGGTACATCCGGCTGCTCTTTTGTCTCACCTTCCCCTGCCAGTTGACCAGCTTTCTCATTTCCAGGCACTCCACAATGAGACGGTATCCACTGCATTACGACTCTTCTCTGAAGGCTGAGTAGCAAATGATTAACATAATCTTTATCCCTACTTTATGATATTGGTGCTAAACATAGACAATTGAAAGAGCACTAAAACAGATAATAACTACACATAAAATGCACTGTCTCTACAAGGTCACTAACAACACAACAAGAGACATAGTTAGGAATACCAGCATTAGAGAGAAAGTCCAAAAAGACCATGTATGGCAGGGCTATTCAACTAAGTTTACCGAATGGCCAAAATTTGGAAAATGAAGATCGTCACGGGCCAGAGGGCTAAATCTTAGAATAGAAAGATCATTATTACAATACACCTGGCAATGATCCGCGGGCCATTTGCTAGGCCTCCGTGGGCCAGATTTGGTCCGTGGGCCGCCAGTTGAATAGCCTTGATGTATGGATTATACTGACAGACAAAATATGAAACGGTTCAGCCATCGAGTGAGATTGCAGCCAGACCAAACTGTATATGAGACTTTACAACAGAACATCTAGGGGGAAGGCTAGAGGAAGACCATGACAAAAATAAATAGATGGTGTGGCTGAAAACTGCAAAAAACATGAAAAAATCCATCACCCAAACCACCCGAGAAGCGCAAGATAAACACAGAAAACCAGGACATTGGGCTTTAACCTGGTAACAGTAAGACGACAAAACAAGAATAAGTTCTATCTTTTATCACAAGCAGAGCACAAACTTTCAGCTTAAAGGTTCTAAGTAGTCCTATCGTTTACCGTCGAGTGCAATTCCTTTAATGTCGCAGAAATATTTAACCTTTCTCTATCTCTCTCTTCCGCCCTTTATTAATTGCAACAGTTCTCTTTTCATTTCAGTCTTCCCAGAACCACTGTGCTTGATGGTTTTTGTGTGTGTTCACATTTGCAGGGCGATTAGGAACTAGTTAGCCGTGAGCCAAAATTCATTGAAGAGGAAGGACAGAAGAAGAAGAAGAAGAAAAAAGTAGTAGTAGTAGTAGTAGTAGTAGTAGTAGTAGTAGTAGTAGTAGTAGTAGTAGTAGTAGTAGTAGTAGTAGTAGTAGTAGTAGTAGTAGTAGTAGTAGTAGTATACGAAGAAGAGGGGGAAGCGGAGGAGTGGAGGAGAAGCAAGAAGAGGTAGGTATTCAACATTGCAGATATAAACAACTTAACTGAAGCGAAAGAAAGAAGAAGTAGAAATATCAGAAGCCAATTTCAACATTTAAGATAAAGACAAACTGTTCCAAGTAAACTGAAGACCGAGGAGAAGAAGAAGAAGAAGAGGAGGAGACCGAGGGTGAGGAGGAAGACGAAGACGATATTCATTACCTGGCCATGTCTGTTTAGATGACTCTCCATGACCCGGAAGTAAACTTTATAAGAAAATATGAGAGAAATATCTCCATCAGGTACTGAGAAATGGCTGCGTCGAAAAATAAGCCGCTAATCCTTAGTCATCTGACGTTTAAATATATATTTTGTAATGAGTTTGTCAGTTATATGTTGTTTTATGTTGATATGTAGCACGATAGAAAATCTATTTTTCTATTAATAACAGGAGAATGTTGTCTAAACGAAGCGTCTAACCTCGTCCCAAGTACAGGACTTTGAAATCTATGAAATGACATCAAGAGGAAACCAATCAGTATCACCTCCTGCTCAATTATCTCAACAGAGACACGTAAAGTATCCTTTTCGCTGACGAAGACGATGATAATAGCGATGCCTGTATAATTTATATCAGTTGTTTTATAGTTTTTTTTGCTTACTACGACGGTCGAAATGGTTAGGTTTAAAAAAAAAAGGTAGTTGAGCGGTGCCATTTTTTTTCCTTTTTAGGCTTGGAATGGTACGTGGCCTTGAAGGGTCACTAAATACGCCTTAATATTCATTTGTATAATGATAATTATCAAAAACTTCAAGGTTTCTTCAAGTCACGTCTTATACTCTTTCTCTATAAGTCTTCCCTCAATGTTACATTTCTGTTTCTACAGACCCTCTTCTGACAAACTCCCAAATGTTCACTTTCAGTATTTCATTTGAATATAAATATACTATATATATATATATATATATATATATATATATATATATATATATATATATATATATAAAATCTTTCATTTGTTTGTTATATTATAACTTTATAACTCTTGTTGTCAGAGAAAGGCTTTCTATGTATCATATTCTCTTCACCATTTTCTCATCTCTGTTTCATTCTCTCCCTAACTAAGCTTAACAGATTAATTAATGATTATGTTGTACCTTTTATTGTCTCTAATTTACTCAATCATTGAAATGAATTCTCTCTTTCCCACATTTCTTTTGCTTTCACCCTTATAAAAAGGCAATTGATAACATTGTTTTGTATTTTGCGGTTTACATCTAGGCTGTAGTATCTGTGCTCCGCAAAAAGATTTTCAGCAAATCCTTAATTTAGCACCTTTACGCCACGCTTATTAGAGGGCTGTGGATCTATTCTTTTGTGGCTCTCCTTGCAATAACGGTCGCTAGTTGGACGGCGACAGCCGCTTAGTCGTTCAGTCCACTGGCTGCAGTGCAATTACGGAGTGGAAAAGAGGGAACAACACAAATGACATAGTTAGGGTTAGGCTAATGTGAGTCACAGCGTGTGGTCTAGACGCCATGTTGAACTCACTGTGTTGTGTGATTCGTGCCTTGTTCACTCCGTAATTGCACTGCAGCCAGGGGACTGAACTCCGACTAAGCGGCCGTCACCGTCCAAGTAGCGACTGTTATTGCAAGGAGAACCTCTTTTGTTTTCTCTGCAGTCTTCTTTGCATTCACCGGCTGTAAAGTACCCCACAATGGGGCCCTGGAACTCATACTCGGATCCTCCAAAATGAAGCCCTGCAACCCACTCTAGACTACATATTTGCTGACTCAGTTGCCGTGGTCTCTTATCTAGTGTGCTGATAATAAATATTAACTTACATCTGATTTTATATGTTGGACATCTGTTGTTAAATTTAAATTTGTTTCCCTTTGGCCTGAACTTGGTCTCCCGAATGATAGTTTGGCTTCCTAACTGCTAGGCCGGCTACTTCTCTTCACATCCGCTGGCTGCAAACTCTGGCAGAAAGTTCTGGTTATTTGTCCGCTCATGGACTGTAGCCTTGTTCAAGAACTTGTTCTCCCGAATGATAGTTTGACTTCCTAACTGCTGGCTACTTCTCTTCACATCTGCTGGCTGTAAACTCTGGCAAAGAGTTTTGGTTATTTGCCCGCTTGTGGACTGTAGCCTTGTTCCAAAACTTGGTATTTTTGTTCATGCAATCTATTTAACACATCTAGCTTATTTGTATGCAGACTGTTGGTTCCTCTCAAGCCAATGCACTCTTTAGAACAAAAAAAAAAACATTTCTATAAATAGACCTTTACGACATGCTTGTTGGGATATGTTGAATTAAGAATCGACATCACAGCACTCTGGACACCCCCATAAGCGATCCGTTCCATCTTCAGCAGCAAGCAAAGTGTTCCAATTCCGATGGCACTAGTAACTGTCTGATTGTGTATCCATTTCGCTTTTCCCTTCAGTGTTGAGCGCCGGCCAGATCCCTTTGTAACTCCTCACAGCGCCATTCTTCCCAGACCATAATGATCTATCTGTGCCGCCGCACTGTTCAATCGCTCCCAAAGAGCCCTCACAACATCCAGCTTGTCATACATCAGTTCACCACCTAGCAGTTCAGAACCATCCAGTCTGTCTGCTTGCAGGAGACATTGAAAGAATATTTTTGTCAGTTTCTTATCGTATAGAAATATATCCACACATGAACTGACAATTGTCTTAAAAATCATGAGTTGTATGGAACCTCTATGCCAATTAGCACGTCTTGGCACTTTGTATTATTCAGAAACATGTTTTGTGTTGATCACAGGTTGTAGAGAGAGGACCATCGTCAGATATGCGTGCTGCAGGGCATTAGATATGGGTTATACCCAGAATGGTTTTGAATCTAAAATTTTTTAGTTTATCATTTCTCCTTTGTCCTTTATTTTTCATTGCCTAAATCATACTTTCTAGCAGTGTTTGAAGATTTGAACCCTTAACTAGAGTGAACAGCCTAATTTCTTCAAGCACACCGCCACCCCAGCAGTATTTTCAAGGGTCATCACGTGAGTCGCCAGTTTAATGTTATCTGTTTGGCATTAGTCATGCTATCTGATGTATTTGAGTGGGTTCTGGTGTTCCATTGTTGGGATTGGGGTGTGGTGGGTGTGTGTTTGTAAGAATAGGCCCACTGCTCTTTAAAAGCATGTAGTAAAAAGCGACTAGTTTGGGATTTGCTGAAAGTGGTCTTACTGTGTGTTCTGTGGGCTCAGTGTATGGGGGGAGGGGGGACAGAAAGAGGCCCATTGCTTCCCCAAAGCATGAAGTAGGAGTCGGACAAATTGGGGGCAACCTTTGAAGTCGGAGTGCATCTGCTGGAGAGGTAAGGAACCAGCAGACTGCATACAAAGCCAGATCTGTAAAATGGATGAATATGCAGCACTCAGGTTCTGGAGCAATGTCTAAAATCGCGTCAGTAGCCGTTTACAGCAGGAGTTTACAGCAGGTCAACGAACAGAAGAAGAAGCTGAATGTGTTGTGCTAAAAGGCCTAGCTGTAAATCACAACACAGCGCAGCAGCCTTTCTTTTCAGGGCAGGTCCAGAAGAAGAAGATGATGTCTGATGCTAGATACCTTAAATAGGTTGAAATGAAGTCAAGGCAAAAATAGCCTTCGGCAAAATACCAAACATTTTTCCTAATGAAAATGTGATGAAAAGTTGACTAGTTCTACTTCTTGTTTGATTTGATTTTTTTTTATTGTACTGAGAGACGAAACTGATTAATGGGTGTTGGGTCGTGTATTCTAGGTCCATGCCTTGGGCCTCTGCTGTCTAGTCAAGTACACGGAGATCAGCTGGAAAGCTTTCAACGGTTCAACAGTGTGTATGTGTGTGTCTGCATGTGGTGGTGGTGGTGGTGTGTGTGTCCACGTGTGGTGGTGGTGATGTGTGCGTCCGCGTGTGGTGGTGGTGATGTGTGTGTCCACATGTGGTGGTGATGTGTGTGTCCTCATGTGGTGGTGATGTGTGTGTCCTCATGTGGTGGTGGTGATGTATGTGTCCGCGTGTGGTGGTGGTGATGTATGTGTCCGCGTGTGGTGGTGGTGATGTATGTGTCCGCGTGTGGTGGTGGTGATGTATGTGACCGCATGTGGTGGTGGAGATGTATGTGTCCGCGTGTGGTGGTGGTGATGTGTGCGTCCGCATGTGGTGGTGGTGATGTATGCGACCGCATGTGGTGGTGGTGATGTGTGTGTCCGCGTGTGGTGTTGGTGATGTGTGTGTCCGCGTGTGGTGTTGGTGATGTGTGCGTCCGCGTGTGGTGGTGGTGATGTATGTGACCGCATGTGGTGGTGGTGATGTATGTGACCGCATGTGGTGGTGATGTATGTGTCCGCGTGTGGTGGTGGTGATATTCAGCAATAAGAAAGAGACAAACACTGTTCTTTGGCTACATAATGAGAAGAGACACATTGGAGAAGATCGTGACAACTGGAAAGGTCAGTGAAAAAAGGGGTAGAGGCAGACCAAGAGAGACGATGCTGGATGGGCTGAAACGATGGCATGGAGGAATATCAAGAGAGCTGTTCTAGGCAACCAGGGATTGTGATCTGTGGAGACGCATGAGCACCTACGTCATTAGCAGGGAACATGATGGCGATGATTATATTTCTTAATTCAGCAGTCTGAACCCTTGAGGTTCATTGCTGCAGATACACCCAGCTTAATTTGACCCTGTGATTGGCTTTTTCTTTTAAGTTGCTGACTCCAAGAGATTGTTTGCTTTATATTATTTCTTCACTATATTTTTTGGTCTGCCTGCTATTTTTCATTTTAACTGCTATTTTTCATTTGTACAGTTTTTATCTCATGTAATCATTCTCTCGATATGCCCCATCTATGTTCATCATTTTTCTTTAGGCATTTGTTTTTAAATGCATTAAACTTTCTCTCCATGTCTTAATGTTTTTAAAATTTCATTGGCGTATGCTAACATTTAAATGTAATTGTTACTTGGTTCAAAAACTATTCAGTTTATTTTTGTCCATATTTTGTTAAAAGCTGGTGATGCCCTGCCAGTGAGTGTTATTTCTTTCTTGTGTTTTTCTGACTGTCAAGATTATTACTCAAAGAAGTAAATTGTTGTGTAACTATAATTCTTTTTTGTCTCCCTTGTTAACACATGATTGGCCTTTTATTGATTGTTTCTTTGATTCAGTCATTCAGTATTTTATTCTGCCATTCATTTATTTATCTTCCTATTCATTCAGCTATTGAATTTATTGTTTGTTTCATTCATTCATTGAATCATTCTTTTTGTGCCTTTATGGAAACAATAATTCATAATTTTCCTTACAGAGGCGCTTGGCACTTTTCATACAACTAGGCTGTCATACCTGTGCCTTTCGGCCTAACACAACTGAGTTCAGCACGCTTAATGAGTTTATTTAAAAAACAACATGATGCGGCACTGGAACCTACATTGATTGATTGATTCATGGTTCATTACATTGTATATTCTTTCAGCTTCCCTACCTCAAGGTGCGTATGAGTTCTTACCTCAGGCACAGGGCCAAGCCTATTTGCCTTACCAGGTAAGATGTCGATATTCAGACCATTTTGATCTGTTAGTTAATCGAGAGGTAATCCCGTCTGCACAAGGAACTATTCCTCACACATGTGCTGTGATCGCCATAACTTTATCATTGTAGAGTGGCTGATAGTACTGGTTCTGTTTGCAAATCAGAAGTCATCCCCACAGTGAAGGTCAGCTTGAGTAGACTAGTCTCTCATCCTGGTTGTACACTCGCTGAGACTGATGTTCGTCCATCTCCTAATGTAACCTTCCTTTTGCTGTCTACCTCTTGCTGACTTGCCAGTTAGCATCATCATGTAGCAGGTCCTTTGCAGAACGTCGCTCTCATCACAGTCTGCCTGAAAGAAACTCAGTCTCTCGCCAATTCTCCCGTCTCATGTACTATCATACTCAAGGTGTCACTTATTTCCTGTGCCCATCTTCGTGTTGGTCGGCCCCTGCCCCTCCTTCCTGGTACCATGCCTTCTGCTATAATTTAGCCAGTTAGCAGTGACCAAAAAAAAAAAGTTCTGTTTTGATTTACTGATATTCTTTTGCTTCTATCATATCCCTCTTATCTGGTTTATTTCACAGTTCTCTTATCTGGCTTTTTTCATAATCTTATCTGAATTCTTGCTTAGCCCCGTTATGTGGCTTTTTTCAGTCTTCTTGTCTTGGTTTCTTTTATAGTTTTCTTATCTGACTTCCTTCTTTGTCGCTTGATATTCTAGTAAGTCCTGTCAGAGTTGCAGATCCACAGTCATCACATGACGTGTTTTAATCACTCTGCCTGTCTTTGACCATTCAGCCTCGCGTGACCCCAGCAAATCTCCATAAATAGGACCTGGCTGTACAGTTAAGTTGGTAAGAAGTACTGAAAAAAAAAGGTTAGTTGTGTATCCTTTACAGGACGTTGCAAAACCAACCCTAACAGCCCCTGGCTGTTGTGTGGTTTCTCTAGGCAAACTTACATCCAGTAGTTTGCCATTGCTTTCTGGACGATCGGCCCCCTGATACCACTGTTGAAACCAACGAAAGGCACATGGCCTGCAGCTGGGATCGAACCCGGTACCCCCGCATTGCGAAGCGTTCACATCGACTTAGCCACAGAGCCGACAAGAAGTACTAAATACAAATTAAAATTTGGCTAGAAATTCTGGAGGGATTGAAAAAGACACCCACAAATAACAGTAAAACCCCATTAACGCAAATTCCAAGGGACAGAAAAAATTGTAAATTCAGAGACTAATCCATGTATTATAAGTAGGGCTGTACCGAATATTCGCTTCGGGGCCGAATAGTGGACCCAATAACTATTCAGTATTTGGTCGAATAGTTGCGGTCGGGCCGAATACGAATAGTGGTTACCCGTTTCTGGACTGGTGGAAAAAAACCATCAAGACTTCCCACCTTGGGTTATACTGTGAAGCGTTATCTTTGTGCACCACCTGCGAGCGTACCAAGTGCCCCTTTATTTCCATCTTGCATGTGTTGCGAGTATAGTGTTTTTAGGTGTGTTGCTGTAGAAACAAAATGCAACACTTAAAAATGTAAGAGGGGCAGAAAAGCAAGTGTTCTAGTGTTGTCGGCTTGATTTCTTTGAGTGGAGTGTCCTCTTCGTTGATTCTTTGAAGTAACGGGAGTTTTGTCATCATTTATGGGTGTCGTATCTGTTCTTTCGTCGTCTCGTGGAAACGGCAGGGGCTGAATGTTTTGATCGACGTTCGGTTTCTTGATTGTCTTTGTTGTTTGATCTTCTGGTGTTGCCGCCCGGCGTCTGGTTGGGGGGGGAGGGGGGGGGGGGAGGTTGTGTTTTCTTCGTCGTCTGCGTTATTTTTGTTTTTGATGTTTCGCCTTGCGGGTTTTTATTTTGACTCTCTGTATTTGTCGTATTTTCCTGTTTAGTACAGCTGGAAATACCTTCAGTGAGACAAAAAGCTGGCCTAATGCTGACAACATGGAACGAAGGTTTTTCATGGAGGTGTGTCAGCACACGAACTAATACGTGCTGCCGGAGATCGCAGATTGTGGCGAGGCATAATCGCCCATGCCAGCCGGCAAAGCACATGATGATGATGATTCACTATTCGTATTCGGCCGAATAGTTGGTCCAGCTATTCGTATTCGGACGAATAGTGAAAATCACTATTCGGTACAGCCCTAATTATAAGTTATCAATCCTTGCTGAGACCAGCATTTTGTTGGTGTTAATTGAATATTCGTCTTGAGTGAGTTGATGCTAAGGAGGTGACGGCCAGACATTTTTGCCTAACCCCTTCATGTCCTTATTTTTCCTGAATACACATTTCTTTGTTTAATATTTAATATTAATCTCAGTTGTTTACAAGCTCTATTATCTTTCCTGTCAAATTTTTTTTAAAGTAATTTGTGTTGCATTTAGTATTTCATTGAGGACTATTTTGGTTCAAATATTGTGGTTACATTTGTGCATATCCTTTCCATTCCCACCAACCGGATCCAGCAGGTCTCTGACAAATCTCTGACACTAACCTGATTGCATGATGTGTGAGTAAAGCAGGTCTATGTGGCCCTCGAGGCTGAGATAGGAGACGTAACCTTCTCATGGGAACAGCTAGTAGAAGTACATTTGGGAGGCTGCTGCATCTGAGGACCTAGCAGTCATGAGAAATGCCTAATGTGCAGTGATGTCAGTTGTGATAACATAAGGCCCCTACAGCAAGCCAGCAAGTAAAGATAATTATTTGTGGTAAATATTGAGATCCCAGCACAGGGCATGGCAAACTGATTAGACGGAAGAGCCAAAAATCAGCAGCTGGACGATAAAAATATTTTTGAAAGCCAAATTTTTTTTTCAAGAACCATGTTTTTCGGAGTCAAAACCGATTTGTGGCACACTGCCCGAGCTATCTCTGTCCTTGAACACTCAGGTCTCGAAAGCGCTGTATGCGGCTGGTGAGCAGCGATTGGCCAACCACTGTCCTAGCACATTGGTTGGGCCCAATCAACCATGCTCTGTCCTCTGATGCATCAACCATAACAGTCTTTTATCTCTGTCCTTTAACATACTAAGTAAGAGTTAATTGACATATCCCCTTTCCTTGTCCCACAACACGTTTCTGCATGCTTGCCCTCGTTTAATACCCATTTTGAACAGGTGAAACAGCAGAATTAGTCCTCCATGCGACTCCGAGGGATCCACGTACAACATGGAAAGAGGACTGACCCACCAGCTAAACAGACTTCCAGAAAACAATTTGATCGTTCTCCAGTGGATCCTAGCTCACTGCGGCATACCAGGAAATGAGCAGACAGAGAAGAAACAACATAACCATCCATTGTCGTTAACAGAAATTAGAACACTTATCAAGGGAAAACTTTTTGTGACTAATTGTGGAGAGAACAAACTGACAGTAAACATCCACAAGACCCCATCTGCAAACTTAACAGAAAACAACAAACAGCAGTTTTCCGTCTACGAACAGGACACTGCAGGCTCAACTACAACATGCATAAAATAAAGATTGTACAGTCCACACAGTGTGCCTGTCAAACAGGACCACAAACATCTGAGCACATTCTGCAGACCTGCCCACTCTACATCCAATTTCAAAAAGACACCTGGCCTCAAGAGCAAAGTGTGCAGAGCAAGCTGTAGGGAACCATGAAGGACCTGCTACTGACATGCGAGTTCATAGAGGCAACCTACCTGATTTTCTGATCTGAGCATACGAAACCGAACGCAAAGAAGAAGAAGAACAGGTGGTTCATCTTCTTTGACTCCTTTGTCTCATCTCTGGAAGGCAGCACATTTATTTGAATTGTCTGCCCTGTCCATACTTTTTTTCCACTAACCACTGCAGATGTAGCCAGTCTGTCAGCTCTTTCATACGCTGTGAACGTACTTAGGTAGCAACAAACTGGATATTACATCTCTCTCACCTCTTTTTGATACTCTTATGCCTTGCTGGTTCAATGTTGTATATAGGGAGTGATTAATTGTTTGCTTCTTATATGGATTTCCTCATCATTTTCCTGTTGTGCCATTATGTCTCACATAGGGCTTGCAGTCTATTCCTCCATTCCATCCTATCTTGTGCAATCCTGTCCTATGTTGTGCAATCCTGTCAGTATCATAGATGGAATCCAGTACAGCACCTTTAACCACTCTCATTGTTAAATGGTATCTTTCGGAAGTCGTCACTTCCTCAGTCCCTCTAATTTCTTATTTCAGTGCCTGTTTGTTGATTCTCTGCACTGTCGTCAGCCTCTGAGGGTGTCCAGTATTTCAGCCTGGTCCAGCAAACTTATTCCAGAATAGTTTCTGAGAAATGGAGAAGAATGGCTGGTTAGCAGGCCTATGCTGCATGGTAGGAATATGGGGCAGGTGAAGTTTGAGCTGCATGCTTCCTTTTCCACGTCCTGTATGTCTCATTGCCTCGCGTGACGCATATTTTACCTGCCTTTCATATCCCCAGACTGTCCAGGCTTATGGCAATGCCATAAATGACATCAGAGGACAGCCTGGCAACAATGGGAGGGCCGGACCCCTCCCACAGAGCCTCCCCCAAGGAGGCAGTTATTATCAGCATGGCCCCAGCATGAGGCCTCAGCAGATGCAGCAGGCCCCTGCAGCCAGCCAGCAAGTGAGTATACACAGCTAGCTCCTGTCTGTCTGTCTATATCCTCTTTGTGTTCTTGACACACAGATCATTCACATATGATCTCCACTGCTGCCTGCATTTCTTCAATATGTATGTGGGGTGGGGGGGGTGTTTTATGTGTGTGTATGAAGGTATGTGGTTGTCTATGTATGCATGTTTAAGTGAGTGGGTTGGCGTGTGTGTGTACGCACGGAAGTGTGCTTATCATATTAATATAACATGCTTACTGATAAAATACAACTGCAGTGTGAAAAATGGGTGCTTGGAAGGGCCAAATGTAAGACAGTCCTGTGTGACCAATTTGTCAATTTGTGACCCTTCAAAAATAGTTTGTTCGTTCAGTTAATCTGCCCTTGGCATTCCGTGTATTTAAAGTTCCCTGTTCTATCTGCCCACCATTGGAGAGCTGTCCTGGCCAAAGTGTTAAGCAGCATTCTGCAAACATGTCTAAGCCATCTCAGTATTCTGCTTTTGATAACATTTGCCAGTGATGAACATTTTGTTTCAACTCTTTGATAATAAATATATTCACATGCATCAGTCGGTGTACTTAGTAGTTAAAGTTGTATATCCTTTACAGGTCGTTGCAGAACAAAACGCAGCATGTTTTGCCTGTAATAGTTTTTCTAGGCAAATATTATGCTCAGTAGTTTGCCATTGCTTTCTGGACAGTTGGCTGACAACACCACTGTTGAAACCAACACCAGGCACAAGACCAGCAGCTGGAATTGAACGCGGCAATACAAAGCGGGTTCGCAATGCCTAAGCCACAGACGCCGACATACTTAGTAGTAGAAGATATAAATAAGATAAGAGGTATATCCCCATTTTGTGGTCTGGATCATTCCAGAGCCTGGGGTCAAATTTAAGGGAATCCTGAAATATACACACAGAAAATCTTTTACTTTTTATTGCAGCATTACAATGCAATCGCTTTTGTGATTCTAATTCCCCATGTGGGTTCCCCGTTTTGGAGATAAAGAATAGAATAGACCCACTGCCTCCCCGAAAAGCCTGTTTTAAGAGTTGACTAATTTGCTTTGAAGTTGTAGTGCCTCTGTCTGAAAGGGGAGGGACTAAATGTCTGCATACAAATAAACGTGATCTGTGAAGTAGCCCAAGCAAAACTCAGGTTCTGCAACGATGTCTAAAGTCTAGAGGTGGAGGAACAGCCAGAGCTTTTCACTGGAGCTTTCAGCTGGTGAACGTGAGGAAGAAGAAAAAGCTTTCTGAACCCACACAAGAGCTAGGCCTTGTGAAAAGGGGCCTTTAATTTTACTTATCCTGAAGTAGTTGTCCAAATATTGCCTATTTTGAAATGTATGCAGTTTCATGTTAGATCGTAAGCTCTAAGATGAAGATAAACAGACTTTACCGTTGCAGTACTTTATCGGCCCACAAACCCCTGGTCCATATTGTCAACCAAGGCCCGCACAGCCCTCGTCACAACAGATGCTGTATTACCAGAACTTTCCCTCAGGGAGCAATGTCTACACGATACCGGCCAATATGGTGAGATGTTCATGCCTATATCTTCTTCTTTATTTTTGTCAGTGATAAATGCTTGCTATAAATTTATTCTGGTGTACAAATATGAGTTAACTGGGGTTGTAGCAGAGGTTTTTTTTTTCATTCATGAAGGAATTTCAAGGTTTTCTCAAGGTAGTAGTAATGTGACATCAAAGATGGAAACTGCGGGGAATGGAGAGTGAGAAACAAAAACAAAATTCATAATCTGTTTTAATAGCCATTGATCACTGGCATTGTGTGAACTAATGGACTGTAATGGCTGGGGCATATTGAGATAATGTCAGATGACAGAGAAGTGAAAACTGTATACACAGTGGAAATAGTAGACCAGAAGACCATGAGGCAGACCAAGAAGATGATGGAGAGATAATGTCCAGTCAGACCAGCAAACACTTGGTGTCACCAGCTGGAAAGAGAAGGCCAACCAGAGAGATGTATTGAGAACCTCAAGGGCTCACAATGCTGAAGAAGAAAAAGTGGTTGTGTGTAAAAAGAAGAAGAATGCACATCCTTTAGTACAGTGATCTCCAACTGGGAGGTGGAGGGGTATCTATACCTTTCGGCCCAACACATCCAGTTTTAGAAAACCCTTAATTTGTCACTTTCAATGACATGTTTGTTAGGCGACAGTGGGTCTGTTAGTGCCTCCAAAATTGAGCTCCTGGAATCCGGATTGGGAGTTTTCATTAAAGTGGGGAAAGGCGGAGATGGGTATCTTGACTGCAATAAATCAGTGTTCCCAATGTGCAAAAAAGGGGCGCTGCAAAACATTTAAAAGCTTCATAAAAAAAAAGCAGGCGTCATACTTTACTTATGCGACCAAGAAAGGTTTGGGAAACACGGGGCTCAAGCTTTGGGAAACACGGGGTCAAGCTATTTGCCTTGTGTCTTGAAGGTTGTGAATGTATTTTATTGATCATTTTGCTAGTGTGGGTGTTGTGACAGACCTTTAGGGGTTCTTTGCTTGATTTAGAGCAGCGATTCTCAACCTGTGGGTCGCAACCCTTTTTGGGTTGAATGACACTTTCACAAGGGTCGCCCAAGACCATCAGAAAAAACAACATTGAAGATATAAAGAAAAACAATTGTTTGGGGGTGGCTACAACAGGAGTGAACTGTATGTATTAAAGGGTTGCAGCATTAGGAGGGTAAAGGTGATTTATAAAGTGAATTCTTTGTGCAGTGATCATGATTGGAAGTCGGTCGCTGTGTGGGAGAGACCCATATGCTACAAAACACTGCAAATCCCCGTTTGGGTTCTGAGTCCCCAGTATGAGGAAAGCAAGATTAGACCCACTGCCTACCCAGAAGCATGACCAAAGAGTTGACTAATTGGGAACTTTCTTTGAAGTTGGAGTGTATCTGCCAGATAGACAAGGAACCAACAGTCTGCATACACATGAAAAATACCTCTAAAATGGTTATGCACCCTGCACTCAGGTTCTGGAACAGGACTAGAGTCCAGAAGAGGATAAACAGCTAGTTGGACATCGAAAAGTGTAGCCTAACGATGCTGCCCGGACAAACTTTAGAGTTCTACCTAAGTTTTCCAGGATCCTCGCCGGTGCTACAGAGTTCGTGCACTGTGCTGAGATTCTCGGGACTCAGGCTTGAGTTAAAAGTAGAATGGAGCACTTATGGGTTACTACTCATGCGCCATGATGTTGATCTGTTGTTCAAACTAAACCAAACAGCTAGAACTTTCCAACAAGAAGGTAGTGGGTCTGTTCTGTTTTGCGAAGCCTTGTGAAAAGGGCCTTTAATTTTACTTATCTTGAAGTAGTCCAAATGTTGCCTGTTTTGAAATGCATACAGTTTCATTTTAAATCGTAAGTTTCAAGATGAAGATAGACTTTACTGTTGCAGTACTTGTGTGGGTTACTACTCAAGTGCCATGATGTTGATTCGTTGTTCGCACCAAACCAAACAGCTAGAACTTTCCAGTGGGGTTTACAGCTGACTGGTGAAGCTAAGAAGAATACAGTGAAGTCAGTCAGTCTTTAAATATGCTTTTCATTACAGCTTAAAGTCTCCATGTGGGTTCCAGGACCACAATGGTGGGGGAGTGTTAGACCCACTGCTTTTCAACAAGCATGTTCTTAGAGTCAACTAATTAGGGGTTTACTCTAAAGGTAGAGTGCATATGCTATCTGATTGGAAAGGAACCAACAATCTGCATTCAGATAAAGATAAGTCAGATATGCAAAACGGATGTGCATGCAAAACTCAGAACTTTCTACTTGAGTTTACAGACAGTATACACAAAGAAGAAGATTACAGCTGAAAGAAATATTGGTTGCAATCAAAATGTCCTTTTCTTGCCGCTTTGCCCATCTAGTTCCAAGGTCCGGCCCCGACAGTTCCCATGTATCAGCAAGCACAGTTCATGCAGAACCCTACATATCCAGCTGGGGTCATGTGTTACCCCAATGGAACACAGCAGTGGAGAAACCCCGGCATGGCTCCGGCCGGACCTCAGTACGTGCGGCCACAGGTGCGGGAGAAGAAGGTTTTGAACATCACTGACCCCGATACAGGGCGTGACATCACTGAGGAGATTATCCGTCACAGGACTCATCACATGTCTGAATCTGATGATCCCTATGAGCAGGTACCTCAGGTGAGTTGTTTAAACTGTTTAGGTAGACTGATTCTTTGAACCCCACGGGGGCATGAAAATGAAGGAAGATCAAGAAGCACATGAAGTTGAAAATAGGGGGAGGGTTGGACATGAAGAGAGCTGCAATCGAGAAAAGATGCATGTAGAGACAGAACAACTTGGTGTGAGTTGGTTGAGGGCTTGTGCTTTATTGGGAGTGTAGCACAGCTCTCTTCTTCATTAGTCGATGTCACACCCAGGTTCGTCTTCAGGTTTGCTACAGGAGGAGTTGTTTGGAAGATTATAGACGAGGAGAAAGATGGTCGTGTCGATAGTGGTTGTGATGATGATGATGTCTTACTATCTGCATTCTTCTCACGTGGCTCTGATGCTTGAAAAATAAAATGTCTGGAAAAAACTGTTCCTGTCTGTACTGTCTTTATTGTGATATTCAGCAATGTCACAAATTAACATCAATGATATTCTGCAAGGCGCTGTGTTCTCTCTATGGCTAAATACTCGTAGGTTCGCGTTGTGTTCTTCATCTCTAGATACTTTAGTTCTAGTGTCTGTAACTGCCACCTGGCTTCTAGTGCTGTTTGATACTAATGGCTTAATCGTCGACTCTAACATCTCAAAAGTTTTTCTACCTAATGTGTCGCTGTTAACCATGGATCCAGGTATCTTGTGTGTTGTTTCTGTAGCTCGATGTCTTGTTTCAAGTCTGCTCTCTAGTGTCTATCTTCGAGGCTTCATGTGACTGGCTCCTCTGCTTCTAAATCTCGAGGACTAAATATGGAATTCTCTCTTTCTTGAGGGTCCTTGTTACTAGTCCCTCCTATTCAAAGTCTCGACAACTGAAGGCGCTTTAGGGGTCATATGACTGGTCCCTCCTCTCTTGAGTCTTATGGACTGTAGAATTACCCAACGTGGTTTCTCACTCATTATTTAAACTTGGATGCTGGAATGCTAGGCATTTGTTTTCTTCTCGCTTTTTCTGCTTCTAGAATATTCTTTTATGTTCGACTTGTTTACTATGTACATTCTCACGTGGGATTTTGCTAATTGTATCTCAAATGCATCAGATTTTATCATCCTATTCTACGCAAATATAGTAGTTAAACTGACAATTGACGTCATAGAAGCTTCTAGAAAACAAGTACAATTGCGTTTGCTTTGATAGGGCACGACAACAATGACGTCAAATACTATTTACAAAATATTGTCGCTAAGACTTGTTGACTTTCTTCTCATCCAGCACTATGCAAAATTCTATCTCCCGGCAAACAAGTGATGTCAATAATTAGTTTTAGCGGGAAAAATGGTCACCAAAACTTGTTGATCTCGGTAGATCCCGGCTCTGCACAAAAACCTAACTCCTAATAAGCAGTGACCCTTCCCTGTTTACAGGGTTACAAAAGAGAAAGAAGACTCTTTGAACTGTCTAGATGAAGTAGACATGTATCTCTAAACTTTTTAATTGAAGTATAAACTTCCTGTGTGGGTTCCATGGCTACATTTTTGAGAAAAGGAATGTTTCCTTCAAAACTGGGTGTCTGTCTGAGAGATGAGGAACCAAAGGTCTGCATACAGGTTAGGCAGATGTGTAAAATGGATGTGCACACAAAACTAGGACAAGACTAATGTCTAGAAGTACATAAACAACCAGAACTTTCCACCTAGGTTTTTACAGTCAGTGAACATTTAAGAGGAGAGATTGAAATTCTGCGAACTGTTTAGTTGAGGTATATACATTTTAATTGAAAAAAGGTGCCGCAACCAAGAAAAGTTTGGGAAACACTGCTCTAAACTGTTTAGTTGAGGTAGGTATGGTTCTCTGATCGTTTAAAGTAGACATGGTTCTCTGTTTAAAGTAGACATGGTTCTCTGATCGTTTAAAGTAGACATGGTTCTCTGATCGTTTCAAGTAGACATGGTTCTCTGATCGTTTCAAGTAGACATGGTTCTCTGATCGTTTAAAGTAGACATGGTTCTCTGATCGTTTCAAGTAGACATGGTTCTCTGATCGTTTCAAGTAGACATGGTTCTCTGATTGTTTAAAGTAGACATGGTTCTCTGATTGTTTAAAGTAGACATGGTTCTCTGATTGTTTAAAGTAGACATAGTTTTCTGATTGTTTCAAGTAGACATGGTTCTCTGATTGTTTCAAGTAGACATGGTTCTCTGATTGTTAACGTAGACATGGTTCTCTGATTGTTTCAAGTATACATGGTTCTCTGATTGTTTCAAGTAGACATGGTTCTCTGATTGTTAACGTAGACATGGTTCTCTGATTGTTAACGTAGGCATGGTTCTCTGATTGTTTCAAGTAGACATGGTTCTCTGATCTTTTAAAGTAGACATGGGTTTCTGATTGTTTAAAGTAGACATGGTTCTCTGATTGTTTAAAGTAGACATGGCTTTCTGATCTTTTAAAGAAGACATGGTTTTCTGAACTGTTCATTTACAGTAGGCATGATTTTCTGATTGTTACAGTATGCAAAATTCTCTGATTGTTACTATAAGCATGACTCTCTGATTGTTATATAGTAGGCTTGGTTCTCTGATTATTATATTTTAGGCATGATTTTGTTATTGTTATATAGTAGGCATGATTCTCTTATTGTTGTATAATAGGCATGGTCCTCTGATTGTTATAAAATTAGGCATAATTTTATGATTGTAATATAGTGTGCATGGTTCTCTGATTGTAATATAGTAGGCATGATTCTCTGATCATTTGAAGTAGACATCCTTTGAACTGTTTAGTTCAAGTAGGCTTGATTCTCTGAACTGTTTAGTTCAAGTAGGCTTGATTCTCTGAACTGTTTAGTTCAAGTAGGCTTGATTCTTTGAACTGTTTAGTTCAAGTAGGCTTGATTCTCTGAACTGTTTAGTTCAAGTAGGCTTGATTCTCTGAACTGTTTAGTTCAAGTAGGCTTGATTCTCTGAACTGTTTAGTTCAAGTAGGCTTGATTCTCTGAATTGTTTAAGTTCAAGTAGGCTTGATTCTCTGAACTGTTTAATTTCAAGTAGACACTTTAATTTGCCTGGATCGCAGCTCAGTGAGCATTGGTTAAAATCTCCATCAAGACAGATTGATAATCTCCATCAAGACAGACTGGACCTGGATTAATACGTTTCAATCCTCATCACAAAGGATTTGTTAAGGGTACCTGAGTTTGTAGTTTTGAGTCCTAAAAAAGGTGTATCTATAAAGTTGATGTGAGTGAGATTCTAGGTTGACTTAGCAGCCTTTAAAAAAAAAAAAGCACTAAGGCGTGTTGTTGGAATTAAGACCAGCCGAGGGGCATGTTGACCAGATGACCCATCTGGTGCCAAATTAGTTTTTTTTAAATGTACTCAATGATTCTGATGTGTGAAAGTGAGTCATGGACAGCTGGTCAGTTAGTGAAAATTATATGAAAGCTCAGATATGGGGGGTCTTTGAGCAGATAAATAGTGTAATGAAGATGTCTGGAATAGAAAGGATCATGTGGAGAGAAATGGTTACGCGCATCAAAAAAAATATTTCCCCTGTATCAGCGGTTCGCAGCCTGTGGGTCCAGACCCCTTAACGGATCAAATGACTCTTTCACAGGGGTCGCCTAAGACCATCAAAAAACATATATTCACTGGTTATGAAGTAGCAACGAAAGTAATTTTATGGTTGGGGGTCACCACAACATGAGATCTGTTTTAAAGGGTCACAGCGTTAGGAAGGTTGAGAACCGCTGCTCTATATGTTCTGGAAAGGGGGGGGGGGTGGGGGAGAAGAATAGACCCACTGTTTACCTAAAAAGCTGGTTGTGGAGTTGTTTAAACAGGGGTTTGCTAAAATTCTAATGTTTCGGGGCCGATAGGCATCGCAGCCTTGCTGTTAAAACACAGCAGTGTGCCAGCTTTCCTTTTTAAAGGCGAACACTGAAGGAAACGATAATAATCTGTTATTTTGGTATGCTGTGTGAGTAAAGTTGAGTCAAGAATTGACATCACAGCACTGGGAGCATTCCCATATGCCGCTTCATCCCCATCTTCAGCAGCTAGCTCAGAGTTCAATACAGATAGAACTGGTCATAGTCAGGTTATATGTCTTGCCTTTCCTTAGAGTGTTATGAGTTGGCTAAACCCTCTAGTCTAGTAGTTCTCAACCTTCCTAATGTGGCGACCCTTTAAAACAGTTTCTCGTGTTGTGGCGACCCACAACCTTACAATTATTGTCATTACTACTTCACACACAGGCCATAATTAGTTTTTTTCTGACTTCCTTACATGGTCCCAAAGGGCGTTGGCTGTCTTGTTTCAGTTCACCACCCTTGGTGCAGATCCAGCCAATCTGTCTGCCTATTCATTCCCCACCACGCCAGCATAGCCTGAAGAAAAAATCCAAAGTATGCTCACTACCCGTGACCTTTCAAGTGAAGCTTGCCACTCTGCTTGAAGCATCCCTGTCTTCACCTTTCTCAGCAGGCTTTTAGTCTGTTACAGATGTGACATGTGTATGCATCTTGTTCTTAAGCCACACAAGAAGAGGAATACCTGGAGACCCAACCGGTAGTAACTAATCTGCCGACAGCATAGCTTTCCGGGTCACTGGAACGCATCAAGGTGCAAGGTAGACATGGTAGACATACATCACAGAGGAATATGATAAATATTAAACGAGGTAATGAAATAAATATGCTTTGCCATCTCCACAGTAAGGTTATCTACAGTGTACCCACTGCTGTCCTTGAGAATATGTGGTGAGGTCCGAGACTCTTCCACGGTGTGACTCATACAGCTGTTCAAAACCCCCTGCAGGATCCAGGACCCCATTTGAAGGTCGACCCACTGCCCCATAAGACGCACGTCGTAAGAAATAACTTCTTCGCCGCATTTACCGGCGGAAAGCTCTATTCTTGTTTTCCCCATATTGGGGCCTAGGACCCCCCACGAGGAAAAAGGCGACTAATTACTGTTGTTTCTTCAAAGTTGAGTGTATCTGCTGGAGAAGCAAGGAACCAACAATT
Organism: Candidula unifasciata; assembly: GCA_905116865.2. Taxonomy (NCBI): domain Eukaryota; kingdom Metazoa; phylum Mollusca; class Gastropoda; order Stylommatophora; family Geomitridae; genus Candidula; species Candidula unifasciata. The sequence goes on along the minus strand of CAJHNH020002298.1, from coordinate 75,481 downwards.
TGCTTACAAAAAGCCAGATTCGTGAAACAGATGTGCACACAGAACTTAAGTTCTAAAGTAAGGCCAAAGTCTAGGAGGGGACGAATAGCCAAAAATTGCAGCCGGTGAAGAAGAAGAAGCTGTTAAAGAAATCAGGAGAGTGGATAAATGATCTACGATGGAAATCTAACCCTAGTACTCAAGGATCATGAAAGTGTTGAACTCATTCACTAACCTTTAAGCTAGAGGGTCACGCAAATAAGTAAAGTATGTCTTAATTTGAATAAATTTGTAATCTTCATTAGGTCAACCAAAACAAGGTGGACATGCGTCAGACGTTTACTCGGATGGTGGCAGAATCGTTGAAACCGCCAGACGAGCCAGGGCTGTTACCGGATTCACAAGGTGCTATAGGCGGAGCTCCCATCTCCGCTAATCAGCAGTACCAACAGCTTACACCCCAGCAGCAAATGCAACAACAACAGCAGCAGCAGTCTGCGATGAAAGGGCCGGCTCCTTTAATGAGACCCCCAATGAATGGACCTCCCTTGGTAATGTCACACCAGATGATGCAGGCTCGGCCTGGTTCAAACCAGCAGCCTCCTGTCTCAGTGACTCCACCCCAGGAGATTCAACACCAGATGCTGGGTGTCAATTTGAGCATACCCCCGCCCCAATTGCCAGGCCGAGCGAATAACCAAACGGTCTACAGCCCAGCACAGCAGCAACCGCAGCATCCTACTCACCCAGCTCCCCACCTCCCACAGACTCCTTCTCAACAGCAACCGCAGCCAGTCAGACAACACATGTCTCCGGCGATGCCGACACCACTTCAGCAGGTTCAGCTACAGGCGCAGCAGTCGCCCCACCATCTCCCCTCCCAGCAGTCTCCCCACCATCTTCCCTCACAGTCTCCACACCTTCTTCATCAGCCTCTTCTCAACCAGGTCCCTCATGCTGCTCAGAATCAATCCCCCCCATACAGCCAAATTTCTTCTCCTAGCATGACTGTTAACCCTGCTCAGCAGATCTCCAATATGGGAGTCAACTCTGCTGCACAGCACCTCCCTCCTACAAACTTGGCCGGCAACCCTTCTGAGCATCAGATGAGGTCCGGCATGGCTGTCCACCCTACTGTCCAGCCACTTAATCAGGTGGATTTAGAGAAGCCAAAGCCACAAGTGGAAGCTGTACCTCAAAATAACATTCCTGCCAAGCTTACTGGGCCACCTGTATCGTCCCCAGTATCTAAGAGTGCACCTCCGGTCAAAGAACTATCCCCAGCTCTAACAGAACAGATAGATGATGTCAAGTCACCACCTCCCACAAAGACAGTAGCCTTCCTCAGAGAAGAGCAGGTGGTGGAGAAGACTGAGGATAGCAGCAAAGAGGAATTCTCACAAGGTAAATACAAACCAACAATGCTTCCTTGTGTCTTACATTAGCTGCTGTTAAAATTGATTAATTGCACGTTTAAACCCTAATGCACTGAGTAGGTGAAAATATGGGGGTGACTGCAGTCAAGCTAATTCAAGGAATTTGGAAAATTGACTAAAAAGCTTAAACAAAATGGGGAAGCAGAAAAACGTGCTCAAAACAACACAATGTTTCGGCCAGGGCAGCCTTTTTTCAAACTTAAGTGAACTACACAAACGTAACAACGAGGAGAGGAGAGTATGTAGATCTCTAAGGGGTGACGCGAGCAACGTTTAAAAAATCGTGATGTGAAATAAATGAAATAAAATAGATGGCTAAAAAATATAGTCCACAAAAATAATTATTAAAAAATTATTTCATTTTATTTTATTTCATATTATTACTTTATTCTATCTCTTATCAGTACCAATTATGTATCATTAACATTTGTATTTCTTTTATTCCCAGTATTATATTGTATATTAACAATACTACTGTTTATTTTTGTGGGACTATATTTTTTAGCCATCGTTTATTTTATTTTATTTATTTCACATCACAAATTTTTTTAGTCAAATTTTCCTGGATTTGCCCAGAGAAGCTGCAAAACCGACATTTCTGGTTTGGTCTAATTACTTATAAATTTTACTTTACCATCTTGCTTTAGTGGTCATTTCACAAGAAGGTGTAGCTAATAGCACTGGTATCATTTGAGTTGAGTTGAATTGAGTTTCAAGAACCATCACAGAGGTTGAGACATTCCCTGTAAATCTTCAGCAGACAGCGAAGTTCTAACTTTGACAGTATCTGTAGCCGTCTGGTTGTGTGTTCATCTTGCTTTTCCTTTAAGTGTTGAGTGTCAGCCCGATACCCTAGTCATTGTACTGTTTCAGACCAAGATAATCTAATTGTTTCTCTGCACTGTTAACTCACTGGTATCATTTCTGCCTGCGCAGATGTTTAGGACTGGATTCTAGTATTTACTAAAGATGGCATTTACGGAGTTGGAGGGAGTAGATATTAGGATATTAGTTTTTTTAAATTTCGATTTTTTGGATAAGCCAAATCTGTAAAATGTATGTGCACGCTGAACAACTAGAACTTATCACCGGAGTTTACAGCCAGTGAACGCGAAGAGAGGACCACTGTTGCCATCTGTTGTATTTGATTGACTTGTCAGACACTCAGTGGTTAACCTGTCTGCCATGGGGCTCCCTTCTTCTACTTCTTCTTTTGTCTTTTGTTTTCATTTCACCTTTAGAAGAACAGTTGGCACATTGTGGTATGGTCTCAGCAAGACTGTAATATCTGCACTTTTCAACTTAACGCATCTAAATTCAGCAAACCCCTTATTCTTCTTCTTCTTCTTCCTCTCCTTCTCTTCCACCTTTTACCTCATGGAGGTGTCGGGGGGAGATGTAATGTTCGTTGATGAGCTCTGTCAAGAGCACTATCAAGACTGTAAGGCTGTTCTTTCTTTTATGACATGTTTGGAGTTAAGGCAGGCAGGGAGTTGAGGCTTGTTAAACAGGAATTCTGTTGGTTGAAGTTGTGCCATAGCTGTGGGGGGTACAACATGCTGGCAGTTACATAGTTTACAGTAATGGTTGATTGTTTTTTCATCTGCCTTATCTTTCTTCTTCTTCTTTCTATTAGTATTCTATTTCTTTTATGGCAGCCGGTTGGTCATAAGTCTGAAACTCTGTGTCCTTAGTTTTATCTGTTTTTGAATGGTGTAGCTTCTTTTTTGTTTGTATGTCCCCTTATTAGCCTTCACTAGCTGTAAACTTCACCTAAAGTTATAATTTTTTGCCCATCTCTGTACTTTAGTCTTGTCCCAGGGTTTGAGCTTTGCTTGCACATCTATTTTACAGACCCGGCTTGCTGGTGAACAGAACTGTTCATTCCTTACCTTTCAGGTAGAAGCACTCTGACTTTTGAAGTGAACACTCCTAATTATCAACTTTTACTGAATCAGACCTGTTATGTGACAGAATGGTAAATTTGCACTCGCAGTCTCTTGACTCGTAGACTGCTGACCTGCTGATGTTATAATTATACTTTTATATGTACCTGTTAGAATTCTGTATAATGTACCCTGTATCTTGGCTTCCAGGTTGATCAGGCCTTGAGTGGGTACCGGGTACAAACCCTGGTAAGGAAAGGTGGCTGGCGTGATGCTGACCACATCTTCCACTGTGTGCCTGTTGGTCTATAAAATATAGGTCTAGCCCTATATGCCCAGTACGCCTGGAGTGGTGGAAAAGGGTTCTTTCGTGCTTGTATAATTAATTTTGCTAATCCGTGACATATTTTTTTCTTCAAAAGGAGCGCAGATGGTCAAGGATGGTCGTAGGGGCAAAAAGAATTTGAAGGGCCTTAATAGCAAGGATATCAGTGGTTCAGATATGGACGCCTTTTTCCCTGTGAGTCAGTCTTGCTTATTATTTGGTAGATTTCTTCTTCTTTCTGTGTTCACCCTTGAGAGGGTTGTTTGCACATTGTGTTTACTGCTGGATTGTAATGTGTCTTTCGACCCAACACATCCGATTTCAGCAGACTGAAAATTAATCACCTTTTAGGGCATGCTTGTTAGGGAGGCACTTAGATCTGTCCAGTACCCACACAGGGACAATGGCATATGTGATGTGCTGGCATGTTGGGGAGATTAACAGGCAGATGAATTGGATGGCTCAACATCAGTTGATAGTTAAAAAAAAAAAAAAGCTTAGCCTCCAGCACTTCAGATAAAAATCACCATGCCAGTAAACTGCCCACAGATTAAATCTTGCCCATATGAGAGTTACTGTACCCCATTGTGGAGGGCAGAAATAGACCCACTGCCCTCTTAACAAACATGTTGTTAAAGTCAACTAATTTCTTCCAAGTCAGAATGCATCTGCTTGATAGGAGAATTGTCTGATTCCTTCCTAGTCAGGATACATCTGCCTGATATGAGAGTCGTCTGATTCCTTCCAAGTCAGGATGCATCTGTCTGATAGTCGTCTAATTCCTTCCAAATCAGGATGCATCTGCTTGATAAGAGAGTCGTCTAATTCCTTCCAAGTCAGGATGCATCTGCCTGATAGGAGAGTCGTCTGATTCCTTCCAAGTCAGGATGCATCTGTCTGATAGAGTCGTCTGATTCCTTCCAAGTCAGGATGCATCTGCCTGATAGGAGAGTCGTCTAATTCCTTCCAAGTCAGGATGCATCTGCTTGATAGGAGAGTCATCTAATCCCTTCCAAGTCAGGATGCATCTGCCTGATAGGAGAGTCGTCTGATTCCTTCCAAGTCAGGATGCATCTGCCTGATAGGAGAGTCGTCTGATTCCTTCCAAGTCAGGATGCATCTGCCTGATAGGAGAGTCGTCTAATTCCTTCCAAGTCAGGATGCCTGATAGGAGAGTCGTCTAATTCCTTCCAAGTCAGGATGCCTGATAGGAGAGTCGTCTGATTCCTTCCAAGTCAGGATGCATCTTGCCTGATAGGAGAGTCGTCTAATTCCTTCCAAGTCAGGATGCCTGATAGGAGAGTCGTCTGATTCCTTCCAAGTCAGGATGCATCTTGTCTGATAGGAGAGTCGTCTAATTCCTTCCAAGTCAGGATGAATTTGCCTGATAGGAGGGGAACTCTAGAAAATCTACAATTAAAGATGATTTGCAATATAGTAGTAAGAAGAAAGTAGTAATTGTGACAGTTAATAGTGAAAATATTCATTGTCTTCAGGATTGTATTAGTGTAGTTGTATTACTTATTAATAGTTGTGAAAGTAATATTGATGATATTGTGACTAGCAGTACATAAGAGAAGGTTATGGATAGATATAGGTGGGTACTTAGTCAAAAGTTGTGGAACAATAATGTCCAGAAGTGGATGAAGTGTCTTGTGTAAAGGGTTGTCTTGTGATGATTAAATATGCAATGTGTGGTTGCGTAAGGGTGCACTTTATGATATGTAAGGGTGTATCTTATGCTGACATCTAAGGGAATGTCTTATCATGATATTTAAGGGGATGTTTTGTGGTGCTGTATATGGGTGTGTCTCAAGATGCTGTGTAAGGTGCATCTTAGGGTATATAAAGGTGTGTTTTGTAATGAGGCTTTGTAAGCCTGTGTCTCATGGTGATGATGTGTAAAGAAGTGTCTAGTGGTAATGTGTAAGGGTGTTATTATATGTAAGGTTTTGATGTTTTAACATTGTAAAGTCGGATGATCTGTTAGGATACGCCCTGTGATGATGTGTTTGTGTGCCTTGTGATGAAGATGTGTAGTAGTGTGGCTTGTGATGGTGATGTATAATGTTGTTAGTGCGTATAATGATGTTGTGACAATCATAATAGTTGTATGTCATCTTGCGATGATGTGTAGGGGTGGGGTGGTCTTTGTGATGTTTTAAGCATGTGCTTTGCGATGTTGATGTGTAGTGATGTAAAGGTGTGCCAGTGGTTGTGATGGGTTAGTGTGCGCCTTATCATATGCTGCCTTCGCTTGTGGGAACATTTAATGCTTTGTTTTACAAGGAAATTATGTCACAGCTGATTAACTATTACATTTTCCTCATTATCCAGAACGTTGAGGACACAAGCAGTGAGGCTGGGAAGAACAGCAAACCCAGCACACACAGCCAGGAGACTGATACAGCTGTGAATGGTGCCGGAGGGTTACCTGTAAAACAGGCCCTGGTGGAAGAGCGTGAAACAAAGCAAGACACCAGCAAAGGTTTGGAGAGCCCACAGAAGGACAGGACACCTGCACCAGAATCGTCCGGTGCAGTGGCCCTGGATAACGGATATTCCAAGGACAAGGAGAGTTCACATTCTCAAAAACACCAGGACAGTCATAAATCGGCCACAGCAGCTCCACAGGTAGGATAAGTTTAAAAGTGTTACTGTCAGTATAGTTACAAATAAGTCAGTTGCCTATCTATTACAGAAGTTTGGACAAACTTCAGCATTGATCTCTACGTGAATTATTAATCCTTGAGAGGTGATTCCTAAAAATACAGTGCTGGGGGGGGGGGGGGGGGGGGGGGGGGGGGCCTTTTGGGGGGTTTTACTAGGTAGTTCTATGCTCAGTAGTTTGCCATTTGTTTTTGATCATTCAGCACTCAGAATCTGTTAAAAGGCAGCCTGCTGTCAAATCGCCCGCAGCCTAATCAAACCAAGTATTTGGGAAATACAGACGGCGTTCGTAAGTCCTAACCTGCAGAGACCGACAGTAAAGTACCCTTTTTTTAAAAACGTTATCGGCATGTTTGTGCATATGCTGCTAGATCTGTATTCTCAATGACCAGTTGGCACTACATGGGTAATATGTTAGACATCATGCTGACTGACTACCAGTATTTGCCATGACATTTTCTCAAAGCCCAGTTTAGTTGGGTTGACCTGGTGTCAGCAGTACTGGTTTGATGCCAGGTTTATATATATATATTTAAAAAAAACCTTCTTCCAAGCCTTTAGGCATATAGAGCTAGACCTTTATTTTATAGATCAGTTGGCATTTGGTGGGTAACCTGGGAGCCAAGGTCATTTTTGAAGAAAGCCTGGTTCTCTCAAGACTCGAACCCACAAGCTTCTGATACATATGCAAGAGTTAGGCCCTTTCACCACAGTGACTTTGATGCTGAGTACTTATGTTTAAATGCTTTCTCATTACATTTAAATTGTGAAGGTTCCTTCTCACATAAGTGGCACATCAGATATATTGTGCTAACCACATTTTTTTCTAAACACTACATGATCGATTGTTCAGTATCATTCTGAACTGCCCAGGGAATTTCCTGGTGCACATTAGGGCAAGGTCAACTTTGGGAGCCAAGGTCATTCTGTTTCCGTATCCAAGCCTAGATCTCCGAGCTGACAGATGAGTGCGTAATCGGCCACTAAATGCTAGACATGAAAGATGTTAAACCGCACATGACTGCTTTTAAAACTTTTTTTAAAGAAGCTAAAGATGATTATGAGAAAATTACCCTTCTCATGCTAGCTATGCATAGGGCATATGATGCTGTTCTCATATTTTTATAGATCATGTGCTCTTGATAGGTGATGTGGTTTTCATTGTGCCGGCTGCTTTTACTTCTCAAGATAAGTATTTGGTACCAATTTTGGATTAGGTTAACCTGAGAAACAAAACGTAGTCAGTATTGGGGAAAAAAAAATTTTGTTACCTCTATGCGAATCTAACCCAGGGCATTGTGGTTGTTAGGCAGGTTTCTAACCGGATCTAGGAATCACACGAGGACTTAAATGAGAATGTAATTACTTGCTGGATTTCCCCAGGTGGAGAGTAAACACAAGCAGAAGAAAAAAAAGAAGAATAAAGGACATCACAGCCCGCCCAGTCAGAAATCAAAACAGAGCTCGCCGTCGGACACCACAGAGGTTTGGCTAGTTTGTTTCCTGTGTTTATTTTACTAAATACGTTTATGCTCTATTTAATGGAAGCCGCCGTGGTGAAGCAGCTAAACGCTCGCGTGCGGATCAGAAGGTCGTGGGTTCACTCTGTAGCGAGCCAGACTTTTGTTTTAAAAAAGTGACTGACTCTGAGGTGGACCCAGCCTTGAGTGGGTACCGGGTGCAGTCCCGGAAAGTACAGGCGGCTGGCGTGATGCTGACCACATCCCCCATCTTGTGCCGATTGGTCTATAAAAATATAGGTCTAGCCCTATATGCCCTATAGCCTAAAGGCATGGAAAAGGGACCTTTACGTTCTATTGAATAAACTTTTGTTTTTGCATTAATGGTAAACTAGATCAAGAGATAAACAAATCAGATGTTCCTGCCACGTGTTGAGACTACTACAAGGTAATGAACCACAGAGAAATCTCTGTCACTATTCCTCTAAATCTCAGTGATAGAGAAGTTAGTGACAATAAAAATGGAACAAAGAAATATTTGCTTTTCTTCCCATTGACCAAGAACAGTTTTTTTTTTTGTTGACACATCCACAAAGAGCAAAGTGAAGTCTTCATAGGTTTTTGTTGTTGCTCCAAATGTCTCCAAACATTTTTGTTTGTAATTATAATCATATTTATGCAGTTTCAACCAGGATCAGAGCTATTAAATAGGTGTAATGTCCACTGCCCAGAGACGTCATTTAATCAGAAACCTGTAAAAGTCACAAAATCGGCTTTCTCTGGGCATGAAGGTTAAAAGAGTTGAAAAGCCTATCAAAGAAAGCCGATCATGAAGGAAATACCAATACACTCACAATAATTTGCTTGGTGCTGAAGAGTTAATTTCTTTATCTTAATTTCAGAAGCAAATCAGTGCAGCTGAAACGGACAGCAAGTCATCAGTTACATCATCTGTCACGGATGACGCCAGCAAGAACTCCAAAGAGGAGGCTGCACCTCCACAGGATTCACCTGTTGTCCTCCGGGACACTGCTACTGTCCCAGATGCCAAAGCACCGCCATCTTTACCCCCAACCCCACAAGAACAAGCAGCAGGTTTAGACATTGAACAAACGCCTCCCCGCCAGCTGTCTGAAGCCACTCTGTCTCAGCAGCAAGAGGAGGTACTGACAGATCACCCCTGCACATCTTTGCCTGAAGAGGGCAACACAGCTAAAGAATCAGCACCCACAACCAACTCTGTGATATTAGCCAACAAATTGGACTCTTCCAAAATTCAAAACTCACAGGCAACAGAACTGCCAGCAAGCAGTATACAGAGCATCTCGGAACATTTAGAAAATTCTGCAGATAGTGGCCCTAAACAGGAGTCAGTTGCCGAACTGACACAAACTAGTGAAAGTGTCCGCAAATCTTTGTCTGTAAACCACAAAGTCAGTGAGGAGAATGAAACTCAGGACTTGGTTGCCAGACTTGATGCTGGCGACAAGAAGGAACAGATTTCAGAAGTGGATGAAGAAACAGGCCCAGTTAAACCGTCCTCTGAGAGGACAGTAACCAGAGGTAGTAGAAAAGGTATGGTTTCAGTTCATGTTAGAGTTTACTTTCATTCTTATGTTGCATTTGTTACTTTTTTCCTTTCTCTTTTATTTAAAGATGCTGTTTCTTCTTCTTTTGCGTTCCACCCCCCACCACACACACACACACACACACACACACACACACACCCACCCACCCACTGCGAATAAGAATCTTTAAAAAAAAAAATCTTCAAATTTCGGCAACCAAAGAAAAATAATTTTTGTTGGGTGTGTTTATGCTTTTTTAAAACTTTACCCTAAGGCCCTGAAGAAAAGAAGAAAAAGCAGCAGAATAAATTTGGAGTCTAGTTGACTTCATTGCACCAGGTTTTTCCCATGTGCCTTGATCTCTCTGAGAACAGCTAGCTGCCTGCCAAGAGCATTGCACAAACACTGTGGCTCCGGGAACGATCTCCAGGGGTTTCCATAAAAATTCAGCGTGTGGACCAATTGACATAGCTGTTTTGACACTTTATTAAATAAATTAGAAAGCACACCAACAAAATATTAACAACATATATTGTTCTGGCATAAGCACTTTAAGATTCTAGTAGAGCTGCATATTTCTGAATTTTGTCGGCACTGTTTCCCCCCCCCCCCCCCCCCCCCCCCCCCCCCCCCCCCCCCCCCCCCCCCACCCCCCCCCCCCCCTCCCTCCCCCCCAGTTTTTCGAATGGTACAATAAGGAACGTTTTATTTATTTTTCAGTGGCACAGGAACGGAGTAAGTATGGGGTGACCAGATTGTAGTAAAGTTGAAACCTCGACTAAGGCTAAATGCTGCAGGATTTGCTGTAAGCTAAGGTTCTCAGTGTGTGTGATATGGGGGGAACAAAGTGAAGGCTATTGAAGCAGTAATCTCCGCGGGAGGATTTTAGGGCAAATCTAGAATAGACCCACTACCCCCAAACATGCGTGTCGTAAGAGGTGACCAATTTGGGATGTTTTCTTTAAAGCCTGAGTGCACTTGTCTGATATCGCAGCCAAGCTGTAAACAATGCAGCGTGCCAAACCACCTTTTTTTAAAGGGCAGACACAGAAGGTTTGTTGAGTCTTTTCTAGTTTGTCTTTAACTGCTACTATAATAAGTAATTTTGGCGTAATTGAGATAAGTGATTTAATTGTGATGAGTGGTGTAATAGTGATTGATGAGTGATTTAATTTTGATGAATTTTCAAATGTTTTGAGTGATGTATTCGTGATGAGTGATCTAAAAAATGTGATTTGTGATCTAAACATGATGTGGTCTAAATTTAAAAAAAAAGTGACGAGTGGTCTAAATGTTTGGAAAGAGGATGAGACGCAAAGACAAAAGATCACTAACATGCTGTTCTCAGAAAGTGTAGTTAAACTGCATTAGTTCTGTGTGTGCCTGTGCAGTGTTTAATAGGCAAGGATATGAATATAGTACCAAAAATAGCTCCTAGTGGTGATCTTGTAGTGACCCCAATGGCTTTTAAAAAAGCCAAATTGAAAAGAATTTCCCGTAAGCTTCACTGATAGAGGTCATGGCATGAGTCACCTGATAATTTTATGGTTTTTCTTTTTAGGTATTAGGAAATGTATTCCATGTAATGCTTCACTTCTGTTCATGTTTATTTATTACCAGCTTTATATATCTATATATCCTAACAGATTTAACATGTAGAAAACACATTTTAAAAATTGGCTGGGAGAACTGTAACATAGTTTTTTTTTTTCAAAGAATGTTTACAGGGAATTTCCATGGGTTTATGGCCTATTTTTTTAGCATTCGCTGGGTGAAAGGCAACCTTTTCTTATGGCTTTTGAGGGTGTTAGCTCATGAACTGAAACATGCTGTTGTTGATCACAAGGTAGGGTGAAGCATGATTAGCAACACCAGTAAGTGATTATGTGATGCTGACTAAGTGTGCTCAGATGTTTTTTTGAATCAAATCAGCCCATCCTAAAGACTGAGGTCCAGTTTTTCACATTGTGTTGTTTGGATGTTCGCAGATGGCAGGCTCCAGTATGACAGTGCTTACCTTTTGGAACTCAGGGATTGTCCGTCTTCTCAGGCCAAACCAAAGGGATTGCCTGACTTGCCGGAGATTATCTTAGATTTGGTATGTTGCAAATGGTTTTCCTGTGTGTGTACCGGGGTCTCCATTTGGGGGTAGGGAAAATCGACTAATTGTCGCCCTAACAGGCAAGTCACCTTAACAAGCAGTTGTATGTAAAGGGGGAACTACTACTACTACTTCGCGTTCACTGGCTGTAAACTACAGCGGAAAATTCTGGTTGTTCGTCCATCTCTATATCCATCTCTAGACTTACGTATTGTTCTGAATCTGAGTGTTGTGTGCCCATCCTTGTTACAGATCTGGACTTATTTGTATGCAGATTGTTGTTTCCTTGCCTCTCAGGCAGATGGACTCTTGACTTCGAAGGTAGCCCCCAATTAAACTTTTATGACATGCTTTGGGGGAGGCAGTTGGTCTTGGTTTTCCCAACAATGGGTCCTCGGAACCCACATAGGGATAAAAGGGGACTAATTTAGGGTTTGCTGAAATTGGTTATTTTGGGAGTTTTTTTTTTCTAGAAAAAATATATTGTTTATCACTTTTTTCTTTAATTGGCATATTGTTTGTGACTTTTCCCCACTGTGGGTTCTGGGGTCTCATTGTTGGAGGGCAAGAAGGAATAGACTCACTAAACCTCTAGTAAGTATTGTTCTTCTCGTTCTTTTCTCTACTCCTGCAGTGCGTCAGGACAGGAAGAGATCTCTAGAACAGGCCCTTCTGTTCGCTTCCTTTAAAGCACTTTTCAGTGTCTCTGTTTCTGCAGTCCTTCTTCTGCCTGGTCGACCTCTGGGTCTGTTAACATTGTATCTGTATAACATGGTTAAAAGCGACTAATTAGGGTGTTTCCTTTGAAGTTGAAGTGCATCTGCCCGAGACGCAAGAAATCAGAAGTGTACATACAGATAAGATAGATCTGTAAAACAGATGTGCACGCAAAAAAAAAAACACTGAAAAAGTTCTGGAACAAGTCAAAAGTCCAGAAGTAGACAAATAACCAGAACCTTCTGCTGAAGTTTACTGCTGATGAATGTCAAGGAGAAGTTTGATTTGATTTTTTTTTTGAAGTTTTTTTTTTTTTAAATGTGTATTAAAACTATAATTCCTATATTGTTTACGACTGAGGATTGTTTTGAGGCTAGAATTAGTATATTGTTAATGATGAAGGGGGTGGGTATTTTAGAATTGATATATTGTAATGATTGAGCATTTATTGTTGTTGCTGGAATGTGTTTATTGTTGACTACAACTTCTTCGTTAACGGATTATAAGCTCTGGCGGAAAGTCCTGGTTTTTGCGACCTTTTGGACTTTTGATTCCTGCCAGGGCTTGAATTTCACGTATAAATCCGCTTTTACTGTCTTATTGTACGCAGTTGGTTGTTCTTTGCCACTTTGAAGGAAACCCCCAGTTAGTAAACTCTTATGACATGCTTGTTGAGGAGGCAGTTTTCTTGTTTTCCCCACATAATAGAGCTCCAGAATCTTCATGGGGAGGTATATTGTTTATGATTTTAGAAGTTTTCTACCAGAATTGTTATATTGTTTATGATTGAGGATATTTTGTTATTGCTAGAATTGGTATATTGTTTATGATTTGAGAAGTTTTCTACCAGAATTGTTTTATTGTTTATGATTGAGGATATTTTGTTATTGCTAGAATTGGTATATTGTTTATGATTTTAGAAGTTTTCTACCAGAATTGTTATATTGTTTATGATTGAGGATATTTTGTTATTGCTAGAATTGGTATATTGTTTATTTTTTTTTTTTTCATCGAACACCGGCTGTGAATTCCAGTGGAAGGTCCCGGTTAATCGTCCGCTTGGACTTTTGGCTTTCACCTGGACCTGATTTTTGCGTGTACAACCGTTTTTCATTTCCCTGCCTCTTGGGCAGCTGTACGCCGACTTCGAAGGAAGACGTCAGGCCTATTTCTAGGGTGACTGTGGCCATTGTTTTGTGTGGGTCGAGACGTTGCCTGATTTGTGTGGTGTCCATTTTGTCTCCTTCGCCGCAGGTATTGCCCCCGGAGTACCCCTTTGGGGCAGCCCCCTGTGGAACAGTTGGCCCTCAAGGGAAGGCAGGGGCAGATCATTATGATTTTTAAAGTTTTCTACCAGAATTGTTATATTGTTTATGATTGAGGATATTTTGTTATTGCTAGAATTGGTATATTGTTTATGATTTTAGAAGTTTTCTACCAGAATTGTTTTATTGTTTATGATTGAGGATATTTTGTTATTGCTAGAATTGGTATATTGTTTATGATTTGAGAAGTTTTCTACCAGAATTGTTATATTGTTTATGATTGAGGATATTTTGTTATTGCTAGAATTGGTATATTGTTTATGATTTGAGAGCTTTTATGGTAGAATTGATATACTAACTGTTCATGATTGATAAGTTTTTGTTGTTTCTAGAACTGGTATATTATGATTTGAGAGCTTTTATGGTAGAATTGGTATACTAACTGTTCATGATTGATGAGTTTTTGTTGTTTCTAGAACTGGTATATTATGATTTGAGAGCTTTTATGGTAGAATTGGTATACTAACTGTTCATGATTGATAAGTTTTTGTTGTTTCTAGAACTGGTATATTATGATTTGAGAGCTTTTATGGTAGAATTGGTATACTAACTGTTCATGATTGATAAGTTTTTGTTGTTTCTAGAACTGGTATATTATGATTTGAGAGCTTTTATGGTAGAATTGGTATACTAACTGTTCATGATTGATAAGTTTTTGTTGTTTCTAGAAATGGTATATTATGATTTGAGAGCTTTTATGGTAGAATTGGTATACTTACTGTTCATGATTGATGAGTTTTTGTTGTTTCTAGAACTGGTACATTATGATTTTAGGGGTTCTGTCTGTTAGAACTAGGTTCAGAGGGTTTATGCTAGAATGGGTTTTTTGGTTAAAATTAAAGTTTTCTGACCACCTTCCTCTCTCTTTATAATTGCCACAAAAACCTCATTCGCTTGTGAAAACCTTTTTGAAGTTTAAAAAAAATGTTCATACTGTTTTAAAAAATAAAATAAAATTTCTCTCTCTTCTCAGCCACTTACTGGAAGTCGTCGAGCAAACACAGTGGATTTCACCCCAGCATTCTTCCAGCCCAGCGGAAACGTGAGGGTCAGTGTTGCCTGTTTTCTATTTGTTCATAAATCGTCATGTCCGTTGTGTTCCCATCATTCTTCAGTCAACACCACGCCTCTGTAGCTATCTCACAATATTTCTTACTGATTCGTTTTCTTTACTGAATAATGCTCTTCTTAGCATTCGCTAGATGTAAAGTCTGGTGGAAAGTGATGATTGTTAGTTCTGTTCTATATTATTCTTATTTCAGGACTTGAGTATTGTGTGCACATCTGTTTTACAGATCATCCTTATTTGTATGCACACTGTTAGTTCCTGGCCTCTCAAGCAGATGCACCCTGACTTTAAAGGAAAAACTTTTAATTACTCGCCTTTTACGGTATGCTTGTTAGAAGGGCAGTGGCTCTATACTCCTCAGAATGGGTTTTCGGAACGCACATGGCAGTAGACAATACTAAAACAGTTATTAATAAACTGCAAATGTTAATTAACTGGGGCCTGCACAGCGTTGGGGGGGGGGGGGGGTGTTAAATGGTATAACAGAGTCACTAATGTGATGATTGAAGAATCAGTTATCTGGTGAGTGTTGGAAATGACATCGGGTGTTACCATAAACTAAGGACTTTTAAAATTTAATGTCTTAAGGAGAATCCTGCAAATGTTGTGATGAACAAGATGATGAAATGAGGAGATGACAAAATGATCATCACTGGTGAACATCAGAGAAGGAAAATAGAGATGACTTGCACCTGTAGAATGCCTCATGACACTGACAAAGACATCTCTCAGGTGTTTATCCTCTTCTGGATTATGGTTTTGTTCCAGAATTTTGTGTGTGTGCATACACATCTGTTTTACAGATCTAGCTTTTTGTATGCAATCTGTTGGTTTATCATCTCTGGTGCACAGCAGGTGAAAAGCAGCTGGAAAAAGATTTGGACAACCTCAAGAAAATAACCTGGAAATTGAATGGTAGACAGAGAAATGTTCAACTTAACAAGCACAGAACAGCAGCAGTCTGGCACCAATACTTTATGTGTCAATGACAACACACAGAAGATACAGACAGATATACACTGCACAGGAAAACAGCAGACCAGCAACAGTGGGGATCATCCATGAATGCCTTATGTGTCAACAATGTCACAAAGAGGATAAAGACAGATATACCATGTGCAGAAAAGTAGCAGACGGGCAACAGTTGAGATCATATGTGAATGCTTTATGTGTCAGCAATGACACAAAGAGGATAAAGACAGATATACCATGTACAGAAAAGCAGCGGTGGAGATCATTTGTGAAATGCCTTATGTGTCAACAATGACACAAAGAGGATATAGACAGATATACCATGTACAGAAAAGTAGCAAACGGGCAACAGTTGAGATCATATGTGAAGGCTTTATGTGTCAACATCGACACAAAGAGGATATAGACAAACATACTATGTGCAGAAAAGTAGCAGACGGGCAACAGTGGAGATCATTTGTGAAGGCTTTATGTGTCAACATCAACACAAAGAGGGTAAAGACAGATATACCATGCACCCAAAAGCAGCAGTGGAGATCATATGTGAATGCCTTATGTGTCAACAATGATACAAAGAGGATATAGACAGATATACCATGTACAGAAAAGTAGCAGACAGGCAACATTGGAGATCATATGTGAATGCTTTGTGAACAACATGAATAGGGCATAGAGACTCATACTGTCAATTTCTGTCCTTACTTCCTGTATGTCACTTTTAGGGCAGTTGAATGGGGTAGTGCGTAAGACATTGTGAGTCTGTTTGAGGCGCATGACTAGTGCAGTCATCAAAAACTTATGCAAGCTAGGATTGTTTAGTTGGACAAACAAATCTCCATTCCTTACCACAGATTGAACCTGGTCTCCCATATCAAAACCCAGGGCTCTAGTCACTTGGCTGATGGCATCTTGCATAACCACACTAGCCCATCTAATCCATTCTTAAAATAATTTGTATTTCACAGATCTCATTTTTTCCCAACTGCATTGCTTGATAATGAATGTGTCCTTCCTACAGAATGCGCCGCTAATAGGCAGCACAAGCAGCCGCAACAGGCAGAGACCTGACCTCATGATGCCCCAACGGGTCATCAAAAGTGTGTCTTTACAAGACAGCGTCAAGCCTTTACATCAGAGTGAGAAGCCTTGGAAGCCTACCCCAAAGCAGCTGTCTGCCGGGGAAATTGCTGAAAAGGTATGCTTGCTTGTTTGTATGAGTGTTACACTGGGCTGGTGGCTCCCAAACGCAAAGACATACAGACCCCTCTTATCTTCTCAGGTCTGTAACGGACCCCATACTTTTGATAGTCATGCTGAATAACTTAACAATAATCTGTAAATGGTAGGATTGCATTCTGAAGGTGAGGTTTTTTCCTAAATGTTACATTTCCCTTATATTTATACTGTAAATGGGGGAGGGGGGGGGGAGTGTGAGGAAGTCATCTACCTGGCAGCCAAGGGGCGACACGGACGCTGATGAACACCTTGCCACAAGGAGCAGGCTTTTTAAGTTATGATGGTACTAGTAACTAATTGTACACCCGTCTCACCTTTCCCTTTAAGTGTTAAGCATCAGCCAGATCCCCTGGTAACTCTCCGTAGTGCCAATCACCTTAGACCAGAATGATCTGTTTGTGCTACTGCACTGTTAACTCGCTCTCAACAACATCTAGCTTATTTCATCAGTTCACCACCAAGTGATGCAGAACCCGCCTGCTCGTTTCCCAACACACTGACATAATCTGAAGAAAATATCCAAAGGATACCATCGACCCGGAGCCTCTGAATCAATGCCCTGTACTCTGCACGGAGGCTTAAATGTATGAGGTAAACAGTCCACGAGGAGGACGTAATGGTTCCTTAGGCGAAGGCAGAGCCAGAGTGATATATTGGGTCTGCATTTATGGAAGCCTCCATGGATTTTGGCAAGTGTTCTGCCCTTGTCTTCTCTCTCCAAGGGCTACCCTGCCTGCATTATATATAACTCTCTGGACCGTCCTGATGAAGGGTACCACCTGTAAACTAAGAAACACAAGATAACATGACAGTGAGTCTGTTCGAGGTCCATAAGGTTAACCGGGAAAGTTAGCACTGGCACAAATGCCTGAAAAAGCTAGAGATGGCAAAAAGGTGCAAATATCGCAGCTGTGCTGTAAACGAGCACAACACAGTTATCTCTGTTTTATTCTAGATTTTAAAATTCTGTAGCTTTTCTTGTTTTCAGGTATTCTCCTGGAACAGATAACTATTTGATGAATACTTTCTAGTCCCTATGTGTGTGGCATCTGGGACCCCCCTTTTTTTTGGAGGAAAAGAATAGCCACACACCCCCCCCCCCCCCCTTTCCATCTCGTAAAAGGCAATTAATTAGGGGTTTGCTAGAATGAGATATGTTGGACCGAATGGTGCAGATGTTGCAGACTGGCTGTAAATCACAACACAACAAATGCAGACGAAGCAACAATATTCATTGTTAAACTCGCAGTAAGAGGGAGGTGATGAGCTGATGTTCACAACGAATGTGATGAAAATTTAACAGTTCTAATTTTAGTGGCTTATTTGAAAATAGTTTATTCATTCACTTGAATGTATTTTGCTTTTTTCCCAGCACTTTTCTGGAAGTTAACAGCTTGTGTGTTTCTTAATTTCAGAATAAGACACTGGAGTCTCAAGTGCTGTTTATAATGAATCGACTGACACCAACAAACTTTGAGAAACTGGCAGAGGAAATGAAAAGCCTGAATATTCAGACGTATGAGGATCTTCAAGCTCTAGTCAATATCATCTTTGACAAGGTCCGTATCATGTATTTTTAGCTGTTGCTCACAATATGTCAGTACAGAAGCATCCAGCCTTCTGGTCGAGCTCCTGTCTTGTCTTCTTTTTCTGCGTTTGCCTCTGCTATTTTTGCTTCTGTTTTCTTAGATGTTTTTTTCTCCCAGCTGTTCTTCTTTATCTTCTTTTCTTATGCTGCTGCCCCTTGTTTTTCTTATGCGTCTCTTTTCTTTTCTTCCCTTTCTTATGATGCTCTTCTTTTCCATTTTTTTTTCTTTGTTCTCATCTTTTTGTTTATTCTGCTTTGCCTTCTGTTTCTTATGTCTTCCACCTTCCAGTTTTTCTCCTCTTTCAATTTTAACTCTCCCTCTCCTCTTCTTATGTTGCCTTTTTTTAATACTACTCCTTAATTCCACATTTTCCTCTTTTTGCATGCAAAAGATTCCTGAAAATTGTGTGATCGATTAGGATTGATGTGGGTGTAATTTGTTTTGATTGATAATGCCTGTGTAATTAATCATGATGTTTTGTAAGTGATTTATAGTAATCTAAGTGCAATACCGGATATCTGGTTTCGTTTTCTGCCTGCAGGTGACGATTGAAACCAAGTTTGTGGAAGCCTATGCGCAGCTATGCAAGGTCATGTCTTCAGTAGGTCACTTGTGCTGCATTTTTATGTGAACAAACTTGTGTGTTCTCTTTTCTTTTTTCTTTAGTTAAAAAAAAAACATAGTTAATTACAACTTGTTTATTCTTCGGCTGTAAAATCTGGCCGAATGTTCTGTTTGTTTGTCTTAAGTTTTACATGCACATCCATTTTACAGATCTTGTTTATTTGTGTGCAGACTGTTGGCTCTTCACCTCTCAGGCAGATGCACAGAGACTTCGAGAGAAACACCTCGAATTAGTCATCTTTTACAACATGCTTGTTAAGGGGGCAGTGGGTTTATCCCTTCTTTCCAAATGTGGCTCCCACATAGGGATTCTTTTTCTGTACCTGCCCTTGATGTTGTGTTAGAGTTAACAGGTGGCTCGCCTTGCCTTGTCTACGCCTTTCAGCTCATCACGTCAGATTTTAACAGTTTTCCACCTTTTACATGCTTGTTAAGGAGCAGTGAGTAAATCCAACTCAACCCACCCCCACAGAGATCATTGGGACCTGGAACCCACAAAAGGAAATAGTAGATATTTGGGACCCACATAGGATTTAATGAGTTTTAGTTAAGTCATTTTTCTGTTTTCTTGATGTCAACAGATAATTAGAAGTATCACTTCATATACATATTTTTCAGTGTCACTGCAGAAATTTAAGAGATGCTGAAAAGTACTATATACGAAGCGAACGAAGGGCCTGTTTTAGAGAGCTCTTACTTCCATGACACCGTGAGACATTCCAGGAGAAAAGAGAAAAGAAGAAGGAGAACAGATATTTCCCTGAAACGGATGATTGTTTGATTAATGCATTATCAGAACTCTTTGCCAAGTGGCGAACTTGTCGTCATAATGTTGTGATGAAACTCTGGAATAAGTTGTTTCTGATATCTTGTCTTCTGGAGGTATTACTTCCCTCGGAGATCTCCATTTCCTATTCATTTTGGTTTTTACGCTGATGTCAAATATTTTCTTGGATGTAAGCAGCCAATTGTTTATCAGTGAGTGGTCGAATATCAGAAGTTGTAACTTGAGTGTAAAGTATTGCATCCTTGGAATAGCATCATTTACTGTCACAAAATACAGTCTTACAGCACCAAAATCCAGTTATTCTCGTTAACTGTGTCTATTTCTAGAAAATAATAGTTGTTTAGTCTATCCTCCAAATAACAGTCCCAAATTATTGAGGTCGAAAATATACCCTAAACAGGGCCTCAGTCACGTGTCAGTTGCAAACTTCCGGGAACTATACCACCACCGCCGAATTGCGAACTTCCGGGGACAATACCGCCACCGCCGAGAGTATCCTGCACGCCACTCACGCGGGGTGGGAGCAGCGTGGATTAGGGCTAAGCTAGATGGCTAAGACTCACGAGCAAAAAAAATAAAGAAAGCTGCAGTGAAATGCGTTAGCTGCTGTTCGTGTGTCCCAGCCATCTAGTTTAGCCCCAATCCACGCTGCATGGAGGGATACTCTTGGTAGTGGTGGAAGTTGCCGGAAGTGCGCAATTTAAGTCACCGGGAAGTCTGCAATTGACACTTGACTGAGGTCCTGTTAGGGTATATTTTTTTGGCCTCGATAATTTGTGACCGTTATTCGGGGGATAGCCGTTGTGTGATAAGATTTGGGATGTGGTGAAAATCTCAAATTAGAATTTCTCGTTTATTATGACTTTTAATGTGTTAATTTATGCAGTTCTTTTCTCTATGCATTCTAGTCCAGCTATTCCCCCCCCCCCCCCCCCTTTTTTTTTTTCTTGTTGTCCTGGCCAAGTTATGAACTTGTCTTCATAATGCTGTGATGAAAATCTCACATTGGAATTTCTCGTTTCTGATGGCCTTTTGTGTTAAGATTTGTGCAGTTCCCTTTTCTATGAATTTTAGTTATGTTAGTTTTTTCTTTCTTGTTTTCTTGTTCACTTTGCTTTAAACGACAGTTGTTTCTTTTTTTAAATCAAATATCCTAGCCAGGTGATGAACTTGTTTTCATAATGCTGTGATGAAAATCTCACATTGGAATTCCTCGTTTCTGATGGCCTTTGTTTTAAGTTTTATGCAGTTCTCTTTTCTGTGAATTTTAGTCGTTATCCCACCTCCCCTTTCTTGTTGACTTTGGGTAATTGGGTTAAACAACAGTTACTTGATGGTTTTATCAGAGGTCCTAGCCAAGTGATGAACATGTATTCATAATGCTGTGATGAAACTCACACATTGGAATTCCTCGTTTCTGATGGCCTTTGCTTTAGGTTTTATGCATTTCTCTTTTCTGTAAATTTTAGTCTAGAATCCCCCTCTCCCCCCACCCCTTTCCCCCTCTCCCCCCCCCCTCCCCCACGTTGATTTAAGTTAATCACATTAAATAACAGTTGAAGGTTTCATCAGAGGTCCTAATCGATGAACTTCAATTTGCTGGGATGAAAATCTCACATTGGAATACTGTGTTTCTGATGACCTTTTATGTGTTTTATGCAGTTCTCTTTTCTGTGCACTTTAATCCAGAATCCACCCCCAATCTTCCACCCTTTTTGTTGATTTTATGTAATCGCATTAAATAACATCAACTTAAAGGTTTTATCAGAGGACCTAGCCAAGTGATGAAAATGTCTTCATAATGCTGTGATGAAAATCTCACATTGGAATTCCTCGTTTCTGATGGCCTTTTGTGTTGAATTTTATGCAGTTCTTTTTTTGTGAATTTGAGTCCAGTTATCCCACTTCCCCTTTCTGGTTGAAATTGGGTTAAACAACAGTAACTTGATGGTTTTATCAGGGGTCCTAGCCAAGTGGTGAACATGTATTCATAATGCTGTGATGATACTCTTACATTGGAATTCCTCGTTTCTGATGGCCTTTTGTGTTAAGAATTGTACAGTTCTCTTTTCTATGAATTTTAGTCATGTTAGTTTTTTCTTAACTTTTCCCTGTTTACTTTGGGTATTTGCTTTAAACGACAGTAGTTTGTATTTTTTATCAAATATCCTAGCCAAGTGATGAACTTGTCTTCATAATGCTGTGATGAAAATCTCACATTGGAATTCCTCGTTTCTGATGGCCTTTGCTTTAGGTTTTATGCAGTTCTCTTTTCTGTGAATTTTAATCCAGAATCCCCTCCCCCATCCCCCCCACCCTCCCCCCTGAACTCCCCCCCCCCCCCCTCACCTTGATTTTATGTAATCACATTAAATAACAGCAATTGAAAGGTTTTATCAGAGGTCCTAGCCAACTGATGAACTTGTTTTATCATAATGCTGTGATGAAAATCTCACATTGGAATTCCTCGTTTCTGATGGCCTTTGTGTTTGTTTAAGTTTTATGCAGTTCTCTTTTCTGTGAATTTTAGTCCAGAATCCACCCCCAATCTTCCACCCTTCTTGTTTGACGTTTATGTAATCGTTAAATAACATTAACTTGATGGTTTTATCAGAGGACCTAGCCAAGTGATGAAAATGTCTTCATAATGCTGTGATGAAAATCTCACATTGGAATTCCTCGTTTCTGATGGCCTTTTGTGTTAAATTTTATGCAGTTCTCTTTTCTGTGAATTTGAGTCCAGTTATCCCACTTCCCCTTTCTGGTTGAAATTGGGTTAAACAACAGTTACTTGATGGTTTTATCAGAGGTCCTAGCCAAGTGATGAACATGTATTCATAATGCTGTGATGATACTCTAACATTGGAATTCCTCGTTTCTGATGGCCTTTTGTGTTAAGAATTGTGCAGTTCTCTTTTCTATGAATTTTAGTCATGTTAGTTGTTTTTTTTCTTGTTTCCTTGTTCACTTTGGGTATTTGCTTTAAACGACAGTTGTTTCTTTTTTTTTTAAATCAATATCCTAGCCAGGTGATGAACTTGTCTTCATAATGCTGTGATGAAAATCTCACATTGGAATTCTTCGTTTATGATGGCCTTTGTGTTAAGTTTTATGCAGTTCTCTTTTCTGTGAATTTTAGTCTTGTTATCCCACCTCCCCTTTCTCGTTGACTTTGGGTAATTGGGTTAAACAACAGTTACTTGATGGTTTTATCAGAGGTCCTAGCCAAGTGCTAAACATGTATTCATAATGCTGTGATTGAAACTCTCAAATTGGAATTCCTCGTTTCTGATAGCCTTTTGTGTTGTTTTATGCAGTTCTCTTTTCTGTTAATTTTAGTTTTTTTTTCTTTCTTTTTCTTGTTCACTTTGGGTATTTGCTTTAAACGACAGTTGTTTCTTTTTTTTAATCAAATATCCTAGCCAGGGGATGAACTTATCCTTATAATGCTGTGATGAAACTTACATTGGAATTCCTCGTTTCTGATGGCCTTTGCTTTAGGTTTTATGCATTTCTCTTTTCTGTAAATTTTAGTCTAGAATCCCCCTCTCCCCCCCCCCCCCCTTCCCCCCTCCCCCCCCTCCCCCCCCCCCCCCCCCCACGTTGATTTAAGTTAATCACATTAAATAACAGTTGAAGGTTTCATCAGAGGTCCTAGCCGATGAACTTCATTTTGCTGGGATGAAAATCTCTCATTGGAATACTATGTTTCTGATGACCTTTTATGTGTTGTTTTATGCAGTTCTCTTTTCTGTGCATTTTAATCCAGAATCCACCCCCAATCTTCCACCCTTCTTGTTGATTTTATGTAATCGCATTAAATAACATCAACTTAAAGGTTTTATCAGAGGACCTAGCCAAGTGATGAAAATGTCTTCATAATGCTGTGATGAAAATCTCACATTGGAATTCCTCGTTTCTGATGGCCTTTTGTGTTAAATTTTATGCAGTTCTCTTTTCTGTGAATTTGAGTCCAGTTATCCCACTTCCCCTTTCTGGTTGAAATTGGGTTAAACAACAGTAACTTGATGGTTTTATCAGAGGTCCTAGCCAAGTGATGAACATGTATTCATAATGCTGTGATGATACTCTAACATTGGAATTCCTCGTTTCTGATGGCCTTTTGTGTTAAGAATTGTGCAGTTCTCTTTTCTATGAATTTTAGTCATGTTAGTTTTTTCTTACCTTTTCCCTGTTCACTTTGGGTATTTGCTTTAAACGACAGTAGTTTGTATTTTTTATCAAATATCCTAGCCAAGTGATGAACTTGTCTTCATAATGCTGTGATGAAAATCTCACATTGGAATTCCTCGTTTCTGATGGCCTTTGCTTTAGGTTTTATGCAGTTCTCTTTTCTGTGAATTTTAATCCAGAATCCACCCCCAATCCCGCACCCTTCTTGTTGATTTTATGTAATCACATTAAATAACAGCAACTTAAAGGTTTTTTTTAGAGGACCTAGCCAACTGATGAACTTGTCTTCATAATGCTGTGCTGAAAAACTCACATTGGAATTCCTCGTTTCTGATGGCCTTTTGTGTTTGTGTTAAGTTTTATGCAGTTCTCTTTTCTGTGAATTTGAGTCCTGTTATCCCACTTCCCCTTTGTGGTTGAAATTGGGTTAAACAACAGTTACTTGATGGTTTTATCAGAGGTCCTAGCCAAGTGATGAACATGTATTCATAATGCTGTGATGAAACTCTCACATTGGAATTCCTCGTTTCTGATGGCCTTTTGTGTTAAGAATTGTGCAGTTCCCTTTTCTATGAATTTTAGTCATGTTAGTTGTTTTCTTTCTTGTTTTCTTGTTCACTTTGGGTATTTGCTTTAAACGACAGTTGTTTCTTTTTTTTTTTAAATCAAATATCCTAGCCAGGTGATGAACTTGTCTTCATAGTGCTGTGATGAAAATCTCACATTGGAATTCCTCGTTTCTGATGGGCTTTGTTTCAAGTTTTATGCAGTTCTCTTTTCTGTGAATTTTGGTCCAGTTATCCCACCTCCCCTTTCTTGTTGAAATTGGGTTAAACAACAGTTACTTGATGGTTTTATCAGAGGTCCTAGCCAAGTGATGAACATGTATTCATAATGCTGTGATGATACTCTAACATTGGAATTCCTCGTTTCTGATGGCCTTTTGTGTTGTTTTATGCAGTTCTCTTTTCTGTTAATTTTAGTTTTTTTTCTTTCTTTTTCTTGTTCACTTTGGGTATTTGCTTTAAACGACAGTTGTTTCTTTTTTTTTTAATCAAATATCCTAGCCAGGGGATGAACTTATCCTTATAATGCTGTGATGAAAATCTCACATTGGAATTCTTTGTTTATGATGGCCTTTGTGTTAAGTTTTATGCAGTTCTTTTCTCTTTTCTGTGAATTTTAGTCTTGTTATCCTACCTCCCCTTTCTCGTTGACTTTGGGTAATTGGGTTAAACAACAGTTACTTGATGGTTTTATTAGAGGTCCTAGCCAAGTGATGAACATGTATTCATAATGCTGTGATGAAACTCTCACATTGGAATTCCTCGTTTCTGATGGCCTTTGCTTTAGGTTTTATGCATTTCTTTTTTCTGTGAATTTTAGTCTAGAATCCCCCTCTCCCTACCCACCCCTCCCCCACGTTGATTTAAGTTAATCACATTAAATAACAGTTGAAGGTTTCATCAGAGGTCCTAGCCGATGAACTTCATTTTGCTGGGATGAAAATCTCACATTAGAATACTGTGTTTCTGATGACCTTTTATGTGTTTTATGCAGTTCTCTTTTCTGTGCATTTTAAATCCAGAATCCACCCCCAATCTTCCACCCTTCTTGTTGATTTTATGTAATCGCATTAAATAACAGCAATTTATCAGAGGACCTAGCCAAGTGATAAAAATGTCTTCATAATGCTGTGATGAAAATCTCATATTGGAATTCCTCGTTTCTGATGGCCTTTTGTGTTTGTGTTAAATTTTATGCAGTTCTCTTTTCTGTGAATTTGAGTCCAGTTATCCCACTTCCCCTTTCTGGTTGAAATTGGGTTAAACAACAGTTACTTGATGGTTTTATCAGAGGTCCTAGCCAAGTGATGAACATGTATTCATAATGCTGTGATGATACTCTTAACATTGGAATTCCTCGTTTCTGATGGCCTTTTGTGTTAAGAATTGTGCAGTTCTCTTTTCTATGAATTTTAGTCATGTTAGTTTTTTCTTACTTTTCCCTGTTCACTTTGGGTATTTGCTTTAAACGACAGTAGTTTGTATTTTTTATCAAATATCCTAGCCAAGTGATGAACTTGTCTTCATAATGCTGTGATGAAAATCTCATATTGGAATTCCTCGTTTCTGATGGCCTTTTTTGTTAAATTTTATGCAGATCTCTTTTCTGTGAATTCGAGTCCAGTTATTCCACTTCCTTTTTATGGTTGAAATTGGGTTAAACAACAGTTACTTGATGGTTTTATCAGAGGTCCTAGCCAAGTGATGAACATGTATTCATAATGCTGTGATGATACTCTAACATTGGAATTCCTCGTTTCTGATGGCCTTTTGTGTTAAGAATTGTGCAGTTCTCTTTTCTATGAATTTTAGTCATGTTAGTTTTTTCTTTCTTGTTTTCTTGTTTACCTTCCAGAATCTCTATCCCCCAATCCCCCAATCCCCTAACGTTGATTTAGGTTAATCACATTAAATAACAGTTGGAGGTTTCATCAGAGGCCCTAGCCGATTTTGCTGGGGTGAAAATCTCACATTGGAATACTATTTTTCTGATGACCTTTTATGTGTTTTATACAGTTATCTTTTCTGTGCATTATAATCCAGAATCCACCCCCAGTCTTCCACTCTTCTTGTTCTTTATGTAATCGCATTAAATAACAGCAACTTAAATGTTTAAAGATTTTATCAGAGGACCTAGCCTTTTTTGTTCTTATTGACTGGGTAATTGCATTGAACAGCAGCTGAAAATGTTACTACAGGTATAGAGCGAGTAAAAGACCTCGGAAAAAATGGAATGATGGCATTAAGAACAGCCTTACAGAAATGAACATCAGTCTTTATAGTGCTTTTGACAGAGCTCATCAACGAATGTTACATTTCCCTCCGACACTTGGAAGTACAAGGTGGAAGAGAATAAGACGACTTTCTGATTCCTTGTTGGCTTTGAAAATTTTCTCAAAAAGGCAATTGTATGAAAGATTTTTAAAGATTTCCTGATCCTTAATAACACTGCGATGAAAATTTCACGTTGAAATTCCTTGTTTCGGATGGCATGTTTACGTAATAGTTGACATGTTTCTTTTTGTCATTTGTTTTTATTATTTCCTAAGTTAAGTTTAGATATTAACCTCTTAACTTCTGCATTCACTCTTCAAAGCTTGCTTGACATATTGTGTTGAAGTTTAAAGCTAAGCTGCGATGTCTGCCCCAATATGAGAGCCGGTTATTGTTATTCCATCCCACAAAGGTCTTCTGGTCACTTTGTGACTATAAGGGAGTGTTCTGGAATGGTTAAACAGGGTTTTGGGGATTTGTTTTGTTTGAGTATTTCATCCTTGAGGTGTGAATCCTACAGGCAGCAGTCCTGGAGAAGAACAGTTGAACCCAACTGACCAACCCAAAGGAAGCTCTCGTGACTCACCCCCACCCCTCCCACACACACACACACACACACCCACCACCACCACTCCCTCCACCCCCAAGGAACTATTGAAGCTAATTGTTCTCTTTCTCCTGCTCTCCCTTTCAGCTGAAGGTCCCCCCGCCACCTGACAGCAACATCAAGCCGGGCCAAGCCACCTTCCGTGTGGTGATGCTGACCAAATGCCAGCAGGAGTTTGAAGCTGACAAGACCTCCATCTTTGAGGATCCAGAGGAAAAGCGGAAAAAGATGGAAGCAGAACTACCGGAAGGCGTAAGTGATCAAGTCCTTCATGTCTGTGTTTGAGTTTCCACGGTTTCTCCCACATTTCTAGGAATTTTCCTTCCTTGAGTTAGGTGCACCGATATTCTTTTTTAATGTAGCCGTTTGATGTATCTTAATGTTTATGTATCGATTAAGTTTTATGATTCTTTGAATGTTATATATATCTGTTGTGTTTTGTGCATCTGCAGTGCTTTGTGTATCTGTGTTTTGTATATTTGTAATGTTTTATATATCTGTAATGTTTTAAAAAGAAAATGTTTTATGTATCTGCAATGTTTTTGTGTGTCTATACTTTTTTTTGGATATGTAAACTCGGGCAGATGGTGCTGGTTGTTTGTCAGACTGTTGATATTATTCCAGAACCTGTAGTTTTGTGTGCACATCCATTTTACGGATCAGTCATCTGTGTGCAGACTCTTGGTTTCTCATTTTCTGTGCAGATGCACTTCAATTTCGGGGAGAGAAAAAAATACCTCTATTTAGTTGCTCTTTGGGTTTGAAACAATATTTCTGATGTGCCACTGAATGGCGCTGTTTTTGTTGTTGTTGGAGGGTGGGAGTTAAAAATGTAATAATAGTGTAATGACTTATTTTCTCATTGTTAGGAGAAAATTAATACATCGATTACTACTACTACTTCAGCGTTCTGAACCCTTGAGGTTTCATTGCTACGAATATCACCCGCCTCCACATATCTCTGTGATTGGCCTTCTCTTTCCAGTTAGTGACATCATGTGTTTGTAGGTCTGTCTGGACATTATCTCTCTATCGTCTTCTTGGTCTGCCTTGGGGTCTATGACCATTCGGTTCCCTTTTGTATACAGTTTTGAACAGATTATGAATTTCATTGTTGCTTCCCACTCTACATTTCCCCGCTGTTTGCTTCTCTGATGGGTCCAAATTTTTGTCGTAAGACTGTTTTAGGATTTTTTAAATAACCCTGACCAAATAAAATATCTATAATTGTTCTTGGAAGTAAAAGTGGTCAGCATAGTGTTGTCTATTTAGTACCATCTTGTGTGTACAAATATTGATCTAGCTTTCTATGCTGAATTCATTAATGGCTTTACATTTTGTTGCTAATGATTTTTTTTTTTTTGGGCTGTGTGTGCACGCAGCCTGATAAAAATGCCAAGATTGAAAGCACCCTCTATCAGATGAAGATGAGGAGGTTAAAGTTTTATGGAAACATCAGGTAAACTGTTCTCATTTATACCACTTGTTTGTGTCATTGTCAACATTGGTTATCATCATCATCATCAGTAAGGTCATTGACGGAACCTCACTTTCATCATGGCTTTAAGTCTTTCTGTCTCTAGTCTATTCTCCACGTAGGCAGTCAGTTCTTTTTGTGACTGTTTCTTTTAAGACATCTTCATAACCTTTTTTTTAAAATCTGTCCAGGGTATTCCTATAATTTAGTTATAAAACCACATTTCCATTGCTTCCACATAATTTTTTTGAACAATTTTCTAGCTGTTCATGATTCACTTCCATATATCAGGACAAGATTGGTATACCTTTTGAGAATTCTCTTTCTAATCTCAGTTGACAAAGAAAGATTCTTCTTCTTCTGCCTTTCTATCCCCCAATGGAGCATAGGCCCTCAACCAACTCACGCCAAGTCGTTCTATCCTTCGCATTGCATGGAGCTTTCCCCATGTCCTCCCAATCTTTCTAACCTCGTTCTCCAGCTCTCTTCTCCATGTGTTTTTTGGCCTTCCTTTATTCCTATGCCCCTGTGGGTTCCAATGCAAAGACATTCTAGTAATGCTGTTCTCCTGTTTTCTCAGTGTGTGCCCTATCCAAAGCCAGCGTCTTTTCCTCACTTCCTGATCCACTGGAGCCTGTTTACTTCTCTCCCAAAGTTCTACATTAGTTATTCTATCATACCATTTTATTCCCTCTATTCTGCGCAGGCACCAGTTAATGAATGTCTGTAATTTATTAGTAATTGCCTTGGTTGTTCTCCATGTTTCCGCCCCATACAATAGTACTGATTTGACATTAAAAATTTTTAGTTTAGTATTTCTTTTAATTTCTTTTGACCTCCACAAATTCCCTAGTGCTATGAAAGCCCCTCTTGCCTTCTGTATTCTTATTTTAATATCTCTATCAGTTCCTCCATCTTTACCTACATTACTGCCTAAATAGGTGTACGACTCCACGTCTTGGAGTGGGGTGCCATTAAGAGAAACCACATTACTATTTGCCTGATTTATTCTCATTATCTTTGTCTTTCCTTTATGGATTTTCAGACCAAGCTGCTTTGATCTCGCATTAGGTATATTTAATTTATCTTGCATCTGATTCCGTGAATGGGACAGAAGAGCAATATCATCAGCGAAGTCCAGATCATCAAGCTGTTTTGTAGGAGTCCATTGAATTCCATTCTTGTTGTTAGCAGTCACTGTTTTCATAGTCCAGTCTATAGCCAGTAAAAACAAGAGAGGCGACAAAAGACATCCCTGTCGCACACCTGTTTTTATTTCAAATGCATCTGTTAGCTTTCCCTCATGAAGAACTCGACATTTCATGTCTTTATATGTTGCCTTTACTAAGTTGATAATTTTCTGTGGGATTCCATAGTGCCCCATCAATTTCCAGAGAGATTCCCTATCTATGCTGTCAAATGCTTTTTCATAGTCTATAAATCCAATGTAAAGTGGTGAGTTCAGTTCAATGCTTTAAAGAAAGATTGCATAGAATATTTTCCCTTTTGTAAATTTCTGCCTTTGCTTGAGTTATTCTGCATTTAACTGCTTAAATACGTCTTCCGTTGTCTGGGTACCTAAGTACTTATTTATTATAAATTACTCTTTACTTCTATAAAGTTGTCCTATGTTCCAACAGACAGATAAGATCTGGCTGGCGATCTTAATTGGCGCTCTATATTTAGATTAGGGCTGGGAGGAGGGTCTTTGTAGCGAAGGGCAACCCATTTGCCTCGCTCTCTGAAGGTCATGGGTTCATTTTACGGCTGCGCCTTTCAGTTCACAAGTGCAGTTTTTAACGGAGATACCCGGGGATTGTGGCCGGAGTTACAGAGTTTGTGCTCTGTGCATGCTCCTGGCAGGCGGCTAGCCGTTCTGCAAAGAGACGGAGCTATATGGGATAAAACCTGGTACACTGAAGTCATCCACTCAACTATAACCATATTTAGAGTAGAGCCTAATCATCGACAGTTGATTGATTAGTAAAAATTTATTTGGAAGCTGTGGATGCGTGATTTATATGATTTATAGACGGATGATAAGAAAAAAAAGGATGTCTTAAAAGAAACTGACTCACGCAGAGAACTGATTGCCCACATCAGAAAGAGACAATTTAAACTTTTTGTTCTTGTCATGAGAAGGAGAAAACTGAAGTACATTGTGACAGTAGGAAATTAGGAGGGGAAGAGAGGCAGAAGGGGACCATGAGAAAAGATACTGGACAGTTTGACATAATGACATCGAGGGTCATCTGTGCCAGAGTTGATTAAAAGTACATGAGAGAGAAGGTTGTGGACAGACATGACTACCAGCGCCACACGGCATGGAAGGAAGAGTAGGGCTTATGACCATCTTAAAAAAATGCTAGGGCTTATTTTCAGGTTAGATCTTTTCTTTAGGGAAACACCGTCAGTTTTATCCATTTTTTGTGTAGGTTTATTGGAGAACTGTTCAAGCTGAAGATGCTGACCGAGAACATCATGCATGACTGCATCTTCAGGCTGTTGAAGGCTAAAGATGATGACTCTCTAGTTTCCTTATGCAACCTAATCGCAACAGTGGGCAAGGATCTGGACACCGACAAAGCCAAGGTGGGTGCCTGTGATGACTGTCTTTGTTGGGTAAAGTGGTGAGGGGGAAGAGTTGAAAGAAAAGATTGTCAAGGGAATGAAAAGAAAACGTAGACAGAGAATGTGGATATAAAATCAGCACAAGATAAAATGGTGCTGTGGCTGTTTATTTTGTTATCTGTTGATGTCTTCTTTTTCTTTACGTTCGTCAGAGTGACGTAAATACTCTGTGCCTGTTTATAGCAGGCGGCAATATTTGCGCCTTTCAGTCGACACATAAGACTTTATCAAGCATTAATTGACCGGGTTCTTCTTTTACCTTCTATCCCCAGATGGAGCAAAGGCCCTGATCTAACTCACGCTGTCATTCTATCCTTTCCTCTCACATGCAGCTCTCCACATCTGTTTAACATCTCTCTAGCTTCCTTCTCTATGTGTTTTTGGTCTTTCTTTATTTCTGTGCCCCTGTGGGTTCCAGTGCAAAGATATTTCAGTTATATTGTTCTCAGGTTTTCTCAACGTGTGTCCAATCAATCTTCATTGAACGTATCAACACCATGGCACAAGGGTAGCAACCTATAAGTGCTCCGTTCTTCTTTTAACTCAAGTCATGAGTCTGAAGCAGTCAGCACAGTGCACAGGCTCTTAGCACCGGTGAGGATCCTGAAATACTTTGGGTAGATTTTAAACTTGCCTGGGAAGCACCGTTAGACTACTCTTTTCAATTTCCAACTGCCAAGAGCAACAATGCACACGGGTGTTAGATCTGACTACCCAGAGACCAGGGGGAATCGCTAGAAGTCCATGTGAAAAAATACCAGCTCTTACCGGCGATTGGACCCGGAACCTCTAGCACTGAATGAATTATTTTAGTCATCTTTAATTTTTTAAAAATCATTTGCTGATTTATTAAGAACATCTGTTGACTTAATTGTTATCCTATGTTGATTTCTGTTTAATCATCCTAATTGTATTATCTGATTAAATTGTATATGATTTTTTTTAAAACCACCTGCTGATTTATTTATTTACACAATATTTAGTCTGTTTTTTTTCCCCTTTTAAATTGGATGCTTTTTTCATGTGCTGATTTATTTATTTTGATCATTGCTTATTACAGAGCAAGATGGACCAGTATTTTTCACAGATGGCCAAGATAGCAGAAGAGCGCAAATCAAGAATCAAATTCACCCTCAAGGATGTCATTGATTTAAGAAATGTAAGTGACAGTAGGAGCCATTGTGGCATGTAAGTTAGGGTACCTTCCCTGTTTGTGTGTGTGTGTGTGGGGGGGGGGGGATATTAATGTATATAGAGAGATTATATAAGGCTGAGCACCTGTTGGGAGATTAAAAGCATTACATTTGGAAAGCTGTGAAGAGGTATGCCATATCTGACACTAGCAACTTTTCCTCTCCTCCTGATTCAGGGGAGTTTGTTTAGTTATCTTCTACAGTTCTATATTAGTTGTTCTGTCACACCATTGAATTCCTTGTAGTCTACACCCTCTGTAATTAAACAACATAAGAGTTGATGACACATCATGCGAACTGTCATATTGTAATGCAGGTTACCTTGAGTTTTCCCATTCTGATGACACATCATGCGAACTGTCATATTGTAATGCAGGTTACCTTGAGTTTTCCCATTCTGATGACACTGTCACATATCACTCCTGCCGCGTGCCTAATGTAAGGATTTCTCCTTCAGAACCAACAGCACTCAGAGATAATTATGTTGAGTCGTTTGGCTCGTATTGGTCTAAGGGATTCCCCGTGGAAAATATACGCTCAACTTATCTCTGGAGTAGGGCAACTCAAGTATTGGCACTATAAAATATATCAGTATATGAATACCATATTCCTAGGCACACTTGGCTGGACACCCCCACTACTTACTAAAGAAAGCCCCCAGGTTATGATAAGTCATTATCATAACCATGTTAACACATATAGTTAAGATTCATGCACACACAAATGCTACACATTTAAAAAGGTGAAATAGAGAAACCTAAGTCAGCCATGAAAATGAATGCATGTAATCATTACAACATGTACAAAATAGAAAATAGTGAAGTAGATGTCAGATTTCTATAGCTGGATTCCAGGATACAATGTCTAGATCACCAAAATTACACAGACAGAAGGTCCTGGAGATGACACATTGTCATCATTGGGAAACATGTGAGCTGTGAGGAATATGGCAAGTAAGGCATCAAACTGAACTTATCCTCTTTCCGTCTATGATGCTTCCCTCAGCTCCTGATGATTCGACTGTCTTTGGTGACTCTGCCTCAACTGGATCAGCTGGTGGAGGAGTACCTCACCATAAAGGACACCGCAACTGGATAATTACACAGCAAATGGCTCCCACTAGTCATTAGCAGCACTGTCCATGAGCTACACACATGTTCTGGCACTGTAGGAAGTTTGGGGTATATGTCACCTCAAACTGACATCAATCTCCACACTTGGTAGTTGGGTGATAAGTGGTAGGTAATGGGTTCATTGATAGATGGGTTATGGTTGGTGGGTGTTGGTTGGACTGTGAAACTTCTGCCAGCTACTCACAAAGGATACATCCTGTCAAGAAATAACTCAGAATTAATCATCACCAAGAGGGTAACATCTTGACAGGAAAGACAGAACAAGCATCAGTCATCATCCCCCATCTG
Source organism: Candidula unifasciata (assembly GCA_905116865.2). Lineage (NCBI taxonomy): Eukaryota > Metazoa > Mollusca > Gastropoda > Stylommatophora > Geomitridae > Candidula > Candidula unifasciata. The sequence goes on along the minus strand of CAJHNH020002298.1, from coordinate 41,374 downwards.
CTTACTCCACCCTGCTCTCCTGTTTCATTCCTCAGAATGCCTCTCCAGACCAAGAGACACAAGTCTCTTATATTCATCTGTCTGTTTAGTGCAAGAGAAGGCAAGTCAGATATACAGTGGAGATAGATAGAGTGTTCTAACACATATATCACTCTCTCTCTCCCCTCCCCTCTGCACACAGACACCAATATCCACCGTCAGTACATTTATTCCTTACACTCCCCAAAAGCCCGTCTTACCATTCATTGATCTGGGTCAACCACACTCATACACTGGTCGACAAAGTCCTGACCTAATTCTGTCCCCATTTTGTATGCACAAACTTCCACAGTTAGTTTAAAACGTACACACTTATAAGGGTATTAGTTTTACCAGTATGGGTGGGTTATTGAGGTCAAAGGCTATTTAGTCTGTACAGGGAAAGGTCTACGTTCGAATCCGCTTCTCTAGCGATGAAGAACGGTCAAATTATGTGTGATCCCACAGCCGATACTGATCTCTCTACAGCAGTGACTACTTTAACAGACATCATTTTAGGTACTCGTAAACTATAATTAACTTACCCAAGCATATGAAAAGTCTGAGACATTCCAGATTGCCTTATGAAATTGAAATTATACAGGCATCGATTGACACGTCTGGACGCTAGGAAGCTGGCAAAGAGAATGGCGTCACTTAGACGCTTCAGGCGTTGGTAAAAAAAAGAAGTCCCTAGTATACATGGGCAAGGAGTGCATCGGTTTCTAAGAAACCTCAAATAACTCCTCTAATATATATCAAAGATATATACATTTAAAAGTGGAGTTTAGTTAAAGCAACCAGAAAAGGTAGACATAATAATGTTGTCCAATAAAGGCCTATATATATAGATATAAGGGACTATATCTTTCCGGGCGAGTCCAAGTTTGAATTTTGTGCCGATTACAGGTAAGTCAGGTTACCAGCTTTATGGACCGATGCGTAATGGCTTATCATTTCACGACATACACATCATGCGAGCTGTCATATTGTAATGCAGGTTACCTTGAGTTTTCCCATTCTCATGACACATCATGCGAACTGTCATATTGTAATGCAGGTTACCTTGAGTTTTCCCATTCTGATGACACATCATGCGAGCTGTCATATTGTAATGCAGGTTACCTTTAGTTTTCCCATTCTGATGACACATCATGCGAACTGTCATATTGTAATGCAGGTTACCTTGAGGTTTCCCATTCTGATGACACATCATGCGAACTGTCATATTGTAATGCAGGTTACCTTGAATTTTCCCATTCTGATGACACATCATGCGAACTGTCATATTGTAATGCAGGTTACCTTGAGGTTTCCCCATTCTGATGACACATCATGCGAACTGTCATATTGTAATGCAGGTTACCTTGAATTTTCCCATTCTGATGACACATCATGCGAACTGTCATATTGTAATGCAGGTTACCTTGAGGTTTCCCATTCTGATGACACATCATGCGAACTGTCATATTGTAATGCAGGTTACCTTGAATTTTCCCATTCTGATGACACATCATGCGAACTGTCATATTGTAATGCAGGTTACCTTGAGGTTTCCCATTCTGATGACACATCATGCGAACTGTCATATTGTAATGCAGGTTACCTTGAATTTTCCCATTCTGATGACACATCATGCGAACTGTCATATTGTAATGCAGGTTACCAGTTCTATTTGTTTCCCTCCTCCTATCAATCTTTCTTATTGTTCTTTTGTAGAAAAAAAAACATCTTTGCGGCTTCTACATGCATGCTCACTATAAATTCATTGGCTTTTAAATTTTTTAAATTTCAGCACAACTGGATTCCACGCAAGGAACAGACAGGGCCCAAGAAAATTGAAGACGTCCATAAAGATTTTCAACATGAGCAGGCCACAAAGCAGTTCTTACAGTCGCAGCCCTTGCCACCTCGCATGGAAGCTGCCCAGACTAGTAATCGACGGGGAAGTAAGCGTAAGTATAATACTCCTCATCGTCATGTATATCAGGGCTTTTCAGCTGGCAGGTCAAATCTGGCTTGCGGAGACCAAGCCAGTGGCCCTCAGAATATTGGCAGTTAAATTGTATTAGTGATAGTGATTGTTTTGTGCTGGGGCTTGTCTTTGGCTTGTGACAGTCCTTATTTTCGATATTTTGGGCCATGAGTAAACTTGGTTAAATAGCCTCGATGTATATTTAGGTCAGCCTCTACTGTGAGGTGCAGATGGGTTCAAGCACAGTAGGCTTGATACAGGTATTTTCCCTGGGGATCATCGCCAAAGCTGCAGAGTTCGTGCTGTGCTTTCAGCAGGAGACTGGCTGTTATGCGGAGAGAGACCGAACCATATGGGATAAAACCCGGTGCAATGGAGTGGATCGTCTCAACTTTAACCTTTTTGTGAGTCTCGTGCCTCCCAGTAGCACGATATAACACTGTCATCTGGAGGAAAGATGCCAGGATCGTCTGGCAGGTGCTGTGCAGAACATGGCTGTCCTCACTGCATGCAGGAAAGCCATTCACTTTGTGTGACAACTTTCCTGCCTTGTCCGCCTTCATGCCTTGGGTGTTCCTGGTTGACCCAGCCTTAAATTGGCAATAGCCCTTTCACCCCATGAATGCTATTAAACAAAAAAGGGGGCCGTGACCTGTAGGAATTTCTGGAAAAATCCTTAAAAACACACACACACATTTACACAGGTCGCTAATAAATTTTGAAGAAATTCAATCTACATTTTTTTTTAAATTTAAAAAAGTATAATGGGAGTGGCCGTGGTCTAGTGGCTAGACGCTCACCTGCGGATCGGAAAGTCGTGGGTCCGGGTCCTGACAGGGGCCGGTTTTCCCCTCAGAAATGACCTAGGCTCCCAGATCGACCTAGCCTTGAGTGGATACCAGGTACAGTCCTAGAAAGTAAAGGTGGCCGGCATGATACTCGCCACATCATTGTGCCGTTTGGTCTATAAAATATAGGTCTAGCCCTACATACCCAGTACGCCTGAAGGTGTAGAAAAGGGGTCATTTATTAAAAATATATTAAGGTATATAAAGGGGTAAACAATAGACATGAACAGAGAGAAGCATTAAAAGGGGTGCATTCACCAAGGCTTAAAAAAGCTAAAATGTATTGGCTGACTCATGCCATGACCCTGTGATCTCGATCACTGAGGCTTATGGGAAAATTTGACATCAAATTGGCTTTTAAAAATATATTGGAGTCACAGGTTAAAAAGTTACTTGCGTATCCTTTATAGGATGTTGCAGAACCAACCCCAGCCTTTATAATTTAGTGTGTGTGCTTGAACCAGTGTAGCTGTATATCTGGGAATCTTGAAATGTGAATGAACAGATTAACAACAACTTGGAAGCTGTGGAGATGTAGACACAGGCTGCAGATACCATGGACAGCCAGAGTGACTGACGATGATTTTCTGGAAATGGCTAATGAAATTACAAAACTGTATACAACTTTAAGAAAAAGGCAGGCAGTGTTCTTCAGTCATATGATGAGAAGAGAAATTGGAGAGCAGGCATGATGACTGGAAAGATCTGTTGAAGCAGAGGCAGACTAACAGAGATGGATGTTGACAGCCGGAAGCCATGGCATGGTGGAATAGCATCAGTGTAATTGATTCGAAATACCAAGGGACAGTATCTGTGGAGAGACATAAGTGCCTGCACCGCTGGGCAGGATACATAATGATGATGACTTAGAAATCTGTGGCGGTCTCTCTCACACACACACGTGCGTACACACACAAAACTAGTGCCAAACTTTTTCAGCTTTAGGTAATCAGGTATTAAGTCAGATCTGTTAAATGGATGTGCACGTAACACTCGGGTTCTGGAACAAGACTATAGTCTAGAGGTGGACAAACAACCAGAACTTTCCACCAGAGTTAACAGCCAGTGAATGCGAAGAAGAACAAGTAAATGGATCATCCATTATTGCTTCATTTCTGTGCCAACGAAAACCACACAGATTGCCTGTCAGTCTCTTGTGAACTAATTGAATCAGACTAGTCTCAGCAAACCCAATCATATACACACATAAAGTGCATGAGGCAGCCGTTAGAAGCGCTAACACAAACAGTCTGACAGTAGAAAGGCAGTTTATCATCTGTGGAAGCAGCATTTACAACAAATCAGTTGATAGTTGTACATACAATTAATCGCACAAGGCCATACCACTTGTGTGGCAACAGGCCACTCACCATTTTCTGAATCTGCATTTGAGTTCACAATACATAACAAAGTTGGGCAGTCAAAAAGCACTCTAAATGAAAGCAGCTCACAGTGTCGCGCCATGCACACAGCACAGTAGCTGACTCAGTATATGCTTTGTCCAAAAAGAGGGTAGGGGTGATACAGCAGCCGACTACAGTCAGAAGAAAATAACCTGCCACAATTAAAAACAGCTCGGTTGTCCGCCAAGTTGGGCCAGATATTAAGTTTGAACGTGGAGCCAGTACTGTTTTCTCGGTAAACTGGTTCTAAAGTGAAGTCTTGGTATGTTTTTTCTTGGTAGCACGCCAGGAGGAAAAGCAACCTACAGATGATGGGTGGAATACTGTTGGGGTCAAGGTACAGAGGATAGATGCATCCAAAATGAGATTGTCCAAGGTAAGTTTTCTGCTAACGGTCTATGTTGTGTTCATTTAGTTATTTGCGTATCCTTGACAGGACGTTGCAGAACCAACACCAGCATACACAGAATACCCCCCTCCTTGTTTCATTAAAAAAATTTCAAAAAAAAAAAAAAAAAAATATTCTTTTTGTGTTCACTTTCTGAATTGCACTGTCAGAGAAAAGTTGTGATAAACTTATGTTTTTAGGAGTTTTAGTTCCATACAACGTTCAGTGTTGACTGATTGGGCCAGTATTCCCTTCTTAATGGTCTGTAGAAAGGACATTCTTGTAGGACATGTTTTGTAGTCTGCACACACAGCCCACAATGGTGAAGTACTTAGACGAAGCCTGTGCATATGCTAAAAAAAAAAAAATTGTGAATAAACAATTTATTCTGTCGTATTCAGAAACACCCACTTTATAAATGTTAAAACCTCTTTACTGCCATTTTTCTGTTAGCCTGTGCCCTCACTGGCAGTGTTCTGGCTTGCTGCACAAATGATGAAGTTTGCCAGTTCAGCACTCTTCATATCTGCAACTAAAAGGTAAAGTCGGGAGATGTGAACCAGCGTCATTGCACAGTTATAAACCATAATAGGTCTGCCACCAGCAAGGACAGCTGATAAGAAACTGTCCGCCTGTGTCGCCGTTCGCATGCAACTTCGTAGCTACAGCGATGTTCCTCCATTTATCCCAGTGTGTTAACCCTGGTACCCATAACCTAGAGGCTGGGTAAACCCAGGAAACCGCCGGGTTTCGAACACCGGCTGTGGGCTGCAGCGAGTCGCAGCTGGGTTAGAAAGCAAGTCTCTTATCAACTATGCTAACGCGGTCCCCTGAAAAGAACTGCAACTAAGAAATCTATGTAACAACATTTTAAACATATACAATGCAGTGGTGCATACATGTAGTATGATTTACTGACCTTTCTGAAAGCATGCTCCAAGTTTCACAATTGCATACAAGACAGACCTGGGTCCGAAATTTGGCTGACGGGACAGGCCTCAAAACATAAAAACAGCAAGTTTTATTGCCTCTGATTGACAGATCTGATCAGACAGTCTGCAATAACTGACTGATTGAACAACACATTATTTTAGGATTATAGACATTTATAACTTTATAATTTTTAATGAAATATGCTGTAAATTTCAAATCAGTACAGCTGTATTGAGCATTCCCTTGTGGTTCTAGGACCTTGTGGAAAAGGGGTGGGGGTTGCCTCCTAGAAAGCTTGATGTTGTAAATGTCAGCTAATTACTGATGTTCCCTTCTGTCACAGTTCATCTGCCTGAGAGCTGAGGTACTAGCCGTGTACGATAAGGTAGATCTGTAAAACGGATGTGCACTGAAAATTCTAATTCTAGAACAAAACCCATCCCCATGTGTGTTCCAGGACCATATTGTGATAGGGGCCTCCTATGACATGCTTGCTTTAGGGGGGCAGTGGGTCTGTTCTCCAAAGTAGAACCTCGGAACTCACATGGGAAGTTAATCTGCTGTTTTCAAATTCTGGTCATTTGTGATTTCTCTCCAGAATGTAGTGGATGAAAACAACATCCAGCTGGGACCAGGAGGAGGGATGAAGCAGTTCTCCAACTGGACCAGGGGTAGCTTTGGGGGTGTCCAGCCAGCTCAGGACGCTGAAAGACCTGCTGCCAACAGGTGTGTGACATTGTGGGGGGGGGGGGGGGGGCGGGTTTGGGGGGGGGGGGTGGGGGGGGGCGGGGGGGGGGGGGGGGGGGGGGGGGGGGGGGGGGGGGGGGGGGTTGGGGGGGGGGGGGGGGTGGGGGGGGGGGGGGGGGGGGGGGGGGGGGGGGTGGGGGGGAGGGGGGGTGGGGGGGGGGGGGGGGGGGGGGGGGGGGGGGTGGGGGGGGGGTTTGGGGGGGGGGGGGGGGGGGGGGCTGGGGGGGGTGGGGGGGGGTGGGGGGGGGGTGGGGGTGGGGGGGAGGGGGGGGGGGGGGGGGGGGGGGGGGGGGGTGGGGGGGTGGGGGGGGGGGGTTGGGGGGGGGGGGGGGGGGGGGGGGGGTGGGGGGGGGAGGGGTGGTGGGGGGGGGGTGGTGGGGGGGGGGGGGGGTGTGGAGGGGGTGGGGGGGGGGGGGGGGGGAGGGGGGGGGGGGTTTGTTTGGAGGGATGAAGCAGTTCTCAAACTAGACCACGGGCAGCTTTGGGTGTGTCCAGCCAGTTCAAAGCACTGAAAGACCTGCTGCCAACAGGTATGAGAATTTTGAGAGTAAAACAGGGTAACAAAAACAGAGGGGAGGGGGCCGTGGTTAGACAAACACAAGTGGTATGAACGTGTGTGTGTGTAGATAAAACTTGTGAGTTAGTGAGTGACATTTAACGCCACTAGGACTGCACTACAAACAATAAACACTCAGTGACACCAAGTGCCAGAGAAGCAAACAGACGCACATCCCAGAAACCCTAGTCAACTGTCAGATTATATTGGGGCTCCCGATGACGGTATATCACTTTGTGTTGCTCTTTCTCACCCTACGATTTCCATCCTGGCTTTGCTTGCTTTGCAGAGAATGAAATCATCACGTTCAACTTGCATCAATAAAGGGGAGCTTTAGGTCATAACTAATTATGACTAGTTTATGTGTGCCATACAAAAATAGCTTAGCATTGTTTACCACCAAAAAGCTCTGAAAAGACCTCTTGCAGTATTGACATTATTATTAACTTGCTGTACCCGGCCAAAAGTTGCTGTGGCATAGTTTGGCTAAATGGAAAAGAAAGAATATTAAAATTGCACGTGTCTAATAGGGTTACTGTTGCAATCATTGTCTGCTAGGATATAGAGAGTCTTCGATCCTCCACCACCAAATCCACCTTTTACTCTCTCCCTCATTCACCGACTACTCTTTCCCTCATCGAAGTTGTTGGGAGGAAAAAATGAAGTGAAAATCAATGAAAACAGGAAAAATATACCATAATTAGGAAATGAACGCTATGGTAAACAGCACAGCTTAAAATTCCAATGCAAATGAAATAATTAAAACCTAAATGAAAATAAATGGAAATCTATGAAAATTCAACGTAACCAACCATGCAATCAGAAAGTTTGAAATGAAATCATAAATATGCGAAATAGTCAAATTTAGTTATCAACTGGTTTACCCAGATACGTGTTTTTTTTATTATTTTTAGTATTAACAGCCACATGGCTAGTGCTGTCGCCACGAAAGTGCCGGTAAGGATTTTATTTAACCCGCGGGTTAAAAAAAAAATACTGCGGATTCGAACCCTGGTCTCCGACATGGGAGCCCGGTGTTCTAACCATTCGGCCAGACAACCATTCCATCGGAGCAACGAAAAGAGAACAAAACTATTTGAGATGTGTGTTCCTACTACTGTGTCCCGATTATAACACAACTTAAGACCGCAGGCAATTGTTTTCTCATAGACAGATATTCCAAATATATTCTTGAAACGGCACAATAGAAATCGCACATGTTTAACAGGGTTAATGTCGCAATCATTGTCTTCGCAGACGTCGGTATAGTCGTCACCTATCTCAAACAATGACAGGTAGAATTTCAAACCATGATGGGTAAAAATCCGGTATCAAAACAAACATATCCTGAAAATTCCAGCTAAATCGGTTCAGTAGTTTCTGAGTCTATAGATCATAAACACACACACAAACATTGATTTTTATGTATATAGATTGTTAATATACAGTAAAACCTCGTTAACATGACTTCAAAAATAACCCCCAAAAAATGTTTGCATTAAAGACATTCATGTTATCCGGGGCTAGTGATAGTAATCCTTTTTGGGAGTGAAGTTTTCTTAAAGTGAGATCATGTGAGTGAGGTTTTTCTTTACAGTATGTGGAACCAAAGTTGTGAGTTCATGTTAACTGAATGTTTTTAAGCTGCTGCTGCCGCCTCCTCTTCCTCTACTTCTGCTGCTGCCACCGCCTCTTCCTCTGCCTCCTCCTTTTCTTCCTCCTCTTCTTTTTTCTTCCCTTCCTCCTTCCTTTTCTTCATCTTCCTCTTTTTCTTCCTCTTCCTCTTCTTTTTCCTCCTCCTCTTCTTCTTCCTCCTCTTTCTTTTTCTTCCTCTTCTTCTTAAAGTCCATTCCATGTATCATTGGTAACCGTGTCTATTCACAACCTTCTGTATACTTACTGGCATACTTACAGTCTACTCTACACAGATGATCCTCCATATCATGATGTGAAACTGTCCAGCATCTTTTCCCTTGGTCTGCCTCTACTCCCCTCCAATTTGTCCACTGTCATAATGTACACCAGTTTTCCCCTTTTCATTACATGACCAGAGAATGTAGATTGTCTTTTTCTGATGTGGGCAATCAGTTCTCTTTGTGAGGCAGTTTCTTTCAAGACATCCTAATTACTCTTTGTATCGAAGGAACGATTTTGTATCTGCAGGGTGTTCTCATCATTTGTCTATAAATTCTTAAACAAATTTGTGTTAAGGTATTTTTATTGTAAATATATTTATATATTTATTCATTCTCATTCTGTTATGCTGTTACAAGGGTTGCAGTTTATTCTTCCATTCTATTCCTATTTTCAGCTTCTTTCATCAGCATATGTCTTAGGAGTGTGTGTGTCTGTAAATATATCTGTATATGTGTGTGTTTATATATATATATATATGTGTGTGTGTGTATGTCTCTCTCTCTCTTTCTCTCTCTCTCTCTCTCTCTCTCTCTCTCTCTCTCTCTCTCTCTCTCTCTCTCTCGTTCTCTCGTCTCTCTCTCTCTCTCTCTCTCTCTCTCTCTCTCTCTCTCTCTCTCTCTCTGTGTGTGTGTCTGTCTGTCTCAGTGTGTCAGAGGCCAGTTCGGTTACGGGATGAGTAGTTGTGATGATAGTGAATCATCACATATGAACGAGTTGACCCTCAGTCAAACTCAGAGCGAGATCGGGCAGTTTTACCCCGGAATAAACTGTGTCGACTGAGCTGGGCTAAGCCCTACGCACCATTAGTAACACGAGTTAGCGTGTCGAGATGAATGCTGAAGAGGGACAAAAGGCTTGGACAGAGCTTGTTCGGGAGAGACCATGTGTTTAGGACTTGGGACTGGATGGTTGTGGTGCTGCAACATTAAATGTATCTTCTATTAGAAATGCTTAGCGTAGTTTTGTATTAGTGACGATTAGCAAGAATAGTATTTGTGGTTAGGCTTTAGATATATTGTGCTTCCATATGGTGTTCTGGCAAGATTATTCATTCATAATGTTTCTTGCATAGTAGTAGCTCTCACGCAACATCTGTTAAGCAGGTACTTAATGTTGACATGCATTGTTGGTGGCGCTAACACTGCCCACTTATACTTGGATCACTCACCTTATGCGTACCGCTGAGTTTCGCAAGGACAACAGCTAAGTTAGCGTTGTGCAACGGTGAGGTGGAATCGAGCCCTTGGGGTATCCATAGGAATGGCTTGGGGTGTATTGTAAATATAAAAGCTATCACCACAGGCGTTTTAGAACAAGAAACGTCCATTCCGTTGAGGTTTGCTTTAGGTTGAATTTTTCTGTGTACATTAAAGATTATGTGTGTACTCAATAGGGGTGTGCTTTAAGTATGTTCTAGGGTAGTTAAGTCTGTTAGCTGGCTTACCCAACAAGCCAGGGTAGGTAGATAATAAAGTAGGTCCCTGACAGTGTGTGTATATATTTATATACACATTTTTGCAGATGTATATAGATCTGTGTGTGTGTGGAGGGAGACATAAATCTTGCTTGTCCCTGCCTTAGATTCTCTGCACTTCGGGGTGAAGAAGAACGCAGGAGCTTCCAGAGGTCACCGGCTCGTGGGGACAGCGGTGCTGCTCCAGCCAGAGGGCCAAGACAGGGCCCCACTGCTGGGCACGGTCGGGGCAAGGTGCTTCAGAGGTCTAGCCAGGAAGGAGACCGGAGGGACAGTACTAGCCGGTTAGTATTTTGGTTGGTTGGTTTGTCCGGCAAGTTTATGCTCGAGTAACAGGAATGGATAACATTAAAAATTCCCCATGTGGGTTTCAGGGCACCCTTTCTGGGGAGAGGGACAAAGAAAAGACCCACACACCCCTCCAACCCAACAAGGCTGTCGACTAATTATGGATCATTCCTTCAAAGTTGGAGTGCATCTGCCTGAGAGACAAGGAACCCTCAGTCTGCTTGTAAAAGAACCAAATCTGTAAAAGCGAATGTACGTGCAGAACTGAAGTTCTGAAATAAGACCAGAGTCAAAAAATGGAATGAACAACCATAATTTTTTGCTGGAGTCAATAGCCGATGAACGCTAAGAAGAAGAAATTGGAAGATTAGGACTGAGACCAGTTATAGGGCTTATAACTTTTTAGTATCTGGCTCATATAATTTAGCTCATTCTATCTTATAAATTTGTTACTGAATAAAGTAGTAGTTTGTCTGTGGTTAGGCGATTCATACGAGCTCTGTAATGCCGGGGGGGGGGGGGGGGGGGGTGGGGGGGGGGGGGGGGGGGAAGGTTAGATCCCAGCTGCGGGCCTTGCGCCTTGTGTTGGTTCATAGTGGTATCGAGAAGCTGACCCTCCAGAAAGTGATGGCAAACTACTGGACGTAAATTTACCTAGAAAAACAACAGCCCAAAAATACTGGGGATGGTTCTACGACGTCCTCTAAAGGAGACGCAACTAACTTTAGTAGTAGTTTATTGTCCTTGTTGCAAGACTGTGGTTAATCTTAGTCTAACCCTACCAACTCAAGCCAACTTGAGGAATTATTAATAATCTACAAACATGCATTAACTGGAGTCTGAGCACAGTAGAGAGATTCTCTTCTCTGTGTGTTGTTAGGTGGTCTATCTGTGGGTTCCAGAGAAATACATTCCAGTAAATTATTACAGTAAACTATTAACAGTATTAACTATTACAGTAAAACTACATTAACATAAATTCCTAAGGGCTGACAAATCATGTTCATGCTATAAAAAAAAAATGGTGCTAGCCGGTGACTAACAACAATACATCCCTGATGAGACCAACACCATGCTGCACAGTCATTGTGAAACAGAAGATTGAATGGTTTGGTCATTAAGTAAGAATGCAGCCTGAACAACCAATGCAGGTGCTACACATGAAAAGATCTTGTGAAAAGTGAAAGCAAGAGGCCACCCTAGGAGAACGTGGACTGATGACGTTATACAGCTTCTACATTAACACGGAATGACAGTAGCCATTACTGCCCATCAAGCAGTGGGTCACATACTGTTCCTCCCAACAACATTCAACAGCAGAAATGGAAATATGATAGGACCAAAATTGCTTTCTCGTTAACTCGATGTTGTTGTTCTTAAGCCAGCTCATGTTAATGAGGTTTTACTGCAATGTTTCTCAGTGCATTTCCTATCCAGTGTCTTTCTCTCGCTTCTTGGTTCGTTGCAGCTTGTTAGTTCCCTTTTGTTGTTTTAGAGAATTGTAATGCCGAGTTCCTTTAGCATACATTGGGTATGAGCCAAACAGCTATCTGCCAGTGTCTTCATGCTAAAAGGTATAAGGCAAACAGCTGTCTGTCAGTGTCTTCACGCTGAAAGGTATGAGACAAACAGCTATCTGCCAGTGTGTTTTCGCTAAAAGGTATGAGGCAAACAGCTGTCTGTCAGTGTCTTCACGCTAAAAGGTATGAGGCAAACAGCTGTCTGTCAGTGTCTTCACACTGAAAGGTATGAGCCAAACAGCTGTCTGCCAGTGTCTTCATGTTGAAAGGTATGAGCCAAACAGTTTTCTGCCAGCGTCTTCACACTGAACAGGCTCTAGAGCGTGTCTTTCAAGACTCCTCTCCTGCAGCAGCATGCGGGCCACACACTGTTGATCTGACAGCTTTGGGGAAACTAGATGACCTTGAGATGACATCCCAGTTTTTGACCCATAATGGATTAAGGTTCATGACCAGAGATCACTGAAAAAAAAAAAAAATTTCCTTTCCAATATGCTTTGTGAAAAGATCATGGGGCCAGAGGGTTAATTTGTGAAGGTCATTTCCTAACTTTGATAATTGGGCAATTGCAGATATATAGACACCCAAACACAGCACTCTTTCCTTTTTTGAGTGTGTGTGTGTGTGCTAGTTTTAAAAGAAAGAAACTATTGATCTGATTTTCCATTTATTATGAAAATTAATTTCCAGTTCCGCGCAGGGAGGAAGGCCACAAGATTTCGCAAGAGATGACAGTTGGAACCGGGAAGATCGTCGGCAGCCAATCCCGTCTAGAGGATCTCGCGAGGGTGAAAACCAGATGACTCGAAGCACTGGCTCCCTGCGGCCCAGTGACACATTTATTCCACAGAATCTGGTGTCTTCATCTCTTCCTGCCACACCTGCTGGTGGTGGCAGTGGCTTCACAGATGGGCAGGTGGTCAAGTTGAAACCTCTGTCAGAAGAGGAAATGGAACACAAAGCCAAGACCATCCTAGAGGAGTACCTTAGTGCAATGGACCTGGAGGTTAGTTTACTTTGTTTAGCTGTTGCATTTAAGTTACTAGGGGTTAGTTTTCTTGCATTTGGTCGTAATATTGCAAGTTCCTGGAGGGTTAATTTTCTTGCAGTTGGCTGTAACATTGTAAGTTCCTGGAGGTCAGTTATCTTGCGGTTTAGCTGTAACATTGTAAATACCTGGTGGTTAGTTTTCTTGTGTTTATCCGTAAATTGTAAGTTCCTGGCTGTTAATTTTCTTGTGGTTGGCTGTAACATTGTAAGTTCCTGGAGGTCTGTTTTCTTGCCTTTATCCGCAACATCGTAAGTTTCTGGAGGTTAGTTTTCTTGCGTTTTGGCTTTAACATTATAAGTTACCAGGGATTTGTTTTTTTGCATTTAGCTGCAACATTGTAAGCTTCTGGGGGGTTAGTTCTGTTGCGTTTGGCTGTAACATTGTAACAGGGTTTGTAGTGGGCCTGGAAAAAGTTGGGAAATTCAATATCCCTCTCATCTGGAAAAACTCAGGATTTTTATGTAACTGATCAAAATCCTTGAACTTCACCCACCAGTTCTTTAACTTTACACACCCTAACCTGTAACCCAGACACAGATAAACAAAAAGAGAATTTGGGCAATTTTCAGGTGTGTTTTTGTGTGTGCAGTAACTGCTGTTTGAACTGATTGTCAGCAAACTGCGCAGGCAAGAGTTTGGGCTGCAGTCGTTTTAAATATATGCTGGCAGTATGCGTGTTTATGCTCCTTACACCCATAGCAAAAATACTGTGCCTCAATAATAAGCCAGTCATAACCTTGAAAAAACTAAGAATACCTTGAAAAGGCTCTTGAAAAGCCTTGACATTGTTTGGTAAATTTGACCTCAAATCCTGCTACGTTCATTCTTTTTTAAAAAGTGGGACGTTTGGTACATTCTGCTGAGGTTTATATTGTTAGGCTGCAATGCCTGTGCTTATCACCTCACCACATCCAGTGTCTGTAAACACCTAATTAGTCATCATTTACAGCTTGTGTATTATCTAATGGCTGCATGTGGTTGTCATTGCAGGAGGCGAAGCTGTGTGTAAAGGAACTGGAGGGTCAAAAACATATCAGCTTGTTAGTAACTACGAGCATCAACGAGGTCCTGGAGAAGACCCACAAAGAGAGGGATCTAGCAGGTTCTTTTCTCCATGAGATTGTCAAGCACGGCCTTGTTCCCATGGATGTGTTCTTGAAGGGGTAAGAATCAAATTGACTGCCAGTTTTGTCTTTTTCTGCTTGTGACGACTGACTAGTTCGTCCTCATCTGCTTATTGTTGGTCTATATCTGGATTTTGATCTTGTTCCTTTATTTGTCCATATTTGGTTTATTTGTGTGCAGACTTGTTTTCTCACCTTTTAGGCAGATGAGTTTTGATGGAAATGTGTATCCTGTCTACATTAGCCAGGTACTCGGTTGGCAACCATACAAAAAGAATTATTATTGGTAGGTTTGAGACCATTCTGAACCCTGGTCTAGTGAATGACCACAGATGGTGGTGGTTCTGCTGCATCCTAGGTTCCTGTTTGATGGAAGGACCAGTACAAGAACTTTGTCACAATCCAGGATTGTATGAGATGAGGGGATCATGACCATCGACGCATATTTTCACAACATGATTATTAATATCCTGGGATCATGATTCGCCCAAGAGGCAGAAAATAGAAACTGGGTGTTTATGCATAGGTTAGCTTGCATCATTTGATTTAGATTAGAAGCATATTGTGGATTTTCTGCCCAGGAGATTCAGGTGTACGGGGCAACAAGCAGGCTGATAAATTGGCTTCTGTTGCCAGTGAGCTGCTTTATGTTAAGCTCATTCTGGTGAAGGCTGTCAGAAATCTAGCTAGAAGTCCAACTGAAAGTGTCCAAACCTGGAGAGACTGATTCAGCTGGAAGTGCAGCAGGTCATAATCCTCTTTTACTCACAAGAGAAAAGACATGCATATTTATGATCAGGCTGCAAACGGCACCATCAGAATGGGAACTCTCTGTTGGTTGCTAAGGTGCACCCTGAAAAACACATGACAACACAAGGACTTTGATAACATTTTACTCATTGAAAACGTAGCCATAATTTCGGTAAATATTTACTCTCCTTGATAACATAATCATAATTGTTTACCTAAATGTTTACTCTTCTTGATAATAACATAATCATAATTGTTTACTTGAAACTTTTTCTCTCATTGATAACGACCCCTAATCATTTACAGAAGTGTTTATTTTAGTTGATAATGTAACCACCGCCTTCTTTCTTCTTTTTCACGCTCTTCTTCTTACCATGCCGTGTGGTGTTGGTAGTCATGTCTATCCACAACATGTATCGTCTACTTTCAGTCAACTCTGACATAGATGTTCTTGCCGTGATGTCAAACTGTCTGGCATCTGTTCTCTCGATCTCTCTCTGCCTCTCTTCCCCCTCCAGCTTTCCTACCGTCACAGTGTACTCAAGTTTTCTCCTTTTCATCACATGACCACAGTATGTAGATTGTCTTTTTTTGATGTGGGCAATCAGTTCTCTTCATGAGCCAGTTTCTTTCAAGACATCTTCATTACTGTTTTTATCTGTCCAGGGTATTCTCATCATTCGACTATACAACCACATCTCCGCAGCTTCCAAATAAGTTTTTACTAATTTGCTAACTGTCCATGATTCACACCAGTATATCAATATAGGATTTATATAGCTTTTAAGAATTCTCTTTCGCATCTCAATTGACAAAGAAAGATTGCATAAAATATTCTTCATTTTGTAAAATGCTGCCTCAGCTTGAGCTATTTGACATTGAACTTCTTTAATACATCTTCCATCTGATGTTTTCACACTGACCGGCTGTAAACTCCGGCAAGAAAGTACCGGGTTACCCCCCACTTCTAGACTTTGATCTTGTTCCCGAACATGAGTTTTGCATGCACATCCAGCTTACCGGTCTTACAGATCTGGCTTATTTGCAGACTGTTTGTTCCTCGCCTCTCAGGCAGAGGCACCCTCGTTTCGAAGGAAACACCCCTAACTAGTTGTCTTTTATGACGGGGGGGGGGGGGGGGGGGGGGGGTCTTTGGGGGGGTGGCTTATTTCTTTTCCCTCAAAATGGGGCTCCAGGACCGACATGAGGAGAATACATAATCATTATTGTTTATATAAATGTTTACTTTGATGGATATATCACAGTCATTTAGTAAATGTTTACTTTAATTGATAATGAACCATAATCATTTAGTAAATGTTTATTTTAATTGAAAATGAACACAATTATTTTGTAAATGTTTACTTTAATTGATAATGTATCACAATTAGTAAATGTTTACTTTAATTGATAATGTATCACAGTTAGTAGATGTTTACTTTAATTGATAATGAACCATGATCATTTAGTAAATGATTACTTTAATTGATAATGTATCACAATTAGTAAATGTTTACTTTAATTGATAATGTATCACAATTAGTAAATGTTTACTTTAACTGATAATGTATCACAATTAGTAAATGTTTACTTTAATTGATAATGTATCACAATTAGTTAATGTTTACTTTAACTGATAATGTATCACAATTAGTAAATGTTTACTTTAATTGATAATGTATCACAATTAGTAAATGTTTAAATTGAAAATGAACCATAATCATTTAGTAAATGTTTAAACAATCGTTTATGCAGGTTTGCAGAAGTGCTGTCATTTGCTGAAGACATGGTGATAGACATTCCAAAGATCTGGACCTACCTGGCACAGATCATCGTTCCTATGCTTCTTGGTGGCTCACTGTCCTGGCCAACATTATCGACCACACTCAAGTCCAACCTGGACAAGAAGGGCTGTGCCAAGCTCTTGGCTGAAATCGTGTCAGTGGCCAGGGATAAGACTGTGAGTTATAACATGAATTTGCTTTCTATGGTTTTTTTTTAATCTTTCTGAATATTACTTCTGTTCTGGTGTTTCTTTTTTTCCCCACCTTTATCTTCCTTTGGATATAGGTTATTCACTATGCCAAGCCTTTCTGTTTTATGCCATCATCTTTAGTTTTTGAGAAAACAAAACAAAGATCATCACATTCTCCCAGCTCCTTCTGAAAAAGAAACTTTGGGTTGTAACTGTGACTATATTTCTTGCGCTAACTGTTGTTGGCTTGAATTGGTTTAGTGTCCCTATCTGGGTCGTCCTTTCGTGCTCATCCAGGTCTGGATGTCTTTTCCCGCTCGTCCAGATCTGGTCATTGGTCCTCTAATGGGTTTTATAGTTTCTTCTGTGTGAGCACACCTCCTGTTGTTTGGCCATTACTGAAGTGTTTGCACGTTCCTTTACTATTCCACGGTTTTGATTGTTCCCTTTTGTCTTCTGTCCTTATTGTGTGTTATTATTTGTGGTCCAAGGCTGCTCTCAAGGTTTATCTAGGGTGTTTGATGCTTTATTAATATCCTACCCCTAACGGGGAAATTTACAGGTCACGGGACAGTAATATTTGAGGGGATGGAAGATATGCTACATGCAGTCGTGGGCCGTAAATGGGTTGGGGTTAGGGCCAGTTCTATATGTTTTGGGGGTCGTTAAAAGAATCAGAAAGCCGGGAAACCCAGTCTTACCACCCTCTAAATGTTGGACTGTCCTGTGATATCATTTGAGGTAGGATGTTAATAAAGAACAGGGTGTTCCTTATTGAGTCATTGATACCTGAGTCTGGCTTCTTCTTTTAATTTCCTTGGTTGTGGATTTCCTGTTCCATTGAATTTGAGAGTCCTTAAAAGGACCTTTCTTTTTGCCCACTGATCATCTTGGAGGTATCATACAACTCGCCAGCTGACCCAAATGCACCCCCCACCCCCCCCCACCCCCAAAAGGTGAATAATTCTTACAAAAATTTTGATGGTATAAATTTTTGATTATGTTGTAATTTGCAATTGGGAGACCTTAATTGAAAGATTTGAATTTGATCTGAATAACTGACTTTATTTTGATCACTTTCAATCTTAATAGAATTGTCTGTTTTATGCCATTTTTCTAGACTTTTTTAATGTCTTTAATTCACTTCCTCATTTGACCCCCCCCCCCCCCCCCCCCCCTTTTTTTTTTTTTTTTACCCTGTGGGCTCCAATGAAAGTATATTTTTGCTTTGCTTTTTACCAATGCAGAAGAAATGTCTGGACAACCACCTGCTAGTATCCACAGTTATAAGATAAAACATGGTGATATTGTGGGCACTTCTAAAGAAGCCAACAGAGAATCACCAAGCAGGCATTTAAATGGGAAATAAATAGATTGTGGTAACAAAGACATCCAAAAGAAACTCTTGAGACGATGAATGCTGAAAGAAATGGCCACAAGTGCTGGACAGGATTCCATTCATGATTTTCAAATAGTTGTAAAGGGTAGAACAAACACTGCAAGTTCTGTGTGACTGTAATGGCACACAACAAGATGGTTTTGTTTTGTTTTCTCTTTCTTTCTCTTTGTCTTTCTCTATATATCCTTTTCTCTCTGTTTAGTTTATCTATTTCTCTTGATGTGTCTTTTTCTGTATTATCCCTGTTTCTGCTCTTCATTTCCTCTTTGTTTCTTTTCTCTTTCTTGATCTCTCTCTCTTTCTCTATATATCGTGTCTTTCTTTCTCTTTATTATCCCCTGTCTTCTCTCTTTCTGTCTCTCCATCTCTCTATCCCGCACACATTCATTCTGTTCCTTCACACACTTCTCACAATACAGTTGTGTGTGAAGCACCCACTTGTCATATTTCAGCACTCTTTCAAAAAAAAAAAAAAAAAAAAAAAAAAAAAAAACCAGTCATTCCTCTTGTTTTCTCCTCCTAGAGCGAGAGGGATGTTGCCCTCATGTGGCAGGCAAACAACATGAGCTGGGAAACCTTCCTCGATGCAGAGGAGGTGTCGCAGTTTCTCATAGACAAGAAACTACAGTTCACAGTGGAGCCTGCCGCTGGCGTCGCTGCCGCTTCCAGCCATTTGAATGTGCAGAAGTTGGTGCAGGATGTGGAGAGCATTGTCCGCAGAAATGGCACCAATGAGGAGGTCTTAGCCTGCATTGATGTAAGTTGTGGACGGGGGTTGATGGAGAAGAAAAGGGGAGGGGGGGGGGGGGGGGGGGCTGTTGTAGGAAAGATTAAGGGAATTGTTGCTAGAAAAAAATGGGAATTTTTGTGGAGAAGAGGATTGTTGCAGAAAAGATGGGATTGTTGAGGAAGGGGGAGGAGATTGTGGCAGGGGAGATGGTGGTTGTTGTACGGAGAGAGGATTATTGCAGGAGAGGGAGTTGTTTGGGGAGGGGGGGGGGGACTGTTGTAGGATAGATTGGGGAACTGTTGCAGAAAGAAAAAAAATGGGAATTTTTGCGGTGAGGAGGATTGTTGCAGAAAAGATGGGTATTGTTGAGGGGGGGAGAGGTGGGTGAGAGATTGTGGCAGGGGAAATGGGGGTTGTTGTACAGAGAGGATTGTTGCAAGGGGGGGGGGTGTAATCAAAATTGTTGTGGGAGTGGTTGTAGGTGGAGGCAGGGAAAAAGTATCAGTTCTCTGTCTGCAGTAATTTGTTTGAAGTTTCTTCTTCTTCTTCTTCCATCCTTCTGTCAGAAAATATACCAGGAGGCTGGTAGCCTTTATGAAAGCTATCACGCAGTCCCTCTTTTCTCGTGTACCATACAGTTTTTGTCTTCATTTTTGTTGGAACAGGCCAGATTGCGTCTCTGTTGTCAGCATACAGTTGACAGTGTTGGAGCACATGCTCAGCATTTTTGAGTGCCAAGTTGCAGGGGCACAACTTTGTTTCCTACATAGAAAAGTTTTAACATATCTTGACAAAGTCTGCAGTGCCCTGTCCTTAGTCTGAATATAATACACCGTCCCTCTCTAGAGAGGCGAGTCTTGAGAGAATTTGGTGTTTATATCCAGTCACTTTTCTTGAATGCTAGGTAGTAATAATGTCTAAGTCTCTTAGTGGGTTAAGTGACTGTTTGGTTGTACCATGTCACTGCCACTTCTAGCCAACCTGTCCACCGTTTCATTGCCTTCCAAGCCACAGTGACCTGGAATCCACTGCATTACAGATTGTTCTACTAAAGAGCCTAGGTGAATCAGCTGTTGCTTCAAGTCTACAAACTGTCTTTTGGGTTAGCAATTGATGGTAGAACTGACATGGCATCAGTCAGAAAGACCACTCTGCTATATTTGCTGTGCTGATGTCCATTCAGAAAAGAACATGCCACCAGAAGTGCATCTGCCTCTGCTCTGTGATTGCCGTCCTTGCCAGTGTCACACGAGGCATTCTGCAAACATGTCCAAGCCATTTCTTCTTCCTTTGAAAGCACTAGCCAGCAATAGACATAGTTTTCCTTTATAAGCAAAAGAGGAAAGATTTAAAAAAAAAAAAACCTTGGATAGGTGAAAAAAGTAATGATGTCTTGTAAGACGCTGAGTCATAAAGAGAACTGATTGCCCGCATCAGAAGGAGACAATCTACATTCTTTGGTCAGATCAGTAGGAGAAGAAAACTTAAGTACATTGTGATGGTGGGAAAGCTGGA
The DNA here is from genome assembly GCA_905116865.2 of Candidula unifasciata. Classification (NCBI taxonomy): domain Eukaryota; kingdom Metazoa; phylum Mollusca; class Gastropoda; order Stylommatophora; family Geomitridae; genus Candidula; species Candidula unifasciata. The sequence continues at coordinate 20,763 of CAJHNH020002298.1, read as the reverse complement.
GGGGAAAAGAGGCAGGGGGAAATAGAGAGAAAACATGCTGGAAGGTTTGGCATCATGGCAGGGAAGATTATCTGTGTCAGAACTGATTGAAAGTATATGCGACAGAAGGTTGTGGATAGACATGGCTATCAACGCCACACAACATTAATTGTAAGTTCTCTAACATATCTGTATTATTTTTTTCCCTGGATCCAGAAACCATGAGTTGTACACTTTTTGGCTCTCCTTCGAACCTCTACACCATATTATGGCGGCCAAACAAATACCCTACCAGGGTCTCAGTCATGTGTAAAATGTGGACTTCCTGCGATGAACACATCGCGGCAAAACTAGGATTACTTGACAGTGTCACAACACAGACTATTTCGAGCATTTCTGCAGACGATAATAGCGACCATTGACAATTTAGAGATACGCAACATTACAGACGACAATAGCAATATGTCGGGGAGAACACGCACTCCGACGCAGATTAGCGTCGTCATTGTCCTCACACTTTTCAGCATGTGCAAAACGCTGTTAAACTCACCGCTGGCAGTATTTCCCGCGCCGCTGCGCGCAGTGCGGATGGGGATCTAAACTAGATGCCTGGAACTCGCGAGCAAATAAATTGAAGGAAGTTGCGGGAGATGCAATAGCTGCTGCTCGTGAGTTCTATCCATCTAGCCCCCAATCCGTGCAACACGTAGCGGTGCGAGGGATACTGTCAGAGTTGCGGCGTATTCGCAGAAACAGGTCCGCAATTAATATATCGCTGAGACCCTGTTAGAGCATTTGTTTGGCCTCGATAATATTGACCTGTTATTTGGAGCTGATTCTAGTTTTGCCGCGATTTGTTCCTCGGCAGGAACTCCTCATTTTTGCATAGGACTGAGGCCCTGTTAGGTTATTTGTTTGGCCGCCATAATATGGGGTAGGAGTTCGGAGGAGAGCCAACTTTTTTTTCCCCCGCTTGGTACTATGTATATCGCAAGTGTTCTATCTTGTTTCCATGATAGACACCGTGAATCTGGCAAATATGTGGCTTTTCTGCCTACCACCAAGTGGGAACTCGGACCACAAGGAATTTGTCACCTAGTCGCCATGCAGCTGGTTTAACCAACTTAGCTAGCACGCCAGGCAAAATGTTTAAATTGTTATTGTGTGCACCTGTCAGTGCATCTGTGATGGTGTGTTGGCATGCATTATAAAACTGATTTATTAATCTTTTTCAGAAATATGCTGATTCAGACAGGGACGACAAACAGTTTATACGTGCTGTGGTTACTGCAGTAGTCAATGCTTCAATATCACGTAAGTTTGTGTTTACAGTGGTAAATGCTTCTGTGTGACTTGTTCAATCCATTATCTGTTGTAGCAGGGCAGTGATTTGGTTTCAACTACAGCGTGCATTTTATTTCATCTGTATGCTCTGTTCAAATTGTTTGTCCCTGTTATATTTGCCAGAATTATAATTCATATTCTGCCGTTGAGTTAAGAACTGTCATCATAGCACTGAAGTCGTTACCATAAGTTGTTAAATATTGGCCTCTTAGTCACTCCGAGCGTCACCATTTTATCCCGACCCTGATGATCTGTTAGCTCTTCCATGCTGTTCACTCGCTGCGAGAGAGCCTTGACCACATCTGGCTTGTCATGTATCATTTCATCGCCCAGGGATCATCACCAGCCTGTTCCTTTTCCAGCACTCACATGCATGCCCTGGAGAAATATCCACAGGATGCTAATAACCTCTGGAGTTATATTTGCCACTCTGCAAGGGGCACACGTATCTCCAACACGTGTTGCTGTAGTTGCTGCACATATCTCTGCACTTTAATGTGTGTCGTGTCAGTTTAATGAGTTGACATTCTGGGTTGAATAGAGGAACTTCGCTGTAGCTACAGAGTTACATGCTGACAGCAACACAGGCAGTTTCTTATCAGCAGTCTGTACTGGTGGCAGAGCGCTTATGGTTTATAACCATGTGCAATGACGCTGGTTCACATCTCTCAACTTTACTTTACTTTTACTATTCATCATTAACATTTTAGTGTGGTTGCATTCATTTTTTCTTTGTTGTTGATTTTTTTTGGGGTGGAGTGGGGGAGACACTACACATTGCTGCGTAGGAGACACAGATTTTAAGTTAGCTGGGTTTTCATATCTTTGTCAGATAGATGATATACTGTAATTCATGAATTTTAGTTGATGTTCATACGCAATGCTGCATTCACGCATCTGTTCGATTCATTCCCATTACTACATACACACGAGTAGGTGGTTTGTACACTACATTCACACAGTTGCTTCATACTCATTGCTACATTCACACAGCTGAGTTGCTTCATATTATTGATACATCCATACAGCTTAATTGGCTCACACAGAATTGGTTTACACATATTGCTAGATTCACACACTGAGTTGGCTCACACACATTGCTAGATTCACACACTGAGTTGCTTCATATACATTGCTAGATTCACACACTGAGTTGCTTCATATACATTGCTACATTCACACAGTGTGTGCTTATACACAGTGTTGGTTCATATATTTAGATTACTACATTCACACAAGAGAGTTGGTTCATACACATAGCTACATTCACACATGAAGGCGCTTCATTCACATTGCTACGTTCATGCACTGAGTTGCTTTATATACATTCACACACTAGGTTGGCTCACACATAGGGTTTGTTTACACACATTGCTACATGCACATACTGAGTTGATTCATACACATTGATTTATTCACGCACTGAGTAAGCTTACACATATTGCTACATTCACACAGTGAGTTGATTCATCATACACATTGCTACATACACACAGCTGAATTGCTTTGTACTCATTGCTACATTCACACACACTGCTAAATTCCACAGAGTTGTTTCATATACATTGCTAAATTCACACACACATTTATACATACACACACTGAGTTGTTTCATACACATGCTACATTCACACAGCTTAGTTGGATCACAGAGAGTTGGTTAACACACAGAGTTGGCTCACATACATTGCTACATTCATGCAGTCAGTTGCTTTACACTCATTGTTACATTCACACACATTGCTACATTCACACACTGATTTGGCTCTCAAAGAGTTGGTTCACACATGTTGCTACATTCACACAACTGACTTGCTTCATTTTCATTGCTACAATCACCACACTGCTACACTCACACACTTTGTTTTATACACATAGCTGCATTCACACACTAATTTGTTTCATACACATAGATAAATCCACATACGTTGCTACATTCACACTGAGTAGTTTCATACACATTGATACATTCACACAATGAGTTGGTTCACACAGAGCGTTGGTTCACACACATTGCTGCATTCACCCAGCTTAGTTGTTCAGACAGAGAGTTGGTTCTCACACATTACTACATTGGCACAGCTGAGTTTGAGTTGACTATCACACAATGCTACATTCGCACAGTGAGTAGGTTCACACACACTTAAGAAGGTGCAAAATGAAGCAATGCACATTATTCTAGGATGCACTGGAGACACCTATTGTGTAGCAATGAGGTGCCTTCTTTACTTCCCTACCATGAACTACAGGATCAAGATCTGGAGGGCTCGTGCATACCTCAAAATAAGCTCAGATCTGAAGCACCCTTTGCACCACATGCTCTTCAAAAAAAGGGCAATAGGCTCAAAAGGGGCAAATCATGGCTGGGTAGGGCAGAGGGTTACAACTTGCAGGTTTGCAGCCTTACAGACATCCATCCAGGTGAGGAGTGGATACCAGAGTCAAAAGCGCCCAATCTCACATTCTCCTGTGTCGTGACACTCGATAGGAGTTTTCGGGAGCAGAATCCAGCTGCTGTGAATGCCGAGGTATGAGCTTATGTGTGACAAGTCAGATGAGACAGATGTGGTGATCTTCACTGACAGGTCCGTTATACAAGGACATACGAGTGCATGAGCATTTACAGCTCGCTCTCCAGGCAGAACAATTAAGGAAGCCAGCGGTGCCTTCTCCATAACCATCAGCAGCATGACGATGGAGGTAATAGTGGTGACACAGGCTTTCGTGTGTGCTGGGTGATTCTTTGAGTATGATCCGGCGGGTCAAGGCAGGCTGGTTACGCAGACAGTGGCTTGCGTCATTGCAAAATATTCCTGTGTGTGCAGTTACTTTCATTTTCGTCCCAGGGCATGCAGGCGTTATTGGTAATGAGAGAGCTTATAGACTGGCAGGCACTGCATTAATCGAAGATGGTCTGCCCATGATCACGCATTGTCATTGCCATTAGAGAGATAAGACGTTCTGAGGATTTTAGAAGCAACATGTCCACATCACTTCTAAGAATACGCGAGTTGTGAGTAAAGAACGGCACAGCCAAGCATGAGAAGCACACTAGATGAACACGAAGTCTTGTTAACCAACAAAGGACTGGTACTATTAACCGCACAACGCTGATAAATATGTTGAGAGGGAAATCTAAGCGCCTATGGATGTGTCCAGAGTGCTGTGAAGATAATCTAACTCAACTCAGGGTTCACACACATTGCTGCCTTCCCTCACACAGCTGAGTTGGCTGACACACATTGCTACATTTACACAGCACAGTTGCTTCACACACACATATTGCTACATGATGCCACCTCACTTTCCCAGCCACCACAAAGAAGCTGATTGAGGAAGTGTTAAAGTCTCGAGTGGAGATCCTTCAGCACTACATCCAGAACAGGCCGGACATGGAGCTTCAGGCTCTGTACGCCATTCAGGGCCTCATGCACAAGCTGGAGCATCCCTCTGGTAAGTCTTTTTTCTCTGCGTTATTTAAAACAAAAATGTTTTGTGGGTCGGGGTCTGTGGTGCTTTGTAGTGCCAGGTTTGTTCCCAGCTGCGGGCCTTGCCCCTTGTGTTTTGACAGTGGTATCGAGAAGCCGATCGTCCAGAAAGCAATAGCAAACTACTGGGTGTAAACTTGCCTAGAAAACCACAACAGCCAAAAAATGCTGGGGTTGGTTCTGCAACGTCCTTTAAAGGATACGCAACTAACTTTGTTTTGTGGCTGAGAGGTTAGTGAAATAATTTAACAGTCCAGTCCTTGATAACCCAGCTTATGTTATCTGCGACTGGCAGTTTAAGAAAATTTTTATTTTTGCTGCTGTCGGGCAGTGAGGCAAGAGTCGCCTGCCCTGTGGAAGAGATTGGGGCCTAACCATGTAACATTTCTAAAGACAGCATCGGAGCCTCTATGGCTAATCTTCTTTGTGAAGACAGCCCATTTTTTTAATAAATAAAAAAAAATGAAAAAAAAATACCTATGGGTTCTGAGGCCCGTTTGTGGGGAAAACACGAATAGACTGACTGCCTTCCCCAACAAGCATGTTGTGGGAGTCGACTAACCGGTGGCTGCCTTCAAAGTCGGAGTGCATCTGCCTGAGAGGCAAGAAACCTAGTCTGCATACAGATAATTCAGATAACTGAAACAGAAATGCACACAACACTCTGGGTTTTTAACACCACTATAAAGTTCAGAGGTAGACGAGTATCTAGAACTTTCTGCCGGAGTTTACAGCCAGTGAATGTGAAGAAAAAGAAGAAATAGTGTTGTCACATGGGGCTTGACACTCAACTCTCAGAGAGAAGGCAAGAGAGACATACCATCAGACTGCTACATGTGCCATCCTAATTGGAACCTAGTAGTGGCTGCTGAACATGGGGATGGAGTGCTTATAGGAATGTCTCAAGTGCTATGGTGTTGTTTCCTTACTCGACTCAGCCTTCTTGGTTTTCTCTGGGTGTGAGCACACCTGGCTCTTGGGCGACTTTCCTGTTGTGTGTTTGAATTCTTTCTAACATGGTATATAAAAATATACTGCAGATATAAAAACATGGGTTCATCGCTAGTGAGGCTTGCTCCATAATGGTCATCAAAGAGCTACCCTGGCATTGTTCATCGACTCCTTGCCATCTTTTTAGCTACCACATCTTGGAAATGAGCCTTTTTTTTTTTTTTCATTTTACTAGCCTCTGTTGTCACCATCACCAGTTGCTTAGAAAGAGAACTCAGAAAATCCTTCTGTCTCTCCCAGAATTTCACTGAAGGGTTAGAACAGTTTGGGTGCTTCTGTAGTCCTGTTCTGAATTTCAGCTTTAGTTTTTGAAGAGGCATTGGGTGCCAACCTTGGTATGTGTTGCATAGAAACTAGTATTTAGGGCCACAGATATTCCATCTATCTATCGCTTGTATGGTCAACCTCTGGATCTGATGCTTTGTGATGGGTCTCTGTAATGCACTATTGGTGGTAGTTTTGACACATGTCCGAACCATTTCCCAACTTATTTCCTGGTATCATCATTTCTGATCCTGTCTCTTCTAATAACATTAAAGGTTTTTCGTAGATACTCCCCCCCCCCCCCCCTCCCCTTTTTTTTTTTCCCCCCCCCCCCCCCCCCCTCCCCTTTCCGTGTGGTTAATGTCCACATTTGGCACTGATAACATAATGCTGGTTAAAAAAATACTTTATTGTCTATTGCTCTTTTGGTGTCAGTTGTCGCATGTTTGTATTGGTGGCATCTGTCCAATAGTTTGATTTGCATTATTACATCTATGTTCTGTCTCTTTTTTCATTTTTCCATTGCAAGATACTTGTAGTCTTTTACTTGCTTGAGTTGTTGGTTTCCTGTGCATATCTTGATTGGTCGCGTTTGATGTCAGTGTCATATCTTGATTGGTTGCGTTTGATGTCAGTGTCATATCTTGATTGGTTAGGTTTGATGTCAGTGTCATATCTTGATTGGTTGCGTTTGATGTCAGTGTCATACCTTGATTGGTTGGATTTGATGTCAGTGTCATATCTTGATTGGTTGGATTTGATGTCAGTGTCATATCTTGATTGGTTGGATTTGATGTCAGTGTCATATCTTGATTGGTTACGTTTGATGTCAGTGTCATATCTTGATTGGTTGTGTTTGATGTCAGTGTGGTATCTTAATTGGTTGCATTTGGTGTCAGTGTCATATCTTGATTGGTTGCGTTTGATGTCAGTGTCATATCTTGATTGGTTGCATTTGATGTCAGTGTCATATCTTGATTGATTGCATTTGATGTCAGTGTCATATCTTGATTGGTTGCATTTGATGTCAGTGTCATACCTTGATTGGTTGCATTTGACGTCAGTGTCATACCTTGATTGGTTGGGTTTGATGTCAGTGTCATATCTTAATTGGTTGGGTTTGATGTCAGTGTCATATCTTTATTGGTTGCATTTGATGTCAGTGTCATATCTTGATTGGTTGCATTTGATGTCAGTGTCATATCTTCATTGGTTGGGTTTGACGTCTGTGTCATATCTTGATTTGTTGCGTTTGATGTCAGTGTCATATCTTGATTGGTTGCATTTGATGACAGTGTTTAGCAGTTGTCTGTTCATTCTTTTCAGGTGTAATAGCCCAAATCTTCAACACACTGTATGACGAGGAAGTAATTGGTGAGGAGACTTTCAAACAATGGGAGAAGAGCACTGATCCTCAAGAAGCAGAGGGGAAAGGTGCCTGTTCCTTACAATTAACCCAGTTCTTCGCCTGGCTACGAGAAAATGATGAGCCGGAAGCCTCCTGAGAGTGGCTGAAGGTTTAGTGATGTTAGAATGTGACAGTTTGTGATGTAGCCTTCAGTATGATATGATGTTTGATAATGCGGCCTGTGACGTTTTGTTGGCTGGGTTGGGGATTTTTTGATAATGTGTCACCTGCCCCTTCTGTTAGAGAGATACAGTGTGACCTGAAACTTTGTGGTGGTTATGACCGGCAACATTTTGGCAGTTATGACTGGCAACATTTTTGGCGGTTATGACTGGCAACATTTTGGCAGTTGTGACTGGCAACATTTTGGCAGTTATGACTGGCAACATTTTAAAAGTGTATGACCTGCAGCATCTGTTGCTAATGTTTTACATAATTTTGGTGGTTATGACTGGAAACATTGTGGTCGTGGTTATGATTGGCAACATCAGGGCGTGATAATGTATGACTGGCAATCTTTGGCTGGTCATGACCGGCAACATTTTGATGGTATATCAGGAACATTTTCATGTCATGACCTACAACATTTTCATGTCATGACCTACAACATTTTCATGTCATGACCTACAACATTTTCATGTCATGACCTACAGCATTTTCATGTCATGACCTACAACATTTTCATGTCACGACCTACAGCATTTTCATGTCATGACCTACAACATTTTCATGTCATGACCTACAACATTTTCATGTCATGACCTACAGCATTTTCAGCATTTTCCATGTCATACGGCCTACAACGTTTTTCATGTCATGACCTCAACATTTTCATGTTCATGGCCTACAACATTTTCATAAGCTACAGCACAATTCTATGTCATGGAACAGGCATTTTCATGTTGGACCTACATAAGCCGACGACATTTTGTTGCATCGTCCAGTCATGACCTAGTTTTTCATGTCATGGCCTCAAAAATGTTGAACTTTGACCTGTATGTCTGATCATGCGTCCCATATTTGTGATCATGTGACCTGCTTGTATGACCACCATTTCATGACATGGCCTACAACATCTGGTCTATGCTACAAACATTTTCATATTACCTGCATGTTCCATGTCATGACCACAAACATTTATCACCCACAAACATCTTCGATCATGTGATCATGGACAACATTTTTGTTATGACACAACATTTTCAGGTAATGGCCTACACATCTCTGATCATGTTACCTGCATGAATGATCACATTTTAACTTGCAACAATTTATCTTTGGTCATATGATCTCGTCCATGTATGATTAGTTTGCAAAAATGTTGAAGTCCACTTTGACATATCTTCTGCTTGTGATCATGTGACCTGCATGTATGATCACCTATTACCTGCATGTTATGATAACCCACATCTTTGTCATTGATCACCTGCCCCACAGCTCTGCATATATGCATGAATGAATCACCTTGCACCACATCTTTGACCCACATCCACTCTTATCATGTGACCTGCATGTATGATCACCTAGCCCACATCTTTGATCATACGAACTGCATATATGATCACCCAACCCACATCTCTGATCATGTGACCTGCATGTAGGATCACCTTGCCCACATCTTTGATTATAAGATCTGCATGTGTGATCCGCATGTCTGTTCATGTGACCTGCATGTATGATCACACAACCCTCATCTTTGATCATGTGACCTGTACGTCTTATGTAATCTGCATCTGTCTGATCATGTGACCTGCAACAGGTTTCTGATGCAGTGACTAGCGGTTGTTCTGGCAACTGTCTGCAGCCAGCCGTACGGGATGTTCAAATCTGTCCAGGTCAGCCTGGGCCAAGTTGTGTTACTGCGATGATGTTTAGATTTCAGAGGGTCTTTTTTTAGATGACAATTGTACATTGATTGTCAGGAGTGCAGACACAAAGAACACATTAGGAGCCCCTCAAGAGTCCTAAGCCTAGTTTTAAGTGCTTAATAATAATGTACTAATGCTCCATCTCCCACAGCAAATGTCAAAAGATGTAGATGTTTGCTATTTGTGCGATTTTTACGTGTGGTAGATAAATATATCTAAATAATATATGTGTAAAGGACAACTTGTATAAAGAACTTCTGTAGATGATGGGTAGCAACATTTGTAACATAACAGAGGCCTTCAGGAGGTGATGATCAGTACCGCTCTTTGTTGGGTAGGGAGCTGCAAGAGGTGATCCTTAACTTTTCCTGCTGGATTAGAGGGCATCAAGAGGTGATCCTTAATTTTTCCTGCTGGATTAGAGGGCATCAAGAGGTGATCATTAACTTTTCCTGCTGGATTAGAGGGCATCAAGAGGTGATCCTTAATTTTTCCTGCTGGATTATGCATCAAGAGGTGATCTCTGCTGGCCGTTCTTTGTGGGGTAGGTGGCTGCAGGAGGTGATCGATAATTTCCCCCTCTGGAGTAGAGGGCTCCAAGAGGTGATCACTAACATTTCCAGTGGAAAGCTCCAAGAAGTGATCACCAATGTTCCTTGTGGAAATCTCCAAGAGGTGATTGCTCTCTGGGAGATTGCTAAAATTCCTTTGATAGCTAGAAGCCTCCAAGAGATGATCACTAACCATCCCTGTAGAGGGTTTGAGAAGGGGATTGGTAATGTTCCTTGGGGAGTGTAAATCTCCAAGAGGGGATCCCTAACTTTAAAATATGTAGTTTTTTCCACAGGTCACTAATAAATTCGTTATGTGTTTCTCTAAAACCGGAAAAGAAGAAAATAACAAAGGGTAGGATGACCGGATGTGATTTGATTGAGTGCCAATGCTGGTGGGGGGGGGGGGGGGGGGGGGGGGGATACAGTAGAAGCAGATACAGTAGACCAGCCTTGGGTAGGATATTTTTATGTTATGCCAGTTTTGCTTGTTCTATAATCGTCAATTAGACACTTGATTTGTGTGCTGCTGGATGGGTTAATTTTGTTGCTAATTAATGTATAATGGATGTTTATTGGCTTGGTTTTCCACTTGGTCTCAGTTGTGTAGCTGTGGTATGAACAGGAATTCAGGAATTGATAATTTCTTCTGCAGTACTTGGCTTTTCTTTATGTGAGAAAGTTGATTGTTTCATGTGTTAGTCAGTTAGTTGTATTTTGTATATCCCAGCCCAGCTGTTAACCACAGCACAACCTGCCAACCTGATGTAGTTGCACATGAGAGAAGTTAAATAAGACAGGTTTGTTTGCCTGCCATAGTTTTGGTGATTGCATATCCCTTTTGAATTTTTATTAGGCATTTTGTGGTCTCAAGAAGACAGTCTGCCTTCTGTTAGAGCTATGGCATTTTAGCATATTCTCTGAGGGAAATTTTATGAGGCCTGTGTCATTTCATTGTACACAGTGAGGGAGATCTTTTTTTAGTAGCCCTGTTAGAGCTCTGTTATTGTAGCGTACTCTGTAAGGGAGCTTGTATGAGGCCTGTGTTGGACAGCCTATTAAAGCTCTTGTCATGTGAGCGTACTCTGTGATAAGGACATTGTGGAGATATGTGTGGACTTGTTTGCCCAGACCTACAGGAAGGATAGAACAGAGTATGAAATGGACTGCTAAAATATATGTAGATCTCTCTGCTTAAGCTTAGACTATGGAAGGAGACAGTGTTGTTACGATGACTGAAATGTTGTATGGCTGTTTTTGCATCCTGTGCCTATTCTTCTTCTTCCCTTTGTCTTGTATCGCTTTGGATTTCAAGGGAGATTCTGCTGCTGGTATCTCGTAAAATTCTGTGCAACAGTTATAATGCACTGCTGGCTTGCTAGACCTGTTGCAACTTGACTAGTGCCAAATCCTGGCAACCTCCTATTTTTTTCCGGTGTACTGCCTATAGCCGTGTAATTAGGCTTTGAGAGTGCCTGGGTGCTTAACCGATGTGCTGTGACAATTTTGTATGATTCTTGATTGTGCTTTTCGGTGCTTATTTTGTGAAGAAATGTTGGCTGTGCTAATTATTATTCTTTTTTTATTGTTAAACCTAGTGATCTTGTTAATGGAAGATGTTCTCGAGTAGATTTGGTATCTGTTTGTGTGTGATTACTTACATTTAAATCTTGTTTCACAGACTTTTAATTTTAAATTTGAGCTTAATTTGTACTTGTATTTTTACCTGTGCTAGACGGATAACACATTGTCAACTGTTCTGTATATATAACCCCACTGTATGGTCCAAATTACTAGACTGGGATTTGTGTGTGTGTGTGCCATCTCTACAGTGAAGGTTGGCTAGTGTATGCACACTGTCCTTCAAAACATTACCTGATGAGGTGATCTCTGATGCTCCCTGTTGGGTAGGAGGCTCCAAGGCGAGATCAGAACTAGTGTACCCTCTGCTGCCTTTGGGAATATTATGTGATGTCTCAGTCTCTTCCACTGTGCACTGTGCAACTGTCTGAAAACCATTAGAACTTATGTTTCTTTGGTCTTGCTTATGTCCTGCAAAGTGTCGCAGAAAGGAGTTATGTATAGTTTCCTTTTTACTTTCCTAGGTTGTGTTAAGCATCATATTGCATTTCTGTATTTTTTATATTTTTTTTTTAAACTACCTTGTGGTCCGCATCTTCTTGCCTTGTAGTCTGCTGTTCTTATATAGTACACTCTAGCTGCAGGGTAATTTGATTCCATTCTAACCAGATGACCAAACCATTTGGTTACTTGATGTTCTATGATATCATTCACCAGTAGTGTGCCTACTATTGTTCTTAGTTCTTCATTGGTGACTCTTGTCTCTTCTTGTTTTCCCACTGCATTTTTTTTATACATCTTATCTCACCTGTAATTTTAAGAACCATTTTTGGTAAACACATAGTTCACTTGGAACTTGAACCCCAATTACTAAAGGATCATAAAATTGGTAACACATTCACCAGTTTCTGAGCAGAAACTGCACCGATAGACCTGGAGACCAAAAGTGCCAGTTAGAAGGCTGAGTCTTTAGAGATTTAAATTTACAAAAGCATAAATAAATTTTATGGAAGCAAAAGTATTAAAATGCATAGGTCTGAAAAAAACTAGACATTAAAAGAGAAAAGGAGAGTTGCTTTGAAAAAAATAAAAACCAGTTTAAAAAAAAATTAAGTAAAATAATTCGGCCTCATTAAAAGACAAAACGTACTTATTTAGACGCTCCTCTTCTACCGTGGGGTGTAGAGGTTTGCCAGAGAGATCACCAGACGTCTTTTTCAGCAGTTTTCTTCCTGGCTTTGTTCAGTTCCAGTTCTCTGTCAGTGTCAGTTAGGGATTGTCGGATGTTGTCTTCCCAGCGGACCCTGGGTTGCCCTGGAGAGCTGGTTGCCTGGTTCTTAGCCTCCCATAGTGGCCGATTTTCTCTCATATAAGACATAACACTATTTTTAAACTCAGTAAAGGAGGGAACAGTCGACAGCAAAACAGCAGAAGGTGTACATCAATACAAGAAAGTAGACGACTTTCCAAGAGATGGATGAACAGTCGTCTGAAAGAGACGACTACCAAGACAAGAAACAGTGTGTCCAGTATTGCAGCCAACCTTCATTGTGCAGATGGCACCAATTTGTATATATTTTGTATGCTGCTCCCGTTTACTTGAAGCATGCAACTTGCATTTGATTGGTTGATTTCTACGTTGCTGGTTGTCCTGTATATGTAAATAATTGTTCTGTGTTGTTAATGGCTTGATGAAGTTCATATTTGCCATGTGTGAGCAGGGACTTTTTTGTTTCATATTACGTGTACATAGATGACGAACTCAGTTAAAAAAAAATTATTCAATGTTTTCCCTATTGGGGGGGGGGGGGGGGGGGTATATAATATATCCTGCCCCCTAACAAACATTGCATAAAATGCTGACAAATTCGGTGTTTAATGAAATCAGATGTGTTGTGCGAAAAGCCGTGCGGATATCACAGCTTAGCTGAAAACCACAACACAACGTATCAGCTGCTTTTTTTTCAAACCATATTAATTGTTTTATTCCTGGCCATATTTATTTATCAATTTTTTTCCTGGGTGATTTATTAATTTTATTCATTGTAAGTTGATTTTATTTTGATCAGTTGATGATTATTTTATTATTCACTACTGTATTCAGTGATGGTTTTATTCTTGTTCAATTTATTGATTTGATTTCACACTGTAGTTATTGATGGTGGATTTGGCTTTGAAATTACTGATGTATTTCCACACTATATTTATTGATGATTTTATTGTTCACTGTTAATTGATTTTTGTACATATTTTTTTTCACTGTATTTCATGTTTGTTAAAACAAAAATTTGTTTTTTAAATTATTGCTTTATTTATTGATGATTTTATTTCCCTCACTATGGTCAGGATATTATTTCTTGTATTTTTTAAATTTATATCTCATTGTATTTGATAATGGGGATGAATTTCTTGCTTTTTTTATGGATGCTGTGAAAATAGAATGTGGGTCGATTTTTTTTTATTTTTTAAAGAACTTGTTTATATACATTTATGTGAAACAGCTGTTACGTGTATGTTTGGATGACATAACTGTTTTACCTGCGTTACGTTGTTGTTTGTTGCTCCACATTTGGGTTCTTTGACCCAATTTGGGGGAGGGGTGGATAGACCCACTTTTTTTCCTAACAAGCACAAATCATAAAAGGTGCTCTGTTAAAGGGGGTGTTTCCATTGAAGTCGGTGTGCCTCTGCCTGAGTGGGGAGCAAGCAGTAGTCTGCATACAAATAAGCCAGGTCATAAAGTGGGTAATATGCACAGGGAACTGAAGTCCGTTCTGGAAGAACAGCCAGAACTTTCTGCCGGAGTTTACAGCTGGTGAACGCCAAGATGAAGGAGAAGCTGATTTGTTGTGTGTGACTACGGATGTTGTACACAGTGTGTCCTATTTACTGTTTATTTCTGAGAAATGGCTGTTAACATGACTCTTTGTATGTATACGTTACTCGTGTGTGAGTGGATGTCATACACATGTACAGTGACATAGTTGTGTTTCTTGTATGACTATAGCTCTCATACATATATGTATGTATGTGTAAAATGTTTGCTGGTTTACTTGCATAGCACCTGGTCTTGTACTTGTACGTATCTGTTTGTGCATTATATTTGCTGTAGGTATTGGTGACATATTTGCAGTTTCTGTGTTGTTACTATGGCTGTCACATACATGTGTGTGATATTGGCTGGTTTTTATATTATCACTGTGGATGTCGCATACATGTATGTGACATATTTGCTTTTTTTTTCTTTTGTTACTAAGGCTGTCACATATGTGTGTGATATTGGCTGTTTTTGTGTTGTTACTATGGCTGTCACAAACGTGTGTGTGGGATATTTGCTGTTTTTCTTTTGTTACTAAGGCTGTCACATTCATGTGTGTGTGATATTGGCTGTTTTTGTGTTGTTACTATGGCTGTCACAAACGTGTGTGTGGGATATTTGCTGTTTTTATGTTATTACTATGGCTGTCACATACATGTGTGTGCGACATATTTGCTGCTTTTATGTTGTTACTGTGGCTGCACGCACATGTGTGTGTGTGGCACATTTTATTTTTTTTGGGGTCATCAGATACATATGTATGTGACAAATTTGCTGTTGTTTTGTGCGTGTTACTGTGGCTGCTTCATAATATGTGTGTATGCTTTTTTTTTTTCAAGATTAGCAGCTGTCATACACAGGTGCGTGGATCTGGCAACTGCAGTGTACCGACAGTCAGATCATGTTACATTGTAGTTGATTTCTTACGCCATTCGACATATATTTATCTATGTAAATATAGACGGCCTGGTGAGTGACCGATGATTTGAATAGTTCCTGAGAATGAAGCATGGAATTATATAGTTTGTATTTGGGATGTATAAATTATTTCTCGATGCACATATTATTATTCTCACATTGATGCCGTTTTTCACTTTAATCTACGAATGGATTTTCCTTTTTTTTTTAAATTGTGTTAAATGTGAAGATGTCTGATGCATATCTAAAAATGAATTATCTATTTATGTGAAGTAGGTGATTTTTGTTGTTGCTTGGAGCAAACTTCTTCTGTGCACATTTTTTTTTTAGTGGGTAATGGAAGTTGTTCATGGGCAGTTGTCTAACTATTGACAAATTATCTAGATGCTGTAAAAGATATTGTAGGCCATTGAGAAAAGGCTTGATGAGGTCTTGAAAGTTTACTCAGAAAGGGAGCTAATTACCTCTACCAGGAGAGGATATTTTAAGATTTTTTTGGGCTGTTGGGGGGAAAGACCAAGAGAGAAGGTTAATAAGCAATTTGGCATCATGGCATGTGAGAACATCTGTATCTGAATTTGCAAAAGGTGATGAAAATGGGGCTGCAGTCAAGCTAATACAGGCAACAGCAATAAGGGGCCGAGTATTCTAGCGTCAAGTATGATCTTTTCCTCTTTCTATGTTTTAGTGTTACTTGCATGACCCTCTACCTCCCCCCTGTGGGGACTGATGGCCAGGATACTCTGCCCTTTGTTGTTGGTGTGGTTTGTGTTGATGAAGGCTCCAGCCAGAACATCTGATTTTCATTGTGTTTTGGTTATAGTTGTGACTAGGTCATGTGCGCCATATAAAATGGCTTAGCATTGCATGAAAAGGACTCCTGCAGCTTTGATGCGATCAAAAGAGATAGACCCTAATACTGTCCCGATGGGCGGCGAGGTAGTCAATGCCGGCAAGTCAGTGGGCAACTCGGTCACTGATGCAGAACTGTGTAGGTTCAGAGGACCCATTTATAAGGATAGACCCCGCTGCGCGCCCCCCTCCCACCCCCTAGACTTGATAAGAATAATCCTTTTGACACTGTTCATGGCTTCCGCCTTAGACCCCTGTGACATGCAGGCAATCTCTGACTACTATTGTCTGATCACTTCCTAATTTTGTCTTTCATGTTTACTTTCTATTGTATTTTAACTTTGTACCAAGCACCTTGTTACTTTGGAAGTTGCGACTAGACACTAGCCTGTTGTCCTGAAAGTCAAGTGTTCTAATCCATATTGATTTTTGTGTGTATTTTTGTGATTGTGGCTCCCAGTTTGGCCCAGCCTAAATTACATACCAGGTAATGTCCTGGGAAGTAAAGGTGGCCAGCACGATCTTGAGCACATCAACCGTCAAATACAGATTGATATTTAAAAAACACATGTCGTATGCCTGATGCAAAACTGGCCTATAAAGGGTTATTTATTTTTTGTATGTTGAGTTTTTTCCTATACTGAAAGAGTCTACGCATTGATAAATTTACAAAGTTAGCCATATGTTGTATATTCATATTATGTTCATTCATGTGCCATGCCAGTAGATATTGGAAACAAATTTTTTTTTTTTTTTACACAGCCAAAATAGATAAAGTTAATAACATTCAGTGCAGTGAAAGAAACCAAATATTAGGACAGCTACCACCTCCCTTCTTTTACAGCACTAAAAAAATATCTCTTACAAAGCAAATGTATCCCCACTCTGTGCTTCCAGTGTCAGATGTGGTTATTCAGAACAAAATGGAAAAGAAACCATGGGAATAAGATGTCTGAAAAGCCCGAACAGACTAGAAAAGAAACCATGGGAATAAGATGTTTAAAAAGTCAAAATAGACTAAAATAGAAACCATGGAAATAAGATGTTTTAGAAAAGCCACAAAAGACTAGAAAAGAAACAATGGGAATAAGGTGTCTGAAAAGCCAGAACAGACTAGAAAAGAAACATTGGGAATAAGGTGTCTAAGAAAAGCCACAGATGTGGAAAAAAGAGGTAACATCAAGAATGAAGTCATAAAAGAACAAAGTTAGCACAGAACCATTGCAAAACTACTTACAAAGACAGCACATAAAATGCCTTGCCAGCTTAGAGAAATATCTTTCTAGTACCGTACCGTATAAGGCATATGCCAAAACAGGAGAGGAACATAGAGCTTGAGATAGACCAAGAACAATAAGAACAGATAATATCAGAGAGATTCTTGAACAGTATGGTGTGTCTGGGGGCCAAACTAGATCACTCTCCCTCCCTAATCCATCAATAATCAAGCGCAGATATATGAGGAATGATAAAGAAGAAGATTAGTTCTGTGGTGCTAGTAGTTATAATGTTGCTGGGTTTATTTCAATATCTTTCACGTGATGATTGTCCTGTCTGACTTGATTTGGTTTCCAGTTATTTTTCCTGCTGTAATATTCTTTATCAGATGTGATCCTTATAAATGTTTTTATTTTTAACGTTAGAAGCTGATGAAAACCCCCTACCAGAGAACTGTGAATGTAGAAAGATGCCGGTGGGGTATATGAGTCTTAGTGATTTTACATATTTAAAAATGCATAATTTTATGCAAAATTAGGAGCTAAATATGAATATTTGAATATTGAATTTTTAAATGGAAAAAAAAACTTAAAAAAACTTGGGGAACATAAGTGTGGTTTGGTTTTATGTGCGAACTATGTGTTGCTTCTTCGTGTTCACGGTTTTAATAGAAAAAGCGCATTTGGCCCGTGTGGTTGTTTACAGATAGGCTGTGATATCAGCACCTTTCGGCACAGTGTTTTAAACCCCCTTATCCTTTTTTTGACCAGCTTGTTAGTGAATCAGCGGGTATATTCTGTGTGTGTGGTTTCAAAACTAAGTATGTTCATCCACAATTACATACACACACACAAAGCACACAAAGAGAATATGTATATTAAGAATAAACAAGAACTCATGTACGTGTACTTTAAGAATAAATTTCAACTACTATGAATGTGTTGAGATAACGTCCTTCTTGTTCTCTTTTTTTTTTTTCTATTCTTCTTCGCTTTCACACGAGGGGGAGAGAGAGATTAAGAAATGACTACTGACAGCAGCTCTTCGCCTGTTAAACGATGAGGACAGTTATGGTTGTTTGTCTGTTTCATGCGTGTTAGGGACCTATTCTTATTTGGAGACCAACCCGGGGAACAATCACAACAACCAATGCCCACATGAAACAGTTCATTATACACACATATACCCCTAGCAGCAGCACCAACTGTGTGGATTAGAAGGAAAAGATTAGACACAGCAGGCAAGGCGGTGCAGGTGTCCCACAGAACTAAAACTGGCCAAAGGCTTAACCTGGAAAACATATGGTACGGCTTTAGGTATCAGGCATGAGGGAATAAACTGACGATGGATTGGAACAGTCCCACTGGGATATGGTGTGGATGCACTTCAATTAGACAGGAACCGCCCCCCAAATAAGTTATTCTTTCTCTTTGTGTTTACCAGCTGGAAGTTCGGTTTTGTTGGTCACTTCTGACTGCATTCCTGTTTCAAATACCTGAGTTTTGGCATGTTGTCTCTGTTTGATAGATTGACTCATTTGTGTTGCGAACTGCTGGTTCCTTGCCTTGCATATCAGGCAGATGCACTCCGACTCTGATGGAAGCTGCCAGTCGACAATGCTTTTGGGTAGGCAGTAGGTCTGTTATTGTTTCCTATTTTTTTTTTTTTTTTTTTTTTTTTAATAGGGCCCCAGAACCACATGGGGAACGTTAGTGTTTAATGACATGCTGGTGGGAGCAGTGAGTATTTTGCGTTCTCCCTAAAATAGGGTCCTGGGATCTTACACTGGGAAGATGAGAGTTGTTTGATTTTAAATAATATGCGTATGTGTGCTTATTCTGACTCTTTGATCCCCATAAAGCCATGGGACCTAAGCCAGCTCCGCCAAGTCATCCTACCCTTTGCTGTTGCATGCAATTCACCCTGTGTCCTCTCACTGTGGAGCTGCCATGGTGTAGCGGCTAGATGCTTACCTGAAGATACAAAGTTTGTGGGTTCAGGCCCTGACAGAACCTGACTTTAAAAAGGCCACCGGCCTGTGTTGTCCACATCACCTATTGATTATATACAAAACTAGGTCTAGCCCTCTGTGCCCACTACACCTGAAGGCATGGAAGAGGGTACTTGACTTTATTTCGGTACCCCTGTGGGCTCCGGTGCAAAGAAATGTTAGTCATATTGTTCTCAGGTTTTCTCGGCGAGTATCCTATCCAACACTAGCGTCTTTTGTTCACCTCTTGATTCACTTGAATATGTTTAGTTCTCTTCCATTAGTTCCCAGTTCATTAGCTTTAGCTGTTCTCCATGTTTCAGCTCCATACGGTAGTAGTGATCTGACATTAGAATTATTATATTTTAGTATTCGTGTTTGTCTTTCTCTTGTGAGTTTTTAGACTTAGTTATTGTGATATTGCAGCATGTATGTTTAATTTATCTTGAGTCTGATTCGGTGAGCAGGATCAAAAAGAAATATCAGTGAAGCTGAGGCAACCAGCGTACCTTGTTTCGAGTGTAGCAATTTGTGACTCTTAATTTTACTCATGGCATTCAGAGGACAAAGTGTGGGGCCTTGTTGAGTGCTGGGGGGGGGGGAATATAATAAATATGGTTATTTTTACGATACTCTCCCTCACCAGTTGTAGGTCAACTCCATTAAATAAGTTGGTTTGGACTAGGTCTACCGTGGTTGAGGTTATGGGTGGCACCAGTCTGTTTTCTGGTATTTACGTTTTTATTTTCGAGAAAGAGACGGCCATGTGACATAGGTTTTGTCACTCTCTAGAGGTGTTGTGTGTTAGACACAGTTATCTCAATGTTTTTAGACTTGTTAAAGCTCTGGCATACAACATGCATTATGAGCGCAGAGTGCACAATATACCCATGACCTTGTGTGAAAGTCGGTTGCTCGAGGCAGACCTATCAGAAGTGAGGTGCGTCAGTAGGTCGTCCAATCAGAAGCTGACTAGTGGTCGCAGTGTGCAAATGGGGAGGAGACCAGAGCTAAAGTTTGTACCAATCAACGCATAGTAACAATGCAGTAATAGTTTAGTGCGTAGCAGTCCTTTTAACAAGCCAAATGTAATTAACATCACAAGACAAACATTTTTGCAGTATTGTACCACCCACATTTCTGGCAGAATTGTATCCACCCAACATTGTCGCCAGACATGTATCCACCCACATTTTCTTGGCAGAATTGTATCCACCCACATTTCGTTGCAGTATTGGAATCCACCCACATTTCTTGCAGAATTGTATCCAACCACATTCTTGCAGTAGGTATCCACCCACATTTCTTGCAGTATTGTATCCACCCACATTTCTTGCAGTATTGTATCCACCCACATTTCTTGCAGAATTGTATCCACCCACATTTCTTGCAGTATTGTATCCACCCACATTTCTTGCAGAATTGTATCCACCCACATTTCTTGCTTTTGTAACCCCCTTTTTTGCAGTATTG
>CAJHNH020002297.1:57500-115109 GCA_905116865.2 Candidula unifasciata | reverse complement strand
GTATTAGTAGTCTTTGCTCAATGTTGGAAGCAGCCATAATCCTCATTGCAGATAGGACCTTTGCGTGCTTTTGTTTATCACATGGTCAACGTGTTCCCTTGAATGACAAGCTGCGATCGAACCTCACCCCGAGAAACGTCATAACGTTGGTTCTGATCAATACATTATCACGCATTTTCACTTCTGGTAAGTCCGACTTGACAATGTGATTGTTCAAAGAGAACCATGACACTGATGCCTTCGAAGGATTGACATAGGCATTGGAACCATCACACCAGGCGGCAATTCGATCGAGTTCTTTGTGCATAGTGCTGGCGATCTCCTGTCTATCACGCCCTCGTCGATAAATCAAAATGTCATCAGCAAATGACAAAGTCCTCCCCTTTCCATTCAACTGCTGCTTAGTGATCATCACCGTATAAACGTTGAATAAGACTGGTGATAGCGGTGATCCCTGTGGCAAGCCTGGACATATCGTTTGCGGTTCTGAGGACCAGCTACCACATCTTAGTACAATCTTTCTCTGGAACAGGACCGCAGCAATCCAGCGGATCAGAATAGGATTAACTTCTAGTTTAAGCAGTAATTTCATTAAATAATCGTATGGTACTTTATTGTAGGCATCTTCTAAGTCCAACACTGCCGCACATGTCTCTTCTTTAATCTGAAATCCCTCGTACACATCGTAGGCGAAAACTGCAGCATTGAACCATGTCTCTTTATTTAACCTGTACCCTCCAAGTGTTGGTGGGAACTTATCATGTATATATGAATAATATGCAATAATATGCAATTAATAAAGATAAAGGTGACAGGATTGACTTCATTGCATCAGGTTTTACCTCATATGGCTGTCTCTCTCCACGGAACAGCAAACTGCCTGCCGAGAGCATCGCACAGAGCACGACCTCTGTAGCTCCAGTGACGATCCCCAGGGGTCTCCATAATAATTGCACTTGTAAATTGAATGGCGCTGCCGTGAAATGAACCCAGGACCTTCAGAGCTTCAGGCAAACAGCCGCACCATTTCGCCAAGGAGACCTTCTATGTAATTAATAGTATCTATTAGTCAATCAAATGTTGTTTTCACAATGAAGTTTGGCTACAGTGGATCACCAACATTCTCATCTGTTGCCCTAGCTCCTCACTCTGAATGCATGACTGTTTGTCTGCTTCTTGCTCACCTTCTTTCATTATATGCACCTTCACAATTTTTGTACTTTTTTCAGAATTTGGTCATTGTGGTTTTACATATTCCCTTTTATTGTCTTTGTAGATCTTTCTGTGTTGACGTAAATGTATAATGGATATGTAAACTTGAATAAAAGCAGTCAGTTCGAGCATCTTGACATCTCCCTAAGGTTTGTCCCTAGAAGATGCTGGTATAGCTTTGGTCAACATTTCTTGTGGCTTGTGGCTTGCAACGTCCAACATCCAATGAGTATTTCAATAGGTTTGTTCAACCATAGTTTTTCTGCAAGAAACTGACATATATTTGTAAATCTCCATGCTAGAGTTAAAGTTTATTAGCTCAGAATGTGGCATGATTTTGAAATGAACTTATGGCGAATTTTGTGTACTATACCTTATGGAATCCTCAAAGTTTATAATAAACTTTTAATAAGGTGCATGTTCATGTATGTTAGTAATATTTCCACACATACAAAATACATGGGCAGATAATCCCATGTACAAATAAATATAGAATGTTTGATTGATTGAAACTCAGAGTTAACTCCTCTTGTCAACCTTTTTAGTCTATAGAAAAATGCAAGCAAGAAGAGGATTCAGTTTTTATTTATCAAGAAGAGAGAAAGAAAATACTGCAGCTGGTTCATGATAAAGAAGAGGCAGCCATGCTGGAACGATTGAAAGAAAATGAGAGACTTAGTGAAGAAGAGCAGAAAGTTAAAAATGTGCAAACAACACAGGAACTGAGTCTTATTCAGGTATTATAAGCTGTCTCTTATTATTTGATTGTGCAAAAGACCTAAAAAAAAACATGTATAAACATTCAAATAAAAGACTTAAGGAATGATAATCAACATTTGTATAAGAGAATTAATCAACTGTTATTTACTTTCATATTACAGAATTAAGAAACATTTATCTACATTCAAGTGAAAGACCGAAGAAACAATTGGGATCAAATTTTAAATATAAAATGAGAATAATCAAACCAAAATTTATTGTAATAACTATGAATCTAGCATGTAACATGCTACCTCTAGGGAAACAAATCTTTTAATGGAAAGCAGTAAGTGATGGAAAATCCTTAGGAAAATAACTGTTTGACATGTCTCACATACTCACACACTCAAAAAACAATAAAAAAACCAAAAAAAACCCTCCAAAAAATCAGTTTGTCATGCAAAGCACAAATGCTACACTAATAAGGGGAGTAATAAGTTAGAACAAATGCAGCACAGGATCAGCTGGGTACATTTCTTGAGGACTGTAAACTAATTATAGCTTGACACTTGAACCTGTGACCCAGTAACCACCGTAACCAATGGGAAAAATATGATGTAGACATTTCTATAAATAAAGCCACCCCACCCAGATGCTTTTTAAAATTAAATTTAGCCATCTCGCCATGTTGGATGTTTGTACAGGCACAAATGCAATTACTTTTGTTAGCTGGACACCTCGTAAACATGTTTCTATAGAGTCGGGAAAACGGCTCTTAGATAGAAATGATAAAACTGAAATGTCAGTTTTGAAGCTTTTTGGGGTGAAAGGGTTAAAGAGATAAACCACGCAATGCATCATAGGAAGAAATTATGGCCCCTCTCAAGCATGAATGGCCATATCACTGTTTTTTATTTAACAGAGTTATCTGCCCTGCACAGTTAACTGACCTCATTCCTTTGACTGCTGTTCCAGCTAATTTAGATTCTTTAATATCTATATTTTAGTTCATCTTCTTCTTCTTCTTCACGTTCACCGGCTGTAAACTCTGGTGAAAAGTCCTGGTTGTTCGTCCACTTCTGGACTGCAGTCCTCTTCCAGAACCTGAGTGTTGCGTGTGCATCCATTTGACAGATCTGACACATTTGTATGCAGACTATTGGTTCCTTGCCGCTCAAGCAGAAACACTCCGACTTCAAAGGAAGCTCCCAATTAGTCGACTCTTACAACATGCTTTTGGGTAGGCAGTTGGTCTATTCTTGTTTTTCCCACAGTAGGGCCCCGGAACCCACACGAGGGATTTTAGTTCATCTTCTCTTCTATAGCTGCAGATCGGAAGGTCATGGGTTTAGTCTTGATGGAGTTCAAATTTTGAAGAAAAAAAAAGACCTTGACTGTTGGGTCGATTCAGCCTCAAGTGGGTGAAGGCAGCCTGTGTGATGCTGACCATATCACCCACAAAGTGCCAATGGTCTATAAAATATAGGTCTAGCCCTGTATACCCAAAACACCTGAATATTTGGAAAAGGGTCCTTTACTTTACTTTACTTTACTTACTCTTCTGTAGATTGAAATTGATCAACTGTCTGAAGCTCTGGAAAAAGAAAAGCACCTTTACGAGGTCTCTCGTGGGCAGTGGATAGAACAGCTGGACACAGCAAGGAAACAAGCAGCTGTACAAATTCAGAAAGTCTACAGAGGTTACAGGTCAGGTTTTTATTTCCAGCTGTAAATGTCCATTAACTTTTGGCATGCCACTTGTAACTGTCTGATTGTACATCCAACTTGACTTTCCCTTTAGTGTTGAACATCAGCCGGATCCCCTGGCAACTCCTCGCAGCATCATTCTCCTCAGACCGTAATGTTATATTCACAATGTTCACTGGCTCCCATAGGGCCCTCACAATATCTATCTTGTCATACATAAGTTCATACCAAGTGGTGCAGAACTGGCCAGTATATCTGCCAGCTCATTTCCCAACACACCAGTATAACCTGAACAGCATATCCAAAGGATGCTAACTAGCCGGGACCTCTGACGCTTGCCACTCTTCATGTAGCATACCTTTCTCAACATGCTCTGTGAGTCAGTTACAATCACAGCAGTGTGTACAGCTGATTCTCAAGCCAGCGGAAGGCAGTAGTGACTGCTCCACCTCCATTCTCAAACTAGACGTTGTGATATCTTATGCCACGCTTTTTTGCAGAAATACTACAGAATTCTTAGAATAACATAGACTGAGAAGAAGGAAAATGTTGACATCCTCCATGACCTGGATATTAAAGAGAACTGGCTCATAAACAGCATCCTCTCCAGACAGCTGAGGTGTGTTGGACATGCCAAGTACCATGGTGGTCTGGAGAGAATGGTAATGGAGGGCAGTTTTCTGAGGTGAAGGCTGACATCCATGAAGGGTGATACAGGACATTGAAGATGCATTGGCTGTGAAAGCACATAGGGCTGGAGAATTGGCTAGAGAAAGAGTGACTTCCAGGCGTGCTGTGAAGATAGCAACATTCTGTAAACAACCTGCTGATTGACTAATTGAATGTCCCTAACCTACTGGCTACTGACATCTCACTTGTTTAGTTCCAGATTGTTGTCACTTTAACCGGTCCTGTCATAAAAAGTTATTTTAATTAATTCATGTATCTGAAGGAGAATATTAATACTGTGAAACAGCAGCAGTTATAATAGTTATGAATATTGTCTGGTCAAGATACTTGTAGCTTTTTTTTTCTTTTTCTTTTGCAGTAAGGGTGTATTGATTAGTGTTCCTTGTGTGGGTTTGGGGGTCCCATAGAGGGGACAACAAGAATAGACCCACTGGTACCCCAACAAGCATGTTGTGGGAGTCTATTAGCTGGGGGGCTTTCTTTGAAGTCAGAGTGCATCTGCTTAAAAAGGCAAGAAACAACAGTCGGCAAACAAATAAGTCAGATCTGTGAAACACAACACTCAGGCTATGGAACAAGACTAAAGTCCAGAGACGGACAAATGACTAGAACTTTCCACCTGAGTTTACAGCCGGTGAATGCGAATAAGAAGAAGAAGATCAGTGTAGCTGAACTGGACAAACTGTGCATGGAGAATGCTTTTTTTAAATGCAACTTTCAAGACATATTTGTGACTAAGGAAAATATGAAGAGGAATAGGTAAACAAGAAAAGAAAGAAGTATTAAGAAAAAAAATTGAAATAAAAAATATAAAAAAAAAACAGAAGAAAATGCGAAGGAAGAGGAACATGATAAACTGTTTATAACATATAGGAAAAGCTGGCTGCAGTAAAGTTATGAAAATATAAAAAGTTTATAGAAAAACATAAACTATATGTTAGCTGAACAGAATACCAATTATAACAATGAGGTAAATGCTTGGGCTGACATCAGTAAAGTCTAGACTCGGTGGAACAAGTCAAGGTCTGTGCGAGAGTTTCCAAAGTGAAAGGCATCCCCTGCATGGCAGTCTGAAAGAGTTGAGAGGAGACCAGTTGAAAAATGGAAAGTCATGGATTGGGCTAGGGATTTTCAGCTAGAATGAAGGGAAAGATTGTGGCAGAACAAATTGAAGCTTTTTTTTTAATCTACAACTTCAAGCATGAGGTTGGAGGTGGAGACAATCACTGTCAAGGGAGATATAAGGTTCTGTCTCTAGCTCTTCTGGCCGCCTCGACCATAGGCACATCGTGCTGTTGTAGAGTTTCTCTGATGTTATCCTTCCATCTTGTTCTTGGTCTACCTTGTGCTCTACGTCCTTCCTCTCTTTCCATGTATGCTTTGTATGGTATGGCGTCACAATGCATTCTCTCTAAGTGGGCAAACCATTTCACCTGCTGTCTTCGTATGTAATTTAGAATTGGTTCTGTGCCGACTTTTTCTCTTATGATCTCATTCCTGATCTTATCTCTAATGATCACTCCTACAGCCCTTCTCAGACATCTCAACTCCATGGTTACCAATTTTCTTTTATGGTTTGTTGTGAGTGACCATGTCTGGCACTGGTAGCACAGAGTTGGAATAAATATGCTTTGAATAAGATGTCTCTTTGTGCTGATTGGGATTGTCTTATGCAGTAAGAGGGGGGCTAGCTGTCCCAATACTTGGTTTGCTTTACTGCATCTAATGTTAATTTCTTTATCCAATTTCCCATCTTTGGTAAATGTAGTTCCCAGATATTTAAACTCAGATGCCTGTTTAATGCCTTTGCACTCTATTGCTATGTTTAGATCTGTCTTCTTTTTTCCTATTGACATTACTTCTGTCTTTTCCGTGTTGATTCTCATATTATTCCTCAAATCAGTAATCTGCAGTAATCAGAACAGAATACAATACAATAAACAAAATAAGTAAGTTCATTGTGCTGTTGTCTGTACAACTGACATATTTTTATGCATTTTCCAAATTTTTCAAAGTGTTTACAACAACATAGAACATGTAGACAGTCTTAAAAAACTGCTGAAGTTTGACATTTTGGCTTCAAACCGTCAAGTTTGCAATAAATGGACACAACAGCACCTTAATCCTTGTCCAGACCAACATAAACTTTTATATGAAATCTTTGACAGATTATTATTGCACAAGATGCTTTCTTGCAGAATATAAGT
This sequence comes from Candidula unifasciata, assembly GCA_905116865.2. Classification (NCBI taxonomy): domain Eukaryota; kingdom Metazoa; phylum Mollusca; class Gastropoda; order Stylommatophora; family Geomitridae; genus Candidula; species Candidula unifasciata. The sequence goes on along the minus strand of CAJHNH020002297.1, from coordinate 108,594 downwards.
GTCTTGAAATATATTGTTGAAATATGACTTGTGTGGTCATTACAGAGCTCGCTGTAAAAATTCAAGCAAAATTGAGCAGCTGAAAGAGTGGAAGAAATTAAACAAGGAGGAGAAATATAAACGGAGAATCATGGAAGTCGATTATGAAATTAAATACCAGGAGGAAAAAGTTCAGAGGTAGGTATTTCTTATTTTTATAAAAATGTTTGTTCCAAACATTATGTCAGTAAATATTGGTTTAATTCATATTTGAACAAAGAAGACACAAACCATCGATTGCACAGTTTTTTTGCAGGCATATTTAGCTGTTTTTGTGTGTGAGGACCATACTACAGTAACAATTGATTAAAATGAAGCACATAAATGAATCCTTTTAACTGATACACATAATCAGCTATATTTAAAAGTAACTGCCTGTTTTACCTTTCCATCTATCTGTACAAATCTAGACAGAAGTGGTTTATTGTTGTGGCTTCCACCTAGTGAAGCATTCTGTGATTGGTTGAGGTGTACATAATTCCAAATGCATCACCCTTTAAAAAAAAGACATTTCAGTGGAAGTTGCTTTAAGTGACTGGCAGTGGCACCCAATACTGCAATCCTGCTTGTTACTGTGGTATGCATTTGAGTAGATACAGGTATGTTTCAGGTAGTAAATTTTTTAAATTAACGTTTGTGTCTTTTTCAGATTCTCAATATGTAAATACTGCTTTCCGTTTTGTCAGTATGGAGTGTAATTGATATTTTCTAATATTCACAGTGAGAGACCATTATATTTTATAGTATTCACAGTGAGAGACCATTATATTTTCTAGTATTCACAGTGAGAGACCATTATATTTTCTAGTATTCACAGTGAAAAACCATTATATTTTCTAGTATTCACAGTGAGAGACCATTATATTTTCTAGTACTCACAGTGAGAGACCATTATATTTTCTAGTATTCACAGTGAGAGACCATTATATTTTCTAGTATTCACAGTGAGAGACCATTATATTTTCTAGTATTCACAGCGAGAGACCATTATATGTGCCAGATATTTTCAGAGACCATAATTTGTGTGGTTTAAATTTTTAAGCATTAATAATGAGAGATTAGTATTTGTGACTGATATTTTGAAAAAAAACTACAATGAGAGACCAGTAATTTTGGCTGATAATTTCAAGTATTCACAATGAGACCAGTGCTCATAGCTGACATTTTCAACCGTTCACAATCAAAGCCAGTAGCTGATATTTTCCATCTTTAGGCAGGAATTTAAAAAAATATCTCGGCTCATAGGTCAGCTCAGGGAGATTAGATGTTTCTGAGTGTACTTTAAAAATAATTCTCTGCAGCTATAATCATTGATATTGTTTATCATATATTTTTTTACAGGGAGAAGGAAAGACAAGAAAAGGAAGCTACTGAAGAGAAAATGAAGAAAGAAGAAGAGGAGAGGCATAGAGAAAATGAGCAGAAGAGAAAACAAGAAGAAGACAGAATTTTTGAAGAACTTAGAAAGGAGGAAGATAGGAAGAATAAAGAACAGAGGCTAGAGGAAGAAAGACAACGCAAAGAAGAGGAGAAATTGAAAAAAGAGGCAGAACTGAAACACAAAGAAGAAGAACGATTAAGAAAAGAGGAAGAGAAAAACAGAAAGAACAATGAGAAGAAAAAGCAAAAAGAAGAAGAGGTTCGAAAGAAAGAAGAGAAAAGAACAATTAAAGAAGAAGAAAAGAAGAGAAAAACTGAAGATAAACGAATAAAAGAAGAAGAAATGAAAGCAAAAGAAGAAAAGAATATATTTAAAGAAAAAGAAAGCATTAAGAGAGAAAAAGAAAAGCAAGCTAAAGAAGAAATAGTGAAGACAAATATGAAAGAAGAGATAAATATAAAAGAGGAAACACTTAGAGAAGAAAAGAAAGAGGATGAAGAGACTGGCAAAATAAGTGAAGAAAAAATGCCTGGAAACAATGAAGTAGTAATTGACAAGAAAAGAGAAAGGGATGACCTGAAAAATAAGTGTATGATTGTCCAGGAGACTAATGAAAAAGTCGCCAAGGAAATAGGAAAAGAAACAAGCATAACGGATTTGAGTGAACTTACGAAAATTGAAGCTGCAAAAAGACATTTTGATCCTCAAGCTGCGTACAAGGGAGGTAACCTGTTATCTAGTGATGGTACAAAAAGATCACAGCTGTTGTCTTCATCATCCGTTTCAACGACATCAGCTTTATCTCCCCCATCCTCTGTAATGTCATATGACAAAGGCAAAATAAATGCGAAAAACAGACTCTGCACTAGGTCAGCCATTTGTTTCAAGCTCAGCATCATTTCAAGAAACTACTGGTGCTCATCTTAAATCGCCATCATCAGAATCACAGGTGATTCATCAACAGCGTCTTAACTGGATGAAGTCCTGCATTCCATGGAGGTACATGTTTTTCTGTTTGTTTAACCTGCACCTTGTGTTATTGTTGTAATCCTTGTTTAAAAAAAAAATAGTTTCTTGTCCTTTACAACAGTGGCTCTTAATCTTCATAATGCTGCAACCCTTTAATACAGTTTCTCATATTGTGGCGAACCCCAACCATACAATTGTTTTCATTGCTACTTCATAACTTTAGTGAATATGTGTTTTTCGATGGTCTTTGGCGACCCCTGTGGAAGGGTCGGTCGACCCCCAAAAGGGTTGTGGCCCATAGTTTGAGAACCGCTGCTTTACAGGATATTGCAAAACCAACCCTAGCAGTTTTGGGGACTGTTTGTTATTTTGCTATGCAAATTTTACGTTTAGTAGTTTCCATTGCTTCCTGCACGGTCTGCTCACAGTACAAATATTGAAACCAATGCACAGCAGTCTGCTGTCTGCAGTCTGCCGACCTTGTTATTTCTACCCAGTTGTAACAACAGGGTATACCAGGTTAGTATTTTGTGTAGTTATTGCCGAAGCTCTAATTATAAGTTTGAAAAGGTATCTGGGATTTGCCCTGTTGAATAGCATCCATGATGCCACTCTTTGAGTCCTAGGGTTGTGAAACATTCAGAGAGTGACACAGATAAGAGAACAAATCAGTAAATATTTTTGTTAATTATTTATACATAACTATTCGTCCACTTGCACTGAAATATGTTGCACTGGTTAATTCGGCTATGAGCAGTACAATTAAAAAAAGTATTATTAATTAGTCGTGTTTTCTTAGCAACTGAATGGTAGTGTCTGTTGCAAAGCAAAAGCTATAAAGCTGCTTTCTCTATCCATTGACTTTGAGGATGGCATTGAGATGAGCAGCCCACATAGACAAAGAATAAGAGTATGACATAAATTGATTAAGGACCAAAGCACCATTGGGTGATAAAGTATACAAGAGAAATAAAGAGATGTCTGGTATTCGTATACATTGACTTTCCATGCCTATCAAGAAGGGATGTCCCTAGACGTCCCCCATCTACTGACTATCCATGGCTATTTGTTATGTAACAGGTATTCCAGCCATTGGCAGTCTGTAAATCTGTTTGCAAAACAACAGATACATATACCACTTTGAGTCTCAAATACATGAGAGGTTCGCTAGTTAAGTATTCAGCACTAATATGAAAGGTCCTGTGCTACAATCAAGTTGAAGACATTACATTTTGATTTTGTCAGTGAAATGTGATCGTTTACTTCTGCTTTTCTTTGTAGGCAGTGAGTAGATGGAAATCACAGAATGTCGGCTCTAAAGATAGACACACGGCCTCCCTAACAAGCATGTTGTAAGAATGGACTAATTAGGGGTTTCCTTCGAAGTTAGAGTGCACCTACCTGAGACGCAAGGAGCCAACAGTCTGCATACATATAAGCCAGATCTGCAAAACGTAAATTCATGCAACACTCAAGTTCTGGAATAAGTCTTGAGTCCAAAAGTGGACAAACAACCAGAACTTTCCACCAGAGTTAACAGCCAGAGAATGCAAGGAAGAAGATATAGATGCTACCCTGTTAAAAATAAACGAAAACTACTCACAACACCATTGTCTTAATCATAAACATCATTTTTTTCAACAACAGGTTATTATCATCATCACAAACATTTTTAACATCATCATAATCATCTTATTTGCCATCATCATAACTGTCAGAAGCACAGTGATTCTTCCTCACATAGTCCAGTAGCGTGTGATTTTTGACGTCATTTTCTCTTATCCACAACCTTCTGTCTGGTGTACTTTCAATCAACTCTGACATAGATGATCCTCCATGCCATGATGTCAAACTGTCCAGCATCTGTTCTCTCAGTCTCCCTCTGCATCTCTTTCCCTCAAACATTTCTATTGTCACAATGTACTCTCATCAGATGACCGAAAAATGTAGATTGTTTCTTTCTGATGTGGGCAATCAGTTGTCTTCGTGAGCCAGTTTCTTCATTACTTCTTTTAATCTGTCCAGAGAATTCTAATCATTCGTCTATAAAACCACATCTCTGCCGCTTCCACATAATTGTTTACTAATCAGCCAACTATCCACGAACACTTCTGTATATCAGGATATGATTTATATAGCTCTTGAGAATTCTCTTTCACACCTCAAACAAGGAAAGATTGCATAGAATATTCTTCCTTTTGTGAAATGCTGCCTTGGCTTGAGCTGTTCTACATTTAACTTCTTTTAATACATCTTCCATCTACACCAATATTATAATCATCATCATAATCATCATTAGTAAATTATTTTTTTGTGAACTACAGTAAAATCAGCTGCGAGCCATGGAAACTCAAGCAGACGGCACAGAAAAGTTACAAAAGGCCAGCTCAAGCTAAAAAGTTGCCACCAGTGTCTGAGGCAGTAATTCTGGATAAAGCACATGCTTCCAGCCTTAGAGAGGTGAGTAAACAAGGTCTGTTAAAAAATTATCTGACTTGTTTGTTGGAAAAATACAATAATTCACCTGTAGGTCTCAGACCCTAACCTCCTTCAAAGTAGTCTCTTTGGGAACATACTCACTTCTACCAGTGGTCTCCGAAACATTTCAGGCAGGCTTTTAAGGGAATGAGGACCAGCTTAACTGTCATGTCCCACACAGTGTCTTCTCATGACTCAAATTAGATCTCTTTCAGCAGGATTTTCAGCTTGGTGGAATCACCAGCCACTTCAAGGAGCCATGTTAGGGGAATATTGTGCTTAATATCCCTGTGTGATTTCTGGGACCAAATTGTTGGAAAAACAAGAATAGACTCACTGCCTCCACAACAGGCATGTTGTAAGAGTTGAGTTAAGTTGATTTAAAAACTGACATCACAGCTCTCAGGGCATTCCAGTATGTGCTCTATCCCCATCCTCAGCAGCCAGCGCAGGGTTCCAATACCAAAAATGCCAGTAGCAGCCTGATTATATGACAGCCTTGCTTTTTGTCTTAGCATCAGTATCAGCCAAATCCCGTCATCATTCCTCGCTGCATCACTCATGCCAGACTGTCATGACCAATTTTCTGTTCTGAATTGTACATGTACTCCCATAAGGCCTTAACCACGTCTGCCTTATCATGTATCACTAATCCAACAGGTTGTGCAGAGCCAGCCAGTCCTGTCCGTCTGTTCATTTCAAACCTGTCTGATCGTATCCTCTACCTAAGCCATCCATGACTTGCCTGTTATCAGCCGTAGACCCTTAACCCCTTAACTGTAACCAGCACTTTATGCATAATCATGTCGCATGGTAGGGTAGGTAAGTTTTTTCTCTTCCACGATTGCAGTATGTGGAATGAACATCTCCAGGATGAAAATCACACCAGTACAAATCCCAGAAACTCTATTCAGCTGTATGGACAGTTGTATAAGAACACCTGACAGAAGTATAACCTGTGGTCAAGTCTGGGCTAAGAATCAAAATTATAACTTATGTAGTGGCTATATAATTTCAGAACTACATTGTTGCAAAGTAGGTAGGGTGTTCTAGGCACAAATTTGGCACCAGAGTGTTAAGCACAGCCACCTAATCTCGGTATTGTCTTAGCTCCGCCTGTTCACACGTCGTAAAACTCTTATTTCATTGTGCTTGTCGTTATGTTTTCTAATAATGTGCTGTGTTATTTAGGAAAAAGTTATTGCTTTTGTCAAATTTCACAGTAGTGACAAAAAAGGTCAGAAAATAAAACTGTTAACATTTTTTTTAATTAGTGGCAAGGACAATGAACGAGAACTGTGATAATGATTCTACTTATTTTTCAGCATTCTGAGCCCTTAAGGTTCATTACTGCAGATATCACCTGCCTCCACTCATTTCTATGGATGCAACACTTTTTGCTACAACTCCTTTGTTAAATACAAACTCAACATAGCATCTTATTTTTATTTTGCTTTTATTTCAGGATTCAAACACAATTGTTTTCTCTCTCCAGGTTACATCAGTTACTTTGACCAATCTGCCTGAATGTTCACTGTCCACTCTTGGTCAGTGCTGGTCATTGCGATATCTGACGGTCACAAAATGTGGATTGATGTGTCTTGAAGGACTTGACCAGTGCAAACATTTGCTCTATATAAATGCTGAGGTGAATTCAAATTGTGGACTAACATTTATTCAATTTCAGCCTGAGAAATCGTAGTGTTACTTAACCCAGCTGACATAGGATACATTTTAATAGGAAGGTGGTATTGGAGGAGGAGGAGACAGTGCAGAGAATAGTGCTCTAATTTATTAAGACAGTAGTCTTAAGTTGCCCTCTGTTGAGTTTTACATCAGAAAATGGCTGCTGGAAGTTGCTTAAAAATAGGAACCAGGAAGTATTGTGGAAAGTAAAAATGGCCGGCGTGATATTGATCGCAACACCAACTGAGTGCTGACAATATGGGACTTGTATCATATACGAAGGATAAACCAAATGAGCAGAAGCTTGTCTTTGAATATTGTCTTGTATTGTTCTTGGATCAGCCCTGCACCACACAGTTACAGATTTCTCTGTGAAGGTTAAAGGTGACAAAGAAGAAAAACTGATCCCCATAACATCATAATTCCACACCTAGTCTGTAAAGAGTCCTTGTCCATTTACACTCCCTACAGGAATCTGTATCTCAGTTTTATGTTTACTTTGTACTTCAGTCACTAATGTTATTATGTCTATCTATACTATTAAAAAAGGCAGCATTTTACAAAATGAAGAATGTTTTATGCAATCTTTCTTTGTTACTTGAGATGAGAGAGAGAATTCTTAAAGCTATATCAAAACCTATAATGATATACTGAAGTGAATCATGGACAGTTATTAGATTAGTGGAGAATTACTTAGAAGCTATGGAGGTATGGATGATGAGAATACCCTGGACAGATTAAAAGAGCAATGAGGATGTCTTGAAAGAAACTGACTCTCGAAGAGAACTGATTGCCCACATCAGAAAGAGACAATCGACATTTTTCAGTCATGTGATGAGAAGGTGAAAACTAGAGTACATCATGACAATAGAAATGTTAGAGGGAAAGAGATGCAGAGGGAGACTGAGAGAACAGATGCTGGACAGTTTGAAATCATGGTATGGAGGATCATCTGTGTCAGAGTTGATTAATAGCACAGGAGACAGAAGGTTGTAGATAGCATGACTAACAGTGCCACACGACATGCACTTTAAGAAGAAAAAGATACTATTTAGAAGAAAAAAAAAAAACACAATGCTACTGAAAGGAACATAATTTTTTTTCATCATTTTCACATTCAGAATCTTTGTAATTTAATTAGTTAAACTGTTCAAATTGCACACAAGAATACCTTAAAGTTCAACTAATCATTTGACCATACCTTTGCATGTGACTAACCAATAGTTTTAGGCACACAGGTTCTCCTGTCAACAACAACAAAAACAAAAAAACAACCATAGCACAACTTAGCGTTTATTGTTTATTTTTATTTTAAAACCTTATATATCCTCTTCATGTCATTGACTACACTTAAGGCATTCACAAGTGATCTACATTGTTGGTCTCTGCTTTTGTGCCCGTGATATTTCGTACAAGTTTACACTCGCTCATGTCCTATCCTACTGTTTTTATCCAGAATTTTTTAGGACATTCTTGTCTCTTTTCTCCATCTAGCATCCACTTATGAGCTGTGATCGCCAAAGTATCTTCTTCCTCTTTTTATTTACGTCTTTTTTTTACAACTTTGGGTGTCGATGGATATATAAGGTCCTGCTTCTTGCTCTTCTGGCTGCTTCGACCATAGACACATTATAGTGCTATAGAATTTCTCTGATGTCATCTCTCATCTTGTTCTTGTTTACATCTTGTTGTATTTGTTGTAGTGGTAGTAAAGCCAGAGCATCGTAAGGCATTTTGCAAGTATGTCCAAGTCATCTCCATTTTCTTCCTTTGATAACATGTGCCAGTGATGAACGTTTTGTTTTTCCTTCTTAGTTCCTCATTTGTGATCTTGGCCAAAATATTCACAGGATTATCTAATATTCTTATACACAGCACAACAAAATTGAGTACATGGACCTGAAAGATCTGGGAAATCTGCAGGTGGTGAGGCTGGCACACAACAGCCTCAGTCTAATCCATGGCCTGGACGGTTGCATCAACTTAAGATCACTTGACCTCAGCCATAATCGAATCACCAGAATATGTAAGTTTTTTTTCTTGATGACTAGCATCAGCAGGCATTACTCTCAGACTGGCCAGCCATGTCTGATCTGCTGGATATTTTTCAGAGTTCTTGTTCTAAAGATATTGGCTCAGGAAAAAGTTTCAACAACGTTTTGCCAGCTCATGCTGGACTGTGGAAACCTGGAATCATGTCTCATATTAATTTGAGCCATTATCAGTTATTCTGGTAATCCTGTGGGGTCTGTGCAAATATCATCATCAAGAGCCATCAGGAAATTGGATGCCCAATAATTTGATCCCTTACTTTACCTTTGTCAGAGCAATCCACTATCATCATCAGGAGCCATCACGGAATACAGTACCTACTAATTTGAACCATCACTCAGCTTAGGGTTGAAGTCTTTATTTAGTAAAATCAAGTGCTACCAAGAGTAACCCTGACATTGATCATTGTTATGTCTGCAGTAAGAGGGAATTCTCTCACATATTATCTTTATCATGTGCCATACTATTGTCTATTTCCTTTTCCATTAATGCTATAATGGATTGCTCAGGTATAGGTCGAGCAAGGGCTCAAATTAACGGACCTCCCATTTCCTGATGGCTTTTGATGATGATGTTTTCACAGACCCCAAAAGATTAACAGAATAACTGATAGTGCCTTAAATTTACATGAGTCATTATTCCACCTCGCCAATGCTATGGAGTTCATGCACTGGGGACTGAGGCTTGAGTTAGAAGTAGAACGGAGCACTTATGGGTTACTACTCTTGTGCCATGACGTTGATCCCTTGTTCAAACCAGACCAAACCAGTTGGTATAATGTGTGTCAGTTGTTCACAGCATGGTCATTTAATGTGTGTGTGTGTGAGTATGTTCGCGCTGAATGTGTATATGCATGCATGCACGCACAATATGAAAATTAAACAGTGTGAATCATAAACTTATCACCAAACAAGTGTTATGGAAACTGAAAATGAGGCTACTTAAGTCAGATACAATGTCAACTCTGTGTTCTTCTTATAGACCATGCCGTGTGTCATCAGTAATTATGTCTGTCTACAATCTTCTGTCTCATGTGCTTTAAATCTGTTCTGACACAGATATCTTCCATGCCATTATATCAAACCATCCAGCATCTTCTATCTCAGTCTCCATTTACCTCTTTTCCTCTCCAACTTTTCCTCTGTCATGATGTGCTCCCGTCTTCTTCTTCTCATGTAATACCAAAGAATGTAGATTGTCTCCTTCTGATGTGAGCAGTCAGTTCTCTTTGTGAGTCAGTTTCTCCCATGACATCTTCATTCCTATTTTTATCTGTCCAGGGTATTCTCATCATTTGTCTATAAAAACAGATCTCTGCTGCTTCCACATAATTTATTTTTCACTACTTGACCAGCTAGCTGTACATGGCTACATGTTACTGGGACCTATACAGAAAGCAAAATAGTAGTGACACTAACTCCATGCATATTGTAAGATTCAACTAAAGAGGCATAGCATCTGACTAGCTGCTTCATCCCATCGAAAACTTTGGTTGCAAAATCCAACTTATCTTGAAACAAAGGTTAACTGAAAGTTTATGCTCTGTTAGGTGCTGAGACAGAAGAGGACTAAGAGAAGCAGAAGAATTAGCATAAGAAGATTGAGGTGGGAAATGTGAAGAAGGAGAAGAAGAAGAAAACGACAATTAAATGAAAAAAAGAAGAAGATGCAGCAGCTGCTGCAGAAGAAGAAGATGAAAACAAAGATAATAGATGAAGATAAAGAAACTTTTTTTTTTTTCTTTTATGATATTATGGAACCATAAAATGTCCTACTTCTTGTGTTTCAACATTAGCTGGACTTGGTTCACTCAGACGTGTACACACTTTGAACCTGTCTCACAACCAGTTAGTCAGCAGTGATGGGTTGGAAGACGCCATCACTGTGCAGCATCTAGACCTCTCCCACAACTACTTGCAGAGAGTTGCCAACATCAGCAAGCTCTGCCTCTTGAGTGACCTCATCTTGGCATGCAATAATCTTCGTCAGGTTTGTAGATGCAGAAGTTAGACCATATCAGGATTGTAGGATTGGTCAACGTTTTGTTTTTGTTTTTTTAAGATGATTTGTTATATTACCTGCACAGTAAAGATGATTTATAGCTTTGGATTTGGAGTTTTAAGTAAAATAAAAAGCACATCAGGCATATTTCCAGAAAATCCCAAGGTTACCTTGACTTAGGTCAGTTCATAAAACAATACTTTGATATGGATTTGAGTGCATGCATATACTCAAAATTCACTTTAAAAAAGTCTTTGAATAGTTCTCACATGCATTCCCAAGTGAGCCTTTTATTGTCACAGACTTCTTATTATCAATCAGACCATATTATACATTTCTGAAGCTAGATATCTGCATGGATAGATCAAGACAAAAGAATTTTACAAATGTATAAAGATTAATTGTCTGCATAGATAAACCTAGATGAGTCAAGTTTATAAATTTTTTAATATTATACGTCTGAATGGATAGATCAAGACTACATAATTCTATACATTTATAAAAGTTAGATTTCTGCTTAGATAAACCTAGGTTAGGCAAACTTAAAACTTTTTTAATTTAGATGCCTGCTTGAAAATATCTAGATCAATAAATTCTATAAAGTAGATGTCAGTATGCATAGACCTAGATGAATGAATCGAAAAAGTTCTTGAAGATTTGGTGTTTAACATGTAACAACCATGCATGTTCTTGACAAAGCTGAAGATTTCTAACTGTTTTTATCTAATGGTTAAATAAGACCAAGAAAAAGAAAAAAAATACCAACATTCTTCATGATCTGAGCATAACAGAGAATTGGCTCATAAACATCCTTCATGATCTGAGCACAAAGGAGAATTGGCTCATAAACATCCTTCATGATCTGAGCACAAAGGAGAATTGGCTCATAAACATCCTTCATGATCTGAGCACAAAGGAGAATTGGCTCATAAACAGCATTCCTGTCCAAAAGCTAAGGTGTTTCAGCCATGTTTAAGTGTCATAGTGGTCTGGAGCAAATGATCATGGAGGTTACAGTTTCCAGAAAATGAGGCATAGGCTGACCTTCATGAAAGTGGATACAAGACTGAAGATGCATTGCCTTGAAAGTACCTGGGGCTGGAGAATTGGCTAGAAAAAGAGAGAGACTATCGGGCGCATTGTGATGAGAGTGATGTTCTGTAAAGAACCTGCTGATTGAGGAGGATGATTAAACAAGTTTATCTCTGGATCATTATATAGTTCACTCATTTTTCAAATAGCTTCTTATCTGTTACAGGTGCCTGAACTACAAAACCAGGTACTGTTACAGACATTGAACCTACAAGAAAACAGCATCAGATCTCTGGAGCCCCTCAGCCAATACTGGTTACCCCTTTTGCATTCACTCAACTGCAGTCAGAACATGTGAGAATGTTGATGCCATGACATGTTTCATAAAGTGTTTTTCCTTTTTCTTGTTACTGTATTTTTCTCCATGCAATTTCTTTAGCTCTGTGTGGTAAAAGGATCAAGCCATTAGCCTTAGATTTTGACGATTATGGATTCCATTTCAGAATGCATTGTTAATTTCACACATGCATGTTTCTTGGAGATGGGTGAAGCTATGTGTTTGTGTTCTATATGATGTTGATGATCTCTCTGTGAAGAGAGTTGGATCCATGTGGATAAAACCTGGAACCATGAAACATATAACTTCCATACGTATTTATCTAAACTTCTTCTTCACACTGGCAAAAAGTTCTAGTTGTTCATTCACCTCTAGACTTTAGACTTGTTTCAGAACCTGAGTGTTGCATGCGCATCTTTTTGACAGGTCTGACTTTATGCAGACTTCTGGTTCCTTGCCTCTCAGGCAGATGTACTCTGACTGTGAAGGAAACCTCCAATTAGTCTACTCTTACGACATGCTTGTTGTGGAGGCCTTGGGTATATTCTTGTTTTCCCCGCAATGGAGCTCTGGAACTCACACAGTGGTTTATATAAATATAAAACTTGTTATGCTGCATTGCAAGACTCTTTGGTGCACAGTCATCCTAGAGAATAGATTAATACTGACAAAGAATTAAAGCTAACTCTAAAAACTGTATGCCAGCTTTTTTTAAAATGAATTTTATTATATGTCTAATCTTTGATAAAGAATGGCTAACTTTTCTCTGACAAAGATTACCTAATTTATAAAGTAAAGTAAAGAAAGCATCTCAATTCTTCATCTTTGTATGCTTTTTCCACACTTATAAGTGCGGTTGGCATATTATATTATGGTTTACAGCTAGGCTGTGATATATGTGTCTTTCAGCCCAACATGTCTGATTTGAGTAAATCCTTGATCAATCACCATTTATAATAATCTTGTTAGTGGTCAGTGGGTCTGTTTTTTTTCTTTCCATCTGTGATAAAGTTGTTCTCTGGCTCAAGCTATTATCTCGACTTTATACATGCCTCAATTATGCTGTAAAGTCTGGACACATAATAGTATAGTTGAAACATGACAATAATGTGAACACAGTTTATTGTGGTACAACAAATAAGTCTTTCACTCGATGTCCTAAGTTCTCCCTGGTTGTTGACACTTGCTCACGACTGACTGCCACGACAGGATGACAACTAGACAATAGGTACCATTAACTGCCAGTTGGAATGTTCCACTCACTCGGGTTTTGTCATCTGGATCACAGTAACATAAATTTTTACAGACACTAGACGTTGCAATTCAGAACCAGTTCTCTTCAGACATTTCTAGCTTTCAAAAGCTGTGTTCCTTCAGTTCACAATTGACGTTCATCTCAGTCACACCATCAGGCAACGTGCCTTTCACATAGTCAAAACACAACTGACTCTGCATCATCTCTCCGTTCAAAACATTTGTTCAAATCACACGTTTTTCCACCTACCACCATTCACAGAACACATGGTATTCTAAACATGCCTTTTCCACATGTCCAGTTGTTTTCCGGGCCCTCTGACCTTGTCCTCTGAATTGGGAAACTCTCTGGAGTTCCCTGGGAATTCCCATCATTGCGCCCCCAATTATGGCTCCAGAACCCACATAAAGGAAAGTATATTGTTACACAATTGGTTGTTTTGTCTCTCGTCACTGCAGGCTTGAAAGTGTTTCTGGCATCAGTGGTTTAATCTTGCTGTCATACCTGGATGTTAGTCACAACCAAATTACAGGTATCATTCATTTTCTGTTCTTTATGTTTTTGGAAAAATCTACTACTATTGTATAGGATAAACACTATTTTGTTAACCCTATATTTATGGAAAATAAGTGTGTCTTATACTTGGGGAAGTATGATACCTTTGTAAACAGTATAAATACAATTTTATTGCCTCTGTCAATGGGATTGCACATATCACTAAATGGATCTCTAGTGGAAAATATTGCAGTCAGTAGATCAGCATGCATCCTTGCTCTCTCACATCCTTTCCCCCTCCCTCTGTTTCTTTGTCTTTGTCTCCTTTATCTGCTCTCACAGCCACTTTTGTTCTCTCCCTCCCTCTTTATTTGTCTTCTTTACATCCAATAGCTGTAAATACTGGCAAAAAGTTCTGGCTGTTCATCTACCTTCTAACTTTAGTCTTGTCCCAGAACCTAAATGTGGCATGCACATTCATTTCTACAGATCTGGTTATTTGAAGGCAGACTGTTGGTCCCTTGCCTCTCTGGCAGATGTAATGCAACTTTGAAGAAAGCCCCTAATTAGTTGACTTTTACAACATGCTTGTTGAAGAAGTATTGGGTATATTCTTATTCTTCCTAAAATTGGCTCCCTGAACCAACATGGGAAGTCTCCTTATTTTGTCAGGTGCATTACTACAGAGTTACATCAACATAAAATGAAGCACAAAACTGAATAAATCCAACTGAAATGCGAATAGTTTCTTCCGACACATCGTGTGTGTCTACTTATTGACCCATACTATTACTATGTGTCATACATGGAAATCTTCTTCTTTCGTTCGCATGAAATAAATTGTCTATATCTGCAAAGCTGTCTCTAGTATGAATTTCACTGTCTTTTGTAATTCACTAAGCGGCCCGTAAAGTTTGACTTCCACAAGTGTCTCTTTTGGCCAAAGGTTTTGCCTGAAAGCGTTTACATGGAAATATTATGCATAAAAATTGCGTGCTTTCAAAGTGTTTTTTGGGCTATCCGGGTTTTGCATGTTAAAGGGTGGCAAAGCAGGAAAGTGGCCACCTCATATCATTATGCTTTGCCTAGAATATATGACACATCATCGGGGACCCCAATGGCTCAGAGGTTGGATGCATGCAAGCTGGCCCAAATTTCTAGGATTCAGATCTAAATGAAGATGGATTTTTTTCCAAATGTGACCTTGGCTTTCAGGTCGATCCAACCTAAAATGGGAACCAGGTAATGTATTGAGTAGTAAAGGTGGATGGTATTTTATTTACTACATCACCTGTCAAGTGCCAACTGGGTCTGTAACATTATAGGTATAGCGCTAATTGCTTGAAGTGCCAATGGTGGGAAAATAGTCCTTTGCTTACCTGACATATCACCCCCTACCCTTAAAACAGTATCTGTTATAAGGCTACCTATGCATTAACTCTTTCGGCCGCATACGATTTTGCAGAAAAATCATTTCCCCCCCCCCCCCCCCCCATAAAAAATTGCCTCAAAACTGTAAACACTTGCTGTGTTGTAGGAATGAACACTGAATTAAAGCTGCCCCTGTGGTTGCCAGATTTATTTAGTATACACTGACCAAAACTTAAATATAAGAAGACACTTGATGTGATGTTTGAGACATGAGGGGAATAGTCAATAACATGGCATGCATTATTAGGGATTGAAAAAAAGTTGAAATGTTTTTCTAAACTGTTATTACATTGTTCTATTTACAAACACCATGTTGTAACAAATGTGTTCTGTTATTACGTTGTTCTATTTACAAACATCATGTTGTAACAAATGAGTTCTGCTTTTCTAAACTATTACATTCTTCTGGTTTACAAACACCAAGTTGTAACAAATGTGTTTTGATAAATGTATTAGTGGACTAGTGCACTAGTTTTTGTAACACTTTATTTAACAAACCACACAGAAATGGAAAACCTACTGCCTGGCATAGCACAGAGTAAACGGCTGGAAACACTGCTGTTGGAAGGTAATCCTTTAGTGGATGCATGCACACAAGAATATCAGTAAGTATTTGTATCTGTCACTCTTCTTTTTTTCCCCCTCCATGTTTGATGGCTCTGAACTCTGGAGGAAAGACCTGTTTGTTGTCCACTTCTAAACTTCTTGTTTCAGAACTTGAGTGTTGCATGTCTATCCATTTTATGGAGCTGGCTTATTTATGTGCAGACTGTTGGTTCTTCACCTCGCAGGCACCTGCACTCTGAAGGAAACATCCATTCTTATCTAGCTGGCTAAGGCCCTGGATGGAAACTGGTTTCTAGGATGACCACTGAGAAGTGTAGACATACCTTGACCAGTTTGTGACCTAGTCCTGGTCCTCCACAGTCACATGTGGTTCAGCAACCTCTGCCAGTCTGTGACCTAGTCCTGGTCCTCCACAGTCACATGTGGTTCAGCAACCTTGGCCAGTCTGTGACCTAGTCCTGGTCCTCCACAGTCACATGTGGTTCAGCAACCTTGACCAGTCTGTGACCTAGTCCTGGTCCTCCACAGTCACATGTGGTTCAGCAACCTTGGCCAGTCTGTGACCTAGTTCTGGTCCTCCACAGTCACATGTGGTTCAGCAACCTTGGCCAGTCTGTGACCTAGCCCTGGTCCTCCACAGTCACATGTGGTTCAGCAACCTTGGCCAGTCTGTGACCTAGCTCTGGTCCTCCACAGTCACATGTGGTTCAGCACATCTGCATTAACCAAACCAGTACATTTTATAATATGAAATAATGATTTCATATTAATGATTAGAACTTATATGAACCAATGATTTCATGTTAAGGATTTGAAATCTATATGAACTAATGATTTCATGTTAATGAGTGGAACTATTATTGATTTAAGCTAGCCAGTACTTTGAAGTTTGATAATCATGTTAGATAAAGTAAATACAGATTTATCATGCCTGCGTTGTTTTTTTGTCCTTGTTTCTAGGCAACTTGTCAGCAAAGCTGTACCATCCCTCAAGTCCTTAGATACTGTCTCAGTCCAGCCACAAGCAGCAGAGTCTGCCCTGGGTAGCAGAGCTAACTTGTGTGATGATGTCATTCAGATGTGCTTGGCTCAAGCTAGCCTACACGCTGCATTAAAAGACCAGTTTAATCACTCAGATGAAGTAAAACATCAATCTGTGACTTGACTCTGCTATTCATCATCATCATCATCATTATACACCTGTCTTATGGCAGAGGCATCATGTCTCTGAATTTTGTTTTTTAGTCCTTGGTATTTATGATAATTTCTATTGATGATTATCTCTAATACCATCATCTTAGACCATCTAACATAATTTTTCTCCATATGCCTCTATCTCTTTTATTGTTAAAGGTTAAACTTAAAGTTCCTATGTGGGTTCTTGGGTTCTTTTGTGGGGAGAACAAGAATAGACCTACTGCCCCCCCCCCAACAAGCATGTCGTAGGAGTTGACAAATTGAGTGCATCCTTCAAAGTTGGAGTCCATCTGCCTGAAAGGCAAGGAACCAACAGTCTGCATACAGATATGTCAGATCTGTAAAATAGTTGTGCACACAACACTCAGATTTTGGAAAAAGACTAAAAGTCCCGATGGATGAAGAACCAGAACTTTCCGCTGGAGTTTACAGCTTTCGAACGTGAAGAAGAAGAACGTAAAGTCAAAAGTATCGACTTTATTAAACTGGTTTTGATCACATGTGGCTGTGTCTGTCTTCAAAGAGTGGTTAGTCACCTGATAAGAGCATTACACAAAGCACAAACTCTGTAGCTTTAGCGGTGATTCCCAGGTACCTCTGTTAACTCATGACCTTTAGAGTGCGAGGCAAATGGCTCAACCACCCGGCCAAGGAGACCTTTCTGCCTCACTTAGTGTCAATAATTTCTGATACAACTTTTCTTCCATGCCATGATGCCATCAAATAACATTTGTTAGTCTAGTGTTGGTGGTCACAAAGTGATCAGTCTGAAAAGCACTGTGAGATTGTCATGTCTCAGGTGATTGAGATTAATATTGATTTTTTAGCATGTCCCGCCAGTATCAACCCAGCTTTGTCCCTTCACATAAATTCTTCCTTGACAAATTAATGTGGTGGTTTCCCCTTGTCTTCCATATTCATGTAAGTAATTTACTTCCTAGAATATTCAAATCCACATAAAGCCAGAATTTTTCCAAAAATAACCTTGGTTCCAGGTTGATCCAACCTTAAATATGTACCAGGAAGAGTCCTGGGAAGTAAAGGTGGCCAGCATGATTGATGTTGACCACATCACCCATCGAAGGCCAGCTGGTCTATACAAATATTGGTCAGGGTGAATCTATAATTGGTGAATGTCTATATATTTTTTTTGTTATAGTGGACTATAGATAAGATGTGTGCAATTATATTTTGTTGTAGTTAGATACAGTTGTTTTTTTGGTAGATATTTAAAATATAAATGAAAGTTAATATTGAATATTTTCAGAGTGTTGTTGGTTAACCAGCATGTGACAGCTGAGACCTTGTGCTCCACCTGCTTCACTTTTTGTGACACATCATTCAAGATGGCCTCAGAACACAGATCTGCTCATGAATACGGTGATACAAGTACTACACGTGATATTAACCATTCCTCCATGTTTGCCATGAATGGAAAAGCCAAGTTTTGTGCAATAACTGACAGTAAACCAGAGTTAGCGTCTATGGCAGACAGAAAGCATACATTTTATGTTTCTGAAAGTTATAAAACATCAGACAAGAGTGTTTCTGATACATACATGGTTAAATCTGTTGCCATACCTGACAAAGAAAACTATGTGTCTGATAACCAGAGTGCAGTTATCAAAAATTCAAATTCTGTGGTAGTAAAAAGTGATATTTCTAGTGCAGTAATGGATCGGGATTCAAATGTTACCAATGTGACCATGCAACCTGATTGTGATATATCAAACAATACAGACACAACAACTAGACAAGATCAAAGTAAAACAACTCACATGAAATCAAGATTATATGCTACCGATGGAAACAAGACAGCTAGACAGTCTGCAGAAGTTAATATTAGTTTGTCTGAAACAAATAATAGTGACAGAAATAATAATTGTAATAAAAACAGCTACCGTTCGTCTTCTAATGGCTCCCCCATTGAAAGGATAAACAGATTTCCATTGGCTGGTAAGCAAAATCTGGAGAATTCAATGCAAGACAATCATTTAACAGTAAAAGCAAAAGCAGCCAATGTCAAACTTCCTGACAGTGGCCACTTTGGACAGTACTTGAGTGGAAAGGACAAGTTTGAAATTGCTTTACAAGCTCAGTCTACAACCACCAAAGTCCTGGCCAATGGTGAGACACAGAACAGTGTTAGCACACTCCAGTCTATGAATGGAGAGGGCAATAAATTTTTGTCAGGAGTGAAAGCTAACATTGTTGGAGGGCAGTTATTCAAGCAGGATACAAGTGGCATGTAAGTCATTCTCTTTAAAAGTTGAATACTCTTTCCATTTTTTAAAAAAAAAATTATTTTTATTAAATATTTCAAATTTTACAGTACACTAAATATTTCCATTGTCAAATATTCTTATTTCATGTCATGGAGAATATTTATTGTCTGTGCTTGCTTCCAAAGGTGATGTTGTAAACTGCATATTCAGATAATAGTCAGTTGCTGGCTGTCACTGAATTGGCAGTGTGCCTTATGCAATAATACATGTGCCCCTACTCGTTTGTTGTGACTATTGCCATTAAATATGAATGGCAGTTCTAGTCACAGACTGTTAAGTTTATGCATTTGATGTGTTTGCACGCTGTTGAATTTTACTAAGAATACTGTCTGTGTGACTTTTTATGTAAGAAAGTGGTGTGTCTGTCTGACTTTTCATGTAAGAAAGCGGTGTGTCTGTCTGACTTTTTATGTAAGAAAGCGGTGTGTCTGTCTGACTTTTCATGTAAGACAATGAAGTGAACTTTGTGTGGTTTTTCAGTGGCTTAGGAAGAGAGCAGTTATGGAGTGACCCATAAGCTGTGAAGTAAGAACTCCAAACTGACAGCCTGATATTCTTACTTCATTTATTGTCTACATTCTGCTTCCTATTTAGACGTTGTACTTTATGTAATTACCAGTTTTTTAGGAGGCTGTAGGACATAGGGCATCTTGAGCCTGAGGCCCCATGTCTAGTATTTTTGTTGTTGTTGTTTAACTATTCATAGTTGAAAGCAGCAGTCATGATAAATAAGCATGTTCAAGCGCATTATTACATAAGGCACACAGCCAGTTCCCCATAAGGCACACAGCTAGTTTTAATTGCATCATTCCCACTCATAGTTAAATATTCCTATTTTATAAACTGTTTACTTTTTCCTTTTACTTTTTTTTAAACCTTAAATATTTGGCTTTTTCAGCTCATTTCTTACAAAGTGATGCAACATTTATTAGCAGCCCCTATTCCTCATTTGTTTCATTTTCCCTCTTTTGACCAGCTGGTTAACTTCACCCACTGTTTCTTAGCAAATGTTCTCAACCCTTCTGTTCTGTACATATATTTCTTCAATCCAAAATATTTTACTTAACACTAAATACTAAGACATAATGTACATACAATTAATGCTAACTCTTTTTCAATCAGATATTTTTCAACAATTTAACCAAAACAAAACAAAAAGCATTTACTTGCATATCTTTTACAAATTTTGTGAAAAGAATTTTGCTCAAGCTCTGAGTTATGTACAACGGCACAAAAATATGTTGCTGTTGAGTCTGCTGGTGGTGAAAAAATTAAAAAGTATGTTCAGATGATTGTTGACGAAACAAATATGTTCAACCATGCATGTTATTTTATCACATTTGTGATTTCTCAGTGGATCTAGAGATTTGGAGTTATCTGCCCTTGACCCCGATGGAAACGTGGACTTAGACAGCATGGAGTTTGACATTGACAGTTTCTTGGACATGGAAGAGCTTGATGAGGTAAACTTGGATCAGTTATTGATTATTGTATGCTTCCACATTTTGACATGTAAAAGAAGCACATAAACTAATCAGTTTCAACCCTCTGATTTGATCATAATTTAAATACAGTGGAATCTCGCTTAACGAGCATAATTCGTTCCAGAATCATACTCGTTAAGCGAAACACTCGTTATGCGAAACAATTTTTCTCATATAAATTAATGTAAAATACAATAATGCGTTCCATGTCGAAAAAATACAAAATGCTAAGTATAACGTTTATTCAAAGAAAATTATATACATATTGTTAAGGAGAGTGAATCTTCTTCATCTTTTCTTCCATCGTGGAACGAACCCACCTGCAATGTAATTTTGATTTGCAGAAAAAAAAAAGTCAAAAAAAATTACAATACATAGCTAATAGTTTTTTTTTTTACTAGAAAGATGTCCGGAGACATTTTTTGTGTGTGCCGATGCTTCAAAATTTGGCGAAAAGGCAACACAGCATTTTCAGTAAATACATTTGCAGTGCGCAAACCACTTCCTTATTAGGGTGATGCTTCTCAATGTAAATTCAACAGTTTCCCTAGCTTTCAGCATTTCTCTTATTTCGTCAGAAGATTGTTGCTTTTCTGTTACCTCCTCTTCCTCCTCTGACAAACTTTCCTCCAAAACCTCTTGCTGTGAAACACAATTCAACTCCATAAGCTCTTCGGTGGTCAGCTCTTTGCTGTGCTCTTCTTCAAGCTCTTCGATATCACTGTTATCCACCTACAATACCATGATAATGGCCAAAGACACAATCTCGTTGACTACAGGTTCCACAGGTACTGTCTTGAACCTTTCAAAGTCACAAATCGACAACGCTCTCCGGCCAATGCTTCTTCAAAGCAGAAGTTAAGGTTCTCTTGGTAACCCCTTTCACCGCCTTGTTGATCATCTTGAGGCAGGCAACGATGTGGAAGTGATTTTTCCAAAACTCTTTGAGAGTGAAGCTGGTCCCGTCAGTCACCTGAAAACAATGCTCAAAGAGTGCTTTGGTGTAGAATTTCTTAAAGTTAGAAATAACTTGCTGGTCCATGGGCTGGAGTAACGGAGTGGTGTTGGGAGGCAGAAAATGGATCTTGATGAACTTAAAATCTTCAGGGAGGTCATCTTGTAGGCCTGGAGGATTCATGTACATATATCACAATATAACACAAGTTTAAGAAAATGTGTGATCACAAGCGACACTGCGATGCTACTGGAAAGAGGGCTAAACACAGACTGATGTAACTGCGCAGAATCCGGGACTTTCCCTCACCTCACCACTCGTTATGCGAAACGTTGCTTGTTAAGCAAGTCATTCTATTACAATTTGTTTTGCTCCTTATGCGAATTACTCGTTATGAGAGGTGCTCGTTAAGCGAGGTTCTACTGTATAGGTATATCTTGCTCTTTGGGAGTTGTCGTGGCAGATCGGCTAGACATTCGCCTGCGGATCGGAAGGTCATGGGTTCGCTCCCTGGCAGAGCCAGACTTTTTTTTTTTAAATGACCTTTGCTCCCAGGTCAACCCAGGTTTGAGTGGGTACCGGGTGCAGTCCTGGCAAGTAAAGGCAGCCGGCGTGATGCTGATTTAAGTGACTTATCCCACTTCCCACCCACTACCCAGGGTACTGTGATCTCTACTTTGCTTTGAGAAACTCTGTTACAAATATTAGTGCACAGAGACATAGAACTGAATTAGGATAATATTATATACAGGCTTTTAAATATCTACGCTGAATTAGTTAAGACTTTTGAGAGACACTAGCATTAGGATTGCTATTTGTCTGTGGACTAAGTTAATACACTCCTAAAACTGTCATCTAAACAGATGTACTTCTTCCAGAAAAGAAAAATTAATGTGTATATTTTATTTCAACAAATTTGTTTGTTTGCTGACACATTTGCTGATTTCACAATAACCTTTATTGTTGATTATTTTGTATTGTGCAGCTTCTAGAACTCGGCTGGAGACCAGCAGATGTCCCTCACGTTCCCCAGAGGTATAGTCTGCATATATTTGTTTGTTTTTTGAAACCTTCACATGTTTTTCTCTTAACAGCTGTGGGACATTAGTGATTACTGCTGGCTGACCCAGTCAAGGAGAAAGGTTTTTCTTTGATTACATAGAACTTACCTAGCTTCGTAAGAAGTTATTGGAGCTGATCAAAGCTCTAAAAGGATATTTAAGTTGGACATGCATGACTAAGTTAGACCTGGCTATGTTATGTTATAATAAGAATCCTTCTTGTGTTTTTACTGGATATCTGCTGCCTTGACTGAATGTTACTTGAATTAGTATTATTAATGTTCATTCCTTGGAGATGGGAAAAAAAAATATGTTTGGGCACAAGTTAAACGATTGTGTAACTCAAGGGAACTAGCCAGAAACAGCCCTAAGAAATTGGATTTAATTTGTTTAATTTATAATACTGATTCTCACAATCTGATTCTATTTCGTTGGACCATTTTATTATGTACCATTAGGCAATATAATTGCTTTCATTTGCACAATGTGATTATTTCCTTTTGTAGTATTGTTTAATGGCAAACTACTGGACATAAATTTGCCTAGAAAAACCATACAATGGCCAGGGGCTGTTGGGGTTGGTTCTGCAACGTCCTGTAAAGGATACGCAACTAACCTTAAATATTGTTTTTCTTTGGTGATTTGTTTCAGTTCTCATCCTCTACCTGGACAAATAAAAGCAACAGACGACCACAATGTAAAACTGAACCAGCAGAAGACGAGAAATCAGGACCACATTCAGCCCCACCCACCAGCCCAGCCTTCTCAGGCCTGGACAAATTCTCCAGTTTCTGCAGATGTGAAATCTTCAGGTCTCAATCTTGCTCTAGGGGCAGCCTCACCAGCTACAGCTCCCTCACCTTTATCTGTCGCCAGCACTGCAGAAACTGGGTCAAGAGGAAGCATCAGATCCAAGAAGGAGGAACTATCTGAGGAATGGTCAGCTTGATGTCTGTTTTAGATAACACTTGTCAAAAGTTATTTGTGTCAGACTTTCAATACATCATTTCTGTTTTAGATAACACTTGTCAAAAGTTATTTGTGTCAGACTTTTAATACATCATTTCTGATTGAATTTGACATGCTGATTTCTGATTTCAAATACCCCAGTGAAATTCACCAACTGGCTCTAGGTATTTCAAATACCCCAGTGAAATTCACCAACTGGCTCTAGGTATTTCAAATACCCCAGTGAAATTCACCAACTGGCTCTAGGTATTTCAAATACCCCAGTGAAATTCACCAACTGGCTCTAGGTATTTTCAAATACCCCAGTGAAGTTATTTTCAAATACCCCAGTGAAATTCACCAACTGGCTCTAGGTATTTCGAATACCCCAGTGAAATTCACCAACTGGCTCTAGGTATTTCGAATACCACAGTGAAATTCACCAACTGGCTCTAGGTATTTCAAATACCACAGTGAAATTCACCAACTGGCTCTAGGTATTTCAAATACCCCAGTGAAATTCACCATCTGGCTCTAGGTATTTCGAATACCCCAGTGAAATTCACCAACTGGCTCTAGGTATTTCAAATACCACAGTGAAATTCACCAACTGGCTCTAGGTATTTCGAATAATATATTTTGTTAGTAAGTCATCTTGAGCATATGGCAGAGGTCATAGCCCTCCATGTCTAGCAGTTTGTTGCCACCTGTTGTAGGCCTTGATGATTGTTAGGCCCATGGTCGATCCTTCTCTGATGAGGGTTCTATGTAGGGTCTCTCTTAGTCTTTCTCGCTTTCTTTTCTCTTCCGGTGTAAAAGTTTAATTTTACATTACAGTAATAGAAACAATGTCTGCTTGTCCCATTTTCTGGGATGAACAGTAAATCTGTCTACTTTAGCATTATAAAAATTTGGGTTAAGTACTCAGCTAATTTATATTTCAACATACAATGATAGGAAAATTTAAATCATAATTTGAAGTTCACGTATAATGTTTTAAAAAGAAACATTTGAACCCATTCCATCATTATTCAGTCCCTGTTTGAGCTCTCTTGGCTTGCTTCTTTTAGTAGTCAGTAGTTAAATCGTCCAAAGCATTAGACAAACAAAATATCTCGTATCAGAAAATATAAAACTGCATGTCCTAATTATACTACAGGAAGAGGCTGAACAGGATATTGTTAATAAAATTTTACTACTTCACAGACAATAGTTTTATAGATCACATCCTTACCTGCACTAGGAAGGCATGGCCAGTATGGGTGCCCCAATTATAACTGCTTTAGAATTTAACCACGGTAACTGAGATTTACTCTGTCGGCTTGCCATCCAAAACACAATTTTCGTAACCTCAAGGTGGTCAAACCTTCAAGTAGCAGCCCAGAGGGGGTAAATGGAAAGACATGAATGGTAATAGTATTCACATTTTTTGCCCTCCAGATTTCCTTGTGTGAATCCGACACTCCATTTTGAAGAAGAATAGACCCACTGCTCCCATACATGTATGTCATATAAGGCCACTAATTAGGTGTGTTTCCTTCAGTCAGAGTATCTGCCTGAGAATCAAAGAACCAACAGTCTGCGTACACATCAACCAGATCTGTATAATGGATGTGCATGCAAAACTCAAGTTCTGGATCAAGACCAAAGCCCAGAAGTGGGCAAACAACCAGAATTTTCTGCTGGAGTTTACAACTGGTGAACGCTAAGAAGATCAAGAAGAAGCTTTCCAAGTTAACCCAGGTAACACATGAGCAAAGTTTAAAAAAACTTTGATATGAAAACATGTTTAGCTTTCTTCTGCAAATGATTGCTCAGTGAGGTTTCACAGAAGATATAGTTGAATGTTATTTTGACAGGGGTTTTAAAGACTCTCGTACCGTTGAGATGATGTTTGCAAGAGCTAAGAAGATGAAGTATAACAGCGAGAGGCGCAGGAAGCTTGACAAGCTTGGTGAGTGGAGTGAGGCCTTTTAGATGATTTTAACTCTTTTTTTTTTTCTTTTTTTTTAAAATTTTTGTTGTTGACGAAATGCATCATGGATTGCACTTTAATATTTCCACAAAGAGAGATTATATTGCATCATGGATTGCACTTTAATATTTCCACAAAGAGAGATTACATTGCATCATGGATTGCACTTTAATATTTCCACAAAGAGAGATTACATTGCATCATGAATTGCACTTTAATATTTCCACAAAGAGAGATTACATTGCAACATGAATTGCACTTTAATATTTCCACAAAGAGATATTACATTGCATCATGGATTGCACTTTAATATTTCCACAAAGAGAGATTACATTGCATCATGGATTTCACTTTAATATTTCCACAAAGAGAGATTACATTGCATCATGAATTGTACTTTAATATTTCCAAAAAAAAGAGATTACATTGCATTATGGATTGCACTTTAATATTTCCACAAAGAGAGATTACATTGCATTGTGGTTTGCACAATATTTCCAATATTTCCACAAACTTTAAATATTTCAAAGAGATTGCACATTGCATTGTGGTTTGCACATAAAATGCACTTTAATTTCCACAAACAGAGATTACATTGCATTGTTTCCACAAAGTTGCATGCACTTTAAAAATTTCCACAAACAGGGATTACATTGCATTGTGGTTTGCACTTTAAATATTTCCACAAACAGAGATTACATTGCATTGTGGTTTGCACATAAAATATTTCCACACACAGAGATTACATTGTATTGTGGTTTGCACTTTAAATATTTCCACAAACAGAGATTACATTGCATTGTGGTTTGCACTTTAAATATTTCCATACACAGAGATTACATTGCATTGTGGTTTGCATTTTAAATATTTCCACAAACAGAGATTACATTGCATTGAGGTTTGCACTTTAAATATTTCCACAAATAGAGATTAGATTAGGGTTGCCAGGTTTTATAAAATAAAGAAGCATAATGAAGACTTTTTTGTTTATAACATCATTTTCTCCTCCAAGTAGACTATAAAAGATACATAATAAACATACTAAAATTCCCTCTTAGGAGCAAAATTTGGAGAAAAAACAAATACCAGAGGAATGTTAGGAAAATGAAGTATCTGGCAATCCTATAGAAGCTGTGGTACTTAGTGCCCGGCAGTTCACCTGTCGACCCAAAGGTCTAGGGTTCAAATCCACATCAAAGCAGAAAATTTTTCTAATTTGACCTTGGCTCCCAGTTGAAACCAGCCAAAAATGGGGACCATGTTATGCTCTGGGAAAGTATAAGTGGCCAGCATGATGCTGACATCATCCATTGAGTGCTTTTGGTCTATAAAAATGTACGGCTAGCACTATATGCTCATGTACAAAAGCCAGGTAAAGGGGTAATTACATTTAAAAAAAATGTGAATTACATAAATTGATTACCCCAGTTATTAAAAAAGTGGGTACTTATTGCAAACTTGCCCACACGGCGAGAGTTCCCTTCCCTCCCATTCATGCTACGGCCGGTCGCATGACCTCTCCTACATTGTGGGAGTGTCATGTACTCCTTATTTTTAATGGTTTAACCCTTGTCTCTTTTCTCGTATTGTCAGTGCTTAATTCTGTGATTATTTCCACATTGTGCTACTTGCCTGATGGTTTATGAGTATCGAAACTGGGTTGTTTCTGTATTTCTACATTCCTTGTCAGTGGTGTTTTTTTTTTTCTGGGGGGGAAGCCACCATCAAGAAAGGTAGAAATATGGAAACATCCCAGTTTTGATACTCACGAACAGTCGTGCCTCTGGCACTTCTCTCTGCAGTACTTCTTACTTGTACACTAGCGCCTGTGGTGTCCTCAAAGAGATCATAGTAACACAACCTCCCACAAACACCATATGCCGTGATGAGTTGAACGCTGAACAAAAACATCTCATAACACCCCCACAACATAGGACAGGCTGTTTGACTGCTGCAGCATGAATGGGAGAGGAAGGAAATCTTGCTGTGCGGACAAGATTGCGAAAAGACCCAAAAAGTGCAGTAATTATATATTAAACATAGTAACCTATACTCCTACAGTTAATACATAATCTGTGCAATATTAAATCACTAAAAGTAATGGACAAGCATAACTATCCAATATTCAAACACAATAAACACTATATATATATCTAATTTGTTACCTGGATGAGTTGAACAGGATATGGTTTTCTCTCTCTAAATTACTACTATATCACATCATTCCCTGACCTCTCTGATTAAGAGATTGTTGGTTTCTACTAAAATACTTTAAATTTTTTCTAATTTTCCTATTTCACATCACTCCCCTATTTAACAAACTCCTTGACTACTATGGCTTGCTTTCAAGTTCAGTCAAGAAGCTGTGAAAATGTTCTTTTCCTTCAGATCCTCAACAAAAACTTCATCTGCTAAAGAAGTTGGAGGAAAAGTATCGAGTCAAATCCACAAGACCTCCATCTGCAAAAATTCTGCCACGGAAAGAATATTTTAGAGGTAAGTTTCTATTGTTTAAAAAACACTTATTTAGCATTTTGCTAATTTGGCATGGGTATTTCTTCTTTTTCTTAGTGTTCACTGGCTGTAAACTCTAGCAGAAAGTTCTGCTAGTTTGTTTTCTCGGACTTTGGTCTTGATCCCAAACTTGTGTTTTGCATGAACATCCATTTTACAGATCTGGCTTTTTTTGGTTCCTTGGCTCTCAGGCAGATGCACTCCAATTTTAAAGAAACACCTGAGGTGTTGTAGACTACGATCTGGGCCTCCTCACTGGCAGCAGAACCCAGCTAGAAAGACTGGACCGGGTACAAAATGAGGCCATGAGACTCATACTAGGCTGCACAAGTTACACCTCGTGCCACGCCATGCGATATGTCCTGGATTTACCGACGATGGCCACCAGACATAAAGTGGCACATTTGAAAGCGTACATGAGGATATCAGCAGATATTAACCACTCACTGCTTAACTCTATCAGTGATTTTTAAATTGATGCGTCTCAAAAAAGGCTCCTGTTGGATGGCCGAGGCAGAACATCTAATGAAGTGAGTATGTGACCTAGACAAGATCAGTCATGGAAAAGAATGAACGGATACACCAGTAGACATGCATGACTTGCCTAAGGTTGCATTAACACTGGGGAGGTATTGCAGGAGTCCGTTACCTGCCACCGTAGATGCCGAGATTAGAGCACTGATTGATCAGCACAAAGACGTAATCTTTTACACAGATGGGTCCGTGAAACACGGATCAGGATCCGCATGGGCATACACAACACAAATGATTGCGAAGACAATAAAAGAGGATAGTGGTGCTTACCAGACAACTACGTCAAGCATGACCATGGAGATAATTGCTGCTTCCGGAGCAAGGCATGGGTAGAAGAAGAAGCGACCACACATGCGGTAATTGTTTTAGACTCTATTATGAACATGTTTCAGAAAATCGCTACAAATTTATGCTCCGAATGGCTAGAAAGCATTTAAAAGTCGCAATTAACCTCTATCATCTAGATCTACCTACCTGGGTACTCAGAAGTACTTGGTAATGAAAGAGCTGATCGGCTGGGAAGTAATGCACTAATGCAAACGGAAAGAAGCATGGACAGAGCTGATATCATCAACGCTGTACGGGCTAGGTTGGTGAATAACGGCAAATCTCTGACACTAACACGACTGCGTGACCGAGGAGTTAAGCTTGGTGAAGCATGTTTATGTCTCGTCTTCGAGGTAAAGACAGGAGATACTATAACCAGCTTTTCATGGGAACAGTTAGTAGAGTTACCTTGGAGTGGCTGCTGCATCAGAGGACTGATCGTGCATGGAGGTTCCCAGTGTGCAAAGACATAGATTGTGATATCATAACATATATCACCCTAATTAGATGCTTTCAATGACATGCTTATTGGGGGCATTGGGTCTATTCTCTGTTCTCCAAAATGGGACCCTGGAACCCACACAGTATGCATGGGTACTATCTGTAAAACCAACCAACCATGGAAAAGTCATAAAGAGAAAAGATGCTTGCAGTGGATAGGACACACACTCACAAAACATAACAATATAACAAGAATGTCTTTGCTCTGGAACCCATACAGGCTTAGAAGTAAGGGCAGATTAAAACAACACACATGGAGATGGGAGCTAGAGAGTGAAGTTAAAAGGGTAGGGAGGACATGGAGTGAGCTGCATGCAGTAGCAAAGGATAGGATGACTTGGCTGGAGTTGACTAGGAGCATGTGGTCCATTGGGGGGGGGGGGGGATAAAGGGCAGAAGAAGAAGAAGAAGAAAGGACAGAGATGAAAAAAAAAAGAACTGGTTTACAATATACTATTAGCCATATTGGTTTTTGTTCACAAAGAGGTGATAAAGATAGCATCATCTGAAGATTATTTAGAAAAAAAAGCTAGCTATATGTCTTGTCGTTGCTGTTTAATACACATATGAACCTAGCCATATTAACACTTGATCTGATTTCTTATGCGTTTAGCGAGAGAAGAGGAATTTCACAGACAAGAACTGGAAAAACAGACAGAAGACAGCACACGTGCCCGTCGGATGTTTGAGTGGCTGCACACTCAAGTTGGAGACCACCATACAGCAAGTTCAAGGTTAAATCCAGGGTACGTTACTCTGGTTAATAGTAACTTAGATCAAGCCACATCTTGAAGAATAATAGGTATATTTCTAATCAGGGCTTTTTTTCTGGTGGTACGCAGTGGTATGCAACACCAGCACCTTGTTTAGGCATAATTTTATTTCAGCACTACTGTGATAGACACTTTGTGATGCATGCTGACACCTTTTTCAAACACTTTGTGGTGAGTACTGACACTTGGCTAGCCCTGTGACTAACCCACTTGGCTAGCCCTGTGACTAACCATACCTGTTGTCATTTGTTGTTACATAACCAAGATTGAAGAAACTGACCTCCCCTTTTCATTTGTTATCATAGGTTTTGGTTTTTAAAATGTTGGCATCTTTCTGGCTTTCCCAACGATAATATACCATTGTGCAATAGGGCATATAGACAAACCTAGCCTCAGTGGGTGATATGGTTAGTATCATGCTGGCTGCCTTTATTTCCCTGAACAATTCCTGATACTCATTATTAGGCCAGTTTTTTATGAAATATCCTCACTTCATTTGGGGCTTTGACAACATGACCTAAGGGCAAGAAGGCAAGTGTGCTATTCACAACTCTCCCTAAGCTTTGAATGAGTTAAATCTGAGCTATTCAAGCCATGGGTAGGCATTATTCAAACACTTTATGGCATAGATAGCAAAATTCTTAAGCAAGCTAACTAATACAACTATTTAGGAACGGTCATAACATCTGATGCAAGATGCCTTGAGGAAATTAGAACAAGAATCACCATGGTAAAAGTGACCTTTAGCAACATGCAAAAGATTCTTACTAATCTGATGTCATTTGCTGTGAGACAAAGAGTGTTACAATATTATGTAGAAGCTGTGTTTCTGTATGCATGTGAAACATGAACAAGAAACAGAAAAGCAGAAAAACAGTTGCTCTCATCAGAGATATTGTTTCTGTATGCATGTGAAACATGAACAAGAAACAGAAAAGCAGAAAAACAGTTGCTCTCATCAGAGATATTGTTTCTGTATGCATGTGAAACAAGAACAAGAAACAGAAAAGCAGAACAACAGTTGCTCTCATCAGAGATATTGTTTCTGTATGCATGTGAAACATGAACAAGAAACAGAAAAGCAGAAAAACAGTTGCTCTCATCAGAGATATTGTTTCTGTATGCATGTGAAACATGAACAAGAAACAGAAAAGCAGAAAAAAACAGTTGCTCTCATCAGAGATATTGTTTCTGTATGCATGTGAAACATGAACAAGAAACAGAAAAGCAGAACAACAGTTGCTCTCATCAGAGATATTGTTTCTGTATGCATGTGAAACATGAACAAGAAAAACAGAAAAGCAGAACAACAGTTGCTCTCATCAGAGATATTGTTTCTGTATGCATGTGAAACATGAACAAGAAACAGAAAAGCAGAACAACAGTTGCTCTCATCAGAGATATTGTTTCTGTATGCATGTGAAACATGAACAAGAAACAGAAAAGCAGAACAACAGTTGCTCTCATCAGAGATATTGTTTCTGTATGCATGTGAAACATGAACAAGAAACAGAAAAGCAGAACAACAGTTGCTCTCATCAGAGATATTGTTTCTGTATGCATGTGAAACATGAACAAGAAACAGAAAAGCAAAAAAAACAGTTGCTCTCATCAGAGATATTGTTTCTGTATGCATGTGAAACATGAACAAGAAACAGAAAAGCAGAACAACAGTTGCTCTCATCAGAGATATTGTTTCTGTATGCATGTGAAAACATGAACAAGAAACAGAAAAGCAGAAAAACAGTTGCTCTCATCAGAGATATTGTTTCTGTATGCATGTGAAACAAGAACAAGAAACAGAAAAGCAGAACAACAGTTGCTCTCATCAGAGATATTGTTTCTGTATGCATGTGAAACATGAACAAGAAACAGAAAAGCAGAAAAACAGTTGCTCTCATCAGAGATATTGTTTCTGTATGCATGTGAAACATGAACAAGAAACAGAAAAGCAGAAAAACAGTTGCTCTCATCAGAGATATTGTTTCTGTATGCATGTGAAACATGAACAAGAAACAGAAAAGCAGAACAACAGTTGCTCTCATCAGAGATATTGTTTCTGTATGCATGTGAAACATGAACAAGAAACAGAAAAGCAGAACAACAGTTGCTCTCATCAGAGATATTGTTTCTGTATGCATGTGAAACATGAACAAGAAACAGAAAAGCAGAACAACAGTTGCTCTCATCAGAGATATTGTTTCTGTATGCATGTGAAACATGAACAAGAAACAGAAAAGCAGAACAACAGTTGCTCTCATCAGAGATATTGTTTCTGTATGCATGTGAAACATGAACAAGAAACAGAAAAGCAAAAAAAAACAGTTGCTCTCATCAGAGATATTGTTTCTGTATGCATGTGAAACATGAACAAGAAACAGAAAAGCAGAACAACAGTTGCTCTCATCAGAGATATTGTTTCTGTATGCATGTGAAACATGAACAAGAAACAGAAAAGCAGAACAACAGTTGCTCTCATCAGAGATATTGTTTCTGTATGCATGTGAAACATGAACAAGAAACAGAAAAGCAGAACAACAGTTGCTCTCATCAGAGATATTGTTTCTGTATGCATGTGAAACATGAACAAGAAACAGAAAAGCAGAAAAACAGTTGCTCTCATCAGAGATATTGTTTCTGTATGCATGTGAAACATGAACAAGAAACAGAAAAGCAGAAAAACAGTTGCTCTCATCAGAGATATTGTTTCTGTATGCATGTGAAACATGAACAAGAAACAGAAAAGCAGAACAACAGTTGCTCTCATCAGAGATATTGTTTCTGTATGCATGTGAAACATGAACAAGAAACAGAAAAGCAGAACAACAGTTGCTCTCATCAGAGATATTGTTTCTGTATGCATGTGAAACATGAACAAGAAACAGAAAAGCAGAAAAACAGTTGCTCTCATCAGAGATATTGTTTCTGTATGTATGTGAAACATGAACAAGAAACAGAAAAGCAGAAAAACAGTTGCTCTCATCAGAGATATTGTTTCTGTATGCATGTGAAACATGAACAAGAAACAGAAAAGCAGAAAAACAGTTGCTCTCATCAGAGATATTGTTTCTGTATGCATGTGAAACATGAACAAGAAACAGAAAAGCAGAAAAACAGTTGCTCTCATCAGAGATATTGTTTCTGTATGCATGTGAAACATGAACAAGAAACAGAAAAGCAGAAAAAACAGTTGCTCTCATCAGAGATATTGTTTCTGTATGCATGTGAAACATGAACAAGAAACAGAAAAGCAGAAAAACAGTTGCTCTCATCAGAGATATTGTTTCTGTATGCATGTGAAACATGAACAAGAAACAGAAAAGCAGAAAAACAGTTGCTCTCATCAGAGATATTGTTTCTGAGAAGAATGCAAAGAATATCAGTTAATGTTTTTGGACATAGGAAAAGAAATAACCCGAAAAATGTGGTAACTGGCAAGTTTGATAGGAAGAGAGCAAGAGGAAGGAAAGAGATAAATACATGGATGGCATGGCCAGATGGATGGGGTGAGATAAAAACATTGAACTGATCCATAACACTGGTAATCATGTGAGATGGCAAAACATGACGGCACATGATGACGATGATATCATAAACATTGTGAGAGCATGCATCTTTCCTGTGGCTATATACAGATCTGAGTTGTGGACTATCTCACAGTTGTTAAGGAAGAAAGTGGAGGCTTTTGATTTGAAATGCTATAAACAGATTCTCAGAGTACATGGCCCAGGAAGAATTCCAGCTTCTATCAATAACCTCAAGATGTAGGGGCCCCAAATACTGGCTCTTATCACAAACAACTGGATATATGGTCCCAAAATACTCACTCACATCAGAAACTTTTGGATATATAGTTCCTAAATACTGGCTTTCATCTCAAATACTTAAATATATGGGCTTCCAACCATTTATTTCCTGTCAGTTAAGAGTTAATGTCTTTATTCATAGCTGTAATTTCAAAGTTTGTTATTTGAATGAATTTTAGGCTGAGTTCAGGCTATTTGAATCAGGACAATGCTTCCAGCAGACGTAATGCTGTTGGATATGCCCATTCTAGAAAGGTGAGTTCAACTTCACCACAGGGTTTGATCAGTTGTATTGTTAATTGTGTTAAATTAATTCATTGTATTTTAGTGTTATTTGATTGTGTTAAGTATGCTGTTTCACTTTCCGAACAACTGATACTTTAATTCCATTGGTTCTTTTGTTAGTTGTCTTTATTTTTGAGGAACTCTGTAATCTTTCTGTCTATAAATTCTTTCTGGAAACTTTAGGAAATTTTCTTTCTTTCTTTCTTTCTTTCTTTCTTTCTTTCTTTCTTTCTTTCTTTCTTTCTTTCTTTCTTTCTTTCTTTCTTTCTTTCTTTCTTTCTTTCTTTCTTTCTTTCTTTCTTTCTTTCTTTCTTTCTTTCTTTCTTTCTTTCTTTCTTTCTTTCTTTCTTTCTTTCTTTCTTTCTTTCTTTCTTTCTTTCTTTCTTTCTTTCTTTCTTTCTTTCTTTCTTTCTTTCTTTCTTTCTTTCTTTCTTTCTTTCTTTCTTTCTTTTTTTCTTCCTTCCTTCCTTTCTTTCATGCTCAGATGTTATTTCAGTGTTTGTTGGCTTAAAAGAGCTCATAACAATATTATTTAGGTATTTACAGGGTTATATCACATGACTAGTCACTTGATTATATCACATGACTGTTTCACATGACTAATCACTTGATTATATCACATGACTGTTTCACATGACTAATCACTTGATTATAGGACATGATTGTTTCACATGACTAATCACATGATTATAGGACATGATTATTTCACATAACTGTTTCATACGACTTACCACATGATTAAATTCATGCATTTCCAGTCCAGTCCTCTGTCTGACTCTCACAAGTCAGTTGTCAGGGATGCCCAGCAAGTCAGGAGATATTCTAGTGAAGAGACTCTACGTATGTCCCCTTTCTTGATTTGTGTTTGAGTCTTGTTTATGTCTTTCACTCACAGAAATATGTAATGAAATGTATAACACTGGACACTTTCAAAACATCTATTTTCATCACATTGCCCAAGGAACCGAGAGTTGTTGAGTGTGTAGATTAGAGAACTATTCACTCTGTGAACCATATAACTAAAATACTCCTCAAGATCTTTACAATAAATTACTAAATGAAACGGATCAAGAAACTGAGTAAAAAACAATAGGGTATTGGCAATAACAGCAGCACCAACCGAAGAAATAGAAACTACTTACTACTTTTAGCTGCAGTGTGTCCCATAATGTAGTTGCATAATCCTCTGTAATTTAAATTATTGAGTGAACTTTGACAGTTTTCTTTTCTTGGATATTTATCCAGCAAGCATGTATCATTTTGGACTTTCCTGTTGTTATTCAGAAAAACATTTGCCTGAGATGGCAGCGCTTTGGAAGCAATGTTTACTTTAGAACAACCCTCAGCACAGACACCACATATTTTATCACTGAAATACACGTGTAAACTGCATGAAACAAAATGCATAAGCAATTTTTAGTGATGTTTGCGGACAAGAAACTTTGTACTTTATGTTTCTTGTTGTTGTATTGTGTGTAACTATATATATGTTTAAATCTCAAGCTTATTCCTAGAATATTTGTTGGGGACGGCAGGAAACACTGAAAAATGGGACAGTCAGAGTGAAAACTTAATGTATCGTTAGCCCTGTTTGATGATGTCAGCAGCATGGCCTGTCAGATGTAGACGGTCTTGGTCTAGCCCTCCATTCCCTTCTATTCTGTGCAATTCTTTTGATAAAATGGGTAGAATCTAGTCCAGAGCCCTTGACCTCTCTCAGTAACATTCATCTAAGGGTTTCTTTCGAACACCCTAATTTTTTCAGTCTGTTTCTGTTTCCATTTGAGTTCCTGTTGGGTGATTCTTTGTTTCTCCTCCTGCTGTGTCCAGCAGATCACCATCTTCTGTGTCCAGCAGATCACCATCTTCTGTGTCCAGCAGATCACCATCTTCTGTGTCCAGCAGATCACCATCTTCTGTGTCCAGCAGATCACCATCTTCTGTGTCCAGCAGATCACCATCTTCTGTGTCCAGCAGATCACCATCTTCTGTGTCCAGCAGATCACCATCTTCTGTGTCCAGCAGATCACCATCTTCTGTGTCCAGCAGATCACCATCTTCTGTGTCCAGCAGATCACCATCTTCTGTGTCCAGCAGATCACCATCTTCTGTGTCCAGCAGATCACCATCTTCTGTGTCCAGCAGATCACCATCTTCTGTGTCCAGCAGATCACCATCTTCTGTGTCCAGCAGATCACCATCTTCTGTGTTCAGCATATCACCATCTTCTGTGTCCAGCAGATCACCATCTTCTGTGTTCAGCAGATCACCATCTTCTGTGTCCAGCAGATCACCATCTTCTGTGTCTGATAACTGCTGATAAAATCTGGCATCCAGACTCTTATGTCTTCACCTGTTTTGATTTCATCTCATTTAATGTTCACAAATATATAGACAGAAATGCGTATCAATATTTTTGGTTAAATTTCACATCTTCTAAGACAGTGTTTCCCAAACTTGTTGTAGTCATGGCGCCTTTTTTCAATGAAAACTTTTCCACAGCGCCCTAACCTAAGTAAAAGTATGACTAGTCATACGTAAGAAATAAAACAAAAATTTAAAAAAACTTGTGTATTTTCGAAAACTTTGCTGAGCCCCTGTGAAGAGGTCCTGGCTTTCCAGGGTGCCGCGGCGCACAGTTTTGCTAACACTGATCTAAGACAACAAATTGTTGGAAGTAGTAATGGCAGATTTTTGATGGGTGGTAAAGTGGGAAGAGTATCCATATCGGGAGAGAAGGATTCAGCTGGGAGTGAGGAGAGGGTCTGGATGATTTTTTACCCACATGAGAAATAACAGGCCAACTTTTATTCAGGTTGCTATTAACAACATCAGTATGGTAACTCTTCGCTGGCTGCTGGAGGGAGGGAGGGGGTGGTGAGGGTGGGCAGGGGAAAATATGCAAAGTGCAGTGATGTCAGTTCTTGATTTCCCCCATGTGAATTCTGGGGTCCCATTTTAGGAGAAACAAAATAAACCCACTGCCACTCTAACAGGCATGTCGTGAAAGTTGAATAATTAGGGGTGTTTCCTTTGAAGTTGGAGTACATCTTCATGGGGTGGAGAACCAATAGTCAGAATTCAAATAAGCCTGATCTGTAAAATGGATACGCACACAGAACTTAAGTTCTGGAATAAGACCACAGCCCAGAAGTGGATGAACAACCAGGACTTTTCATCAGAGTTTCCTGCTGGTGAATGCTAAGAAGAAAAAGAAGAAGAAAAGAAAGAAGAACAAGAAGAAGAAGAAAACAAAGAAGAAGAAGAAGAAGAAGAATTCATCAGTTCATTCATACTCATTCAACTGTAGATGTGGGAAGATGCTAAAAATGAGACAAACCTGCTTTATTACATTAAAACCATATTAAAGATAATGCATTTTGTTTCCATTTCAGCTGGCCATTCTATTATCTTACCTCCAATTCATGAAAGCTCTCTCCCTTCCAGCCACAAGAAAGACAGGATTTCATATCGAGACACACCTGTTGAGATCAGCGGAGGATGGGGTGGTGGAAAGAAAAGAGGAAAAATAAACAGGTAGTGTTGAAAAAAAAATTAGCAGCAGTCATACTGCTAGAGGAGGAAGTACAGGGTCTCCTGGACTTAGAGCAAGCTCAGTTCTAACAGGTTGCCAGTCAAAGTCGAGTTTAAAAATTGTACATAAAATGCAGAAAATTCAGTCAATGTACGTATAATTATTGTACATAATGTAGATAATACATAATGTACTTTATTATATTAGGTCCATAAACTTCTTGACCCTCGCTGCTCTCTGAAGATGACGTCAAGCACAGAGCACGTGTTCCATAGCTCCAGCAGTTGTGGAGTGATACATGGCTAGCCAGATGTGGTCAATACCCTAAGGGAACAAGCAACAGAATCAGTAGAGAAACAAAATTATTATGGCCTGGACAGAATGAGTCACCTGGGTGTAACTGGAGGGTCTGACATGCTCACTACACTCAGAGGAAAGGCAAGACAGACATATAACCATCAGTACCATCAGTTTTGGAACTTTGCGCTGGCTTTTGAAGATGAGAACGGAGCACGTATGAGAATGCCTGGAGTGCTGTGATGTCAGTTCTGGACTCAGCTCAACTCAGCTTAACTTTTGGCCCTACCAATTCTTTATTTACTAAGTTTAGTCAATTGTTTTTTTTTTTCTTGTGGTCGTAAGTGTGGATAGTCATATGTCATATAAGTCGTAAGTGAAGGAGAAGTACTGAAGATTTAACTTATGTTTCTTGTAAGTAGACCGACTTACCTGAGCAAGAAAGTTATGAGTATGTGAAAATACTGAAGATTTAACTTATGTATGTTGTAAATAGACCAATTCACATGAATTAGAAAGTTATAAAACAAATCAATAGAGAAAGATGAGGAAATAAATAAAAATAAAACAAAATGGTTGGTAATTCTTCATCTGCGAGACTATTCTCCATACTAGGTATGAACGTTCTTTGAACAGGTATGTGTTTTTGTCGTTTAATATTCTCTGCAATGGTGAGGCACATGTGCAACATTATGTATGAAGAGGGACTGTTTGACTTTGTTGGTCACAATAAATTCAACCTCTGAGATTTTTCATAAGTTTTAATGTCGGGAGGATCAACACTGGGTTTTATCCCCCTGGACAGTCTCTCTCTTCCCCAAAACACCAAGTTGTCTGCCTTGGCTCCAGCAATCATGTTATTGCAGTTTCAGCTTCATAACAGATGGGTCACCCCTGTATCTGCTCGGATCCTGTGTCAGTTAGAACCACACTGAATGGCCATTATAAACCCTGTCGAAAAATTTGGCCTATTCACCATATTGACCAAAAAATAGCAATCCTCATGGATCTGAATTTTAAAAAAAAAATATTCAACCTGCTAACCCCAAATTGTATATTCTAAGAAATGAACCCATTACCTGCAGACTGTAATGCAAATGGATCAGTACCTGGTCATGAAGACCTCTTGCAGAGACCGTTAACATGTCTGTTTAAGTGCAAACAAACATGACTTCATTCTAATCGGGGAATCTGCAGTCTTGTGTGATTAATAACAGAATGAAGGGCAGAACTGACCAGCATGAAAACAGGCACATCATTAAAGCGACATCTTGAATAGGAAAGGAGACGACATGGGAGATCTGGCCAGAGACTTTCAGATCGGCCATGATGAGAGCGACATCTCGAGTAGGACAGGGCATGAGATGAGAGAGCTGGCGAGGGACTGTCAGGTCGGCCATGATGAGAGTGACATTCTACAAAAGTCCTGTTACAAAGTGATGTGTTATGTGTATTTTATTTTCTAATGTGTGGGTTTTCTACATGAAGAGGAGACAATTTTATCTGTCACTCATGAATAGAACCTCGCCTGCGGAGACGGCCCCTGAAAACCAGGCGGACAACAAAACCTATTTTTATCACTAGTTTGCAAAATGTCTTTTGTCGGCCCTATTCACATTTCCCGCCCCATCTTTACACTGGTTGACCTGTTATTCATGCTTGCCCCAACTAGTCTACATGTGGGGGGGGGGGGTTTACATTGTCTTGCCTCCAGTTACATTAGCGCTGATGTCGCACGTTCTGTATCACACGACAACCCCAGAACAGTTAAGACTGGCCCTAACCAAACCCTGCTATCCACAGCCTCAGTCTAAGTCCTGTGAGAAAGTCCTATAGAAGAAAACAGTAAACGTTACACCCCTTTCACGTAGCCAGTCTGAGACAGTGTAGAGATGGGCCGAAAAACGTGAATAAGACCCTTTTGTTAAGTGTATGTTCAATAACTCTTCCCTGTTACACTTTTTTATTATATTACTTCCCTTGCACTGATCACACGTGTTTATCTTCAGCCCATGACACTCGACTAACATAAACAACATTTTGATCCCTATAGAGATGTTTTATTCATAATACAATACATCTATTAGTCCCTGTTCGCAGTCTTTAAACACAAACTCTTAATTGCGTGTTTGGGGATTGAAGGGGGGGGGGGGGGGGGTGTCCACTGTAATTCAGAATAATGAGATTTTACTGTATGTCTTTTCTCATCAGCGACAAATTTATGGTTATCTATTTAAAAGGTAGACGTAAAGGTGAGATAATCGACTTTATTGCACCAGGATTTATCCCGTATGGGCCAGTCTGTCTCCACAGAACAGCCTGCCGAGAGCATCGCACATAGCACGATCTTCCTAGCTCCTTCAACGATCCCAGGGATCTCCGTAAAAAATGCACTCGTGAACTAAAAGGTGCTGCCGTGAAACGAAACCACGACCCTCAGAGCGCTAGGCAAACGGCTTGACCACTACGCCAAAGAGAACCCCGGTTATGTTTTCATTGGAAGGTTCATCGGAGAACAGTTTCCCCTTCTCAGTGCTCAGTGTTTCGATGGGACACACTTGAAGGATGGAGGATCGTACATTTTCCATGGTGAATCACAGAAAGGCAAAAGATATTGTATAATATAAAGACGTGTGCAATGGGGACATGAATGATAAAGGCAAAGAAGTGGACTTTTTGGGGATATGATTCCATGGGCCATGAATCATGGAGGAATCCAGGGATGGAATATGAATAAAGAAGAAAATGATTACATATGTGTTGAAAGCGCACAAGAAGAAGCACGTTCTATAGTTGCGATAACAATAATGATGCTTCTTCTTCTTCTTTTGCGTTCGACATCAGTCATGCTTAACATTGAGTCCCGTCTGGGTCACAAATAGGATTGTGCGTTTGAGGTCGCTACGTCTCCCATAGCTTATCTTTCAATGTGGCTCCCTTGGGCCATATCCAAAATGATGCTAAAATTCCTCGCTCTAATTTTGGAATCTGAGCGGGTCTTGCTAGTCACACTCACCATTGCCATGGGCCCTTTTGTAGCACGATATAACAATATGGTCAGGAAAGACGGTGCCACTCATTCTAGCATAGGAGCAGAAAGGGTTTAAACTTGACGAGGTTCTAAAATATATAAAAACCATGAGGCCGACTAGAGAGATGAATGCAGGCGGGTGATATCTGCAGCAAAGAACCTCAAGGGCTTCGATGCTGAAGAATAAGAGGAAGAT
The DNA here is from genome assembly GCA_905116865.2 of Candidula unifasciata. Lineage (NCBI taxonomy): Eukaryota > Metazoa > Mollusca > Gastropoda > Stylommatophora > Geomitridae > Candidula > Candidula unifasciata. The sequence goes on along the minus strand of CAJHNH020002297.1, from coordinate 67,167 downwards.
AAGGCCCCTACCGTTGTAAATTATACCAGCTAATCTCAACAACTGAGAATAAGTAAAAGTCTGAGGTTATATATACCCAAAATAATAATAATAAGATCAGTAAACTTCTGGTGGAAATAAACAATTTTTAAAGAAAGAAAAGATGTTGCATTACTCCCCCCCCCCCCTTTTTTTTTAAAAAAACATTTTTTCTTCGCTTTTTACCGCTATGGTGGCCCGACGAGGTAGACAGACAGACTTTGGAGAAGGTGAATACAAGACACTGAAGATTCGTGGACTAAGAAAACACGCATGGCTGTAAAATTGGCTGGAAACTGAGAGAATTTCAGGCATGCCGTGGCTAGAGAGTTTTGTCAACGACCTGGTGACTGACGATGGGTTTGTGAGACTTTATATTGTAGTTTATTTAGCTTATAACTAAACCCTGAACTGCATGGAAAGGGAGTGAACGAGAAAATTGACCCATCCTTCCTGTCGCTACCTAGAAAATGAAGATCTAACCGTCACACACAAAGGGCATTAATTGCCGAGGAACTGCTTTTAGCTTTTTGAGTACCAGAAGGTTTCATAGGAGTTGCCAAACGGTCTAAACAACTACTAGGAAAATCACAAATATGTTACTTCCAAAGAAAGCTGAATATGAGGGAAGCTATTCCCCCCCCCCCTCTTCCCCCAGCATGTTTAGATTAAACGTAGAAAGTAGAGCTGTACCGAATGTTCGCTTTGTATTCACTTCAGGGCTGAATAGTGGACCTAATAACTAGGGCTGTACCGAATATTCGCTTCGTATTCGCTTCGGGGCCGAATAGAGGTCGTAATAACTATTCGGTATTCGGCCGAATACGAATAGTGGTTACCTTACTCCTGTTTCTGCATACACTATGATGGACTGAAATAACTCTCTCATTAACACAAAAGTTGCTGTTGCCTAAGTCTGTCGTAGCGGGTGAAACTGCGACCCGGTTGCGTGGTGCAAACTGCATAAAATGCCAACCGCAGTGTGTGTGAGTGTGTGTGTCTGTGTGTGAGAGGGAGAGAGAGAGAGATAGATCATGCATTTTTCGTTCTTTCAGGGTGTCTTCGCCCAAATCAGATTTGAAGATATTGCCAACGAGAATATGAAGGTGCGTTTAAATTACATCGAACGAACGGCCGAGCGAACGATGGTTTTGAAAGAGGCGAGAGCCCGAAGACAACTAATCACAGACATCAGAAGGAGACAGTCGTCATTTTTCAGCCATGTTATGAGAAGATGGAAAACGGAACATTTGATGACCATTGGAAAGATCTGTGGAAGGAGGGACAGAGGAAGACAACGATAGACGATTCTTGACAGTCTTTTTGCACGGCATGGAGGTGTGTCGGCACACGAACTGATAGATGCTGCAGGAGATAGCAGATTGTGAAGAGGCATGATCGCCCACGCCAGCCGACAAGGCACCTGATGATGATGATGATACACTATTCGTATTCGTATTCGGCCGAATAGCTGGTCCCACTATTCGTATTCGGCCGAATAGTGAAAATCACTATTCGGTACAGCCCTACTAATAACTATTCGTTATTCGGCCGAATGCGAATGGTGGTTACCTTACACCCGCATACACGGCCTTAATGATGACAACATGGAACGATTCGCTTTGTTGAAAGCTAATGCAGCTTTCATGCATTAACTAAGCTGCCAGTGACAACTTACAAGGTTAGTTACTTGTTATAATACTTGTAATACTTTCATTCCTAGTTTTTAGTTACCACAGACTGACTGATAGATACAAAGCAAAATGTTTTTAAATGTTTACTATTCTGTACGAATACCAACTAGACAGGGAACGATTATAAACTCCGGCCACATACAAGTCGATAATATGAAAATCAAACAAACGGAAACATATAAGTATTTTGATGAAAACTTCAACTGCTCCAACATTCTAAGAGAAGAAATACAATCCAGAATACAATATGGAAATAAAGTATACTATGCCATTCAACATCTGCTAAAGTCAAAGTGTCTGCCTCGCAACACCAATCTCAAAATATATAAAACGTTGATAAGACCAGTCGTTTTGTAGGGCTCTGAAACTTGGAGCACTTGGAGAGATGAAGCCTCATTACAAATTTCCCAAAACAGTCTTTCGAAGAATCTTTAGTCCCATCAAAGATGCAAAAGGCGGGGAATGGAGAGTGAGAAGCAACAACGAAATTCACAGTCTGTTTAAATCACCATTAATCACTGGCATCATGAGAGCTAATAGACTGAAATGGTTGGGCACATTGAAAGAATGTCAGATGACAGAGAAGTAATACCTATACACAAGAGACATGAATGGTCGTAGACCACGAGGCAGATCAGAAAGACTATGAAGAGATACAAACACTTTATGCCAACAACTGGAAAGAGAAGGCCAACCAGAGAGATGAATGGAGGTGGGTGATATCTGCAGCAATGAACCTCAAGGGCTTGAAATGCTGAAAAAAGAAGAATAAAACTATTCTGTACTACATTTTGTAAAGTAAAAAAAGTTCAGCCTACCTTTGACATTATGAATGTTTTTTTTTTTTTTTAGATCCCTTTGAAAAATCCCCTTTCACGCCTTTAGGCGCATCGGGCATATGGGAAAAGCACCCACATTCTTACATACCAATCAGCACTAGGTTGGTAATGTGGTCAGCATTACGTCGGTCGTCTTTACTTTCCCAGGACATGCATCCTGGTACCCATTTTGGCTGGGTCGACCTGCGATGCCCCATATCATGATACAATTCCACGCTTTATACACTATATACTATTCGTATTCGGCTAAGTTAGGATAGAGATAGAGATAACTTTTCCTACCATATTGCTTCGTCTCTGGTTCTTTTCTGTTAAGTCACCACATCACGCGAGATTTAGGAGAATCCTATAGTATAGAGGGGGGGGGGGGGAGGTTAGGGTTAGGACTTGTGTAAAATGAATAGCGGCTACTACTAACCCCTAACACCCCCCCCCCCCCCCCATACTCTCGCCTGATGTGGTGACTTCACAGAAAAGAACCTCGTCTCGCTCTCTGTCCGCCGGCCTGCTAGCTGAAAGTTTGACCACCCCGAGAATACAAAATATCAATGCGGATGGCAGACAACAGGACACATCCCAGATACCCCGTTCAATCGCCAAACAAGTTATAATTGAGGAACAGATCATTGCGCACATCATTCGGTTGTAACAAACAGTCCTTTGCGAGTAAGGAGAGTTTTAATGATTTGCTTAACGAATTAGAAGCAACCAAACGGCCATTTACAATTGTCAACAACAAATATTTTCGTAGTTTCGCCACGACTACATGTTTTTAAACGCCACTGAATAGTCAGATGAAGAGAAGGCTGGCCGAGCGGTTGCCATGTGTGAGAACTCGACGGGAATCCTTGTAGCAAAAATAAACCCCTAACCCGCATAGTCTGTAGCGAAAGTGCTAACCATGCAGCCCTGAATCCTCACACTCAAAGACCGCAAGTGGCGAAGTAGGTCAAACCATTTGCCTCGCGATCTGAAGGTCGTGGAGTTCGTTTCATGACTGCGCCCTTAGGTTCACGAGTGCAATATGTACAGAGATCGTCCTGGGGATCGTCGCCGCAGCTACAGAGTTGGTTCACTGTGCGGCGCTCTCGGTAGGCGGCTAGCCGTTCTGTGGAGAGAGACCGAGCCATATGGGATAAAACCTGGGGCAATGATGTCGATCCTCTCAACTTCAACCTTTTTTTAAGTGAGTGAAGCGAGTGACGTTCAACCTCACCAGGACCGTTCAAAGAGCGAGCAGCACCTGGTGACACAAGTTGTCACCATTCTGATCAGCAGTAATGACATTTTTGTTGTTGTTTGTTTTTCATTTTGGAAAAGGGGTGGGAGGCAGTTTAGTAAGATGGCTTGTTTTAGTTTGACAAATGAAAAGAGTAGGGATAACAGCTTGGTGACCTTTGGGATCAGGCTCTTGTCACCTCTAATCCGTAACCCTGAACCTCCATTCTGAGTCAAGACGGTAACGGGCCATAATCCTTTCCCATTTTAGACATTTACGTCATTTGGTTGAAAATTGTTTCCCTTGGAGATTTGCGAACTTTAAAAACTACCATTTAAAACCGCCTGTTGTATTGACTTTTTAAATACTGTATGTGGCGCGGTGATTTCGGTCACAGGCATGAGGGGAAGTTAAGTCTGATGTGATGTGTATAAGGAGATATTCCGTACCCCACTCAGGCGCCAGTCCTTCACTGTTCTGGTTTTACCGAACCTCATGCAAGACTCCTGCTACACGTCCCCGTCGTGCGCCACGGATAATGTCTCAAATGAGCATTAACAGAGTCAGCAGGGGATCTCGGAGCTGGCGGCCCCTAGAGGTGTAGTGTCCTTTCTGGCTCTCACCAGCCCGCCCCCAAACGCATGGGTGAAAAGTGAAACAAAACTCATTCGGAACATGAGTAAAGATTGCTTGCTAAATGTACCATCAAATGACAACTCTCGGTTAAAATTCGGAAGCGAATAGAAAACTGTGCTGCTGAGACTCAACCCTGACCGAGAGATTTACCCGCAGCCAAGACGAGTAACATCTCTTGTGGGTGATTTCTCGCAGCAAGATCCTACCTACGTACATCCTCAATCCTCAGTGTCGTCGTCACCGCGCTGAGGTACACCACGGCAGCAACTTTTCATATGCTGGCTTGGAAATAATGTCCGACAAAGTTATACCCCACGGCACACATGCAAGCTCAGAGTCCGACGATCATAATTCGTACCGATTAGGAAAAGTCAGAATGTCCGTATCCACTGGTCTAACTCGCCCGAGTGTTGGGACCAAACAGGTGAAGCCACGCCTGACGCATTCTGCTTCCCCATTCTGCCGTGCTACGGGCACAGCTGAAACAACGTTAAAGGTGTCTAACGTAAGATGAAAAAGAATGTACCTATTTGTGTGGCCACAAACGTCCTAGACCTGCGGGCTGCTCCCCGCTGATCTCCGGAGAGCGCAGCCTTGTAGCGCGGTAAGCTCAACACACGGTTGTGAGGTTAAGCAGTCATGGGCAGGACGTGACGATTCCTTGGGTGAGCCCAGAACCAGAGCATCATGTGTCGGCTCTGCATTTATGGAAGCCTCCTTGGATGGCGGGGAATGCCCATGATCTGCCCCTGCCTTCCCTTGAGGGCTGAAAACTCTACATAGAGCTGCCTTAAGGACGACATGCCGAGGGCCACACCTGTTAAAAGTCAAAGAGGACACCACACAAATGAGGCAACATCTCTACCCACACAAAACAATGGCCACAGTCAACCTAGAAATAGGCTTGACATCTTCCTCCGAAGTCGGAGTACATCTGCCGGAGAGGCGGGGAACGAGTACTGCAAACAAATAAGCCAGTAAAACGGATGTACACGCAAAACTCAGGTCGAGGTAAAAGCCAAAAGTCCATTTTGGACGAACAACCGCGACTTACCGCCGGAATTCACAGCCGGTGAACAAGAAGAAGAAGAAGAATAAATACTGTATTATTTGCATCCGGCATTGCTTTATTGTTGGCGGTTATGACTTGAAAATGCATGGACGTTCAATTGTAGCGCTATTATTGTCGTCACCGGTGAAATGTTTTGATGTATTTACAATTGTAGGGGTAAGAAGAACGATGACAACCAGTGTGGGAACCAGACAAGAACTGGTGGAAAGAAAGGTGAATGACACTCAGCGAAGCAAGAAACACAGCATAAATCAATGACCGCATATATAACCGAATTTTACATAGAATCCGGTTGAATGTGTGTTAAGATTTTGGTCACTCCGCCCACCCCCACCCCAAGTTACTTGTTTTGCTTGAATCGTTCTGTTTTGATTCTGTCCTAAGTACACTTATTGCCTTCCACACAACCCCCCCCCCCCCCCTTTTTTTTTTTCCCTTTCTTTCATAAACACTAGAAAACACGTTCACTTGCTGTATGTGTCATTTCACTGAAATGTTTAGTTCCATTTTGTCACTGCAGTTGTCGACGTGGTGCCTGCGCAGAATAGATGAACTAAATGACACAACAGAGTCGCCACTGTGGAGGTTTTGGGAGAGAGCTAAAGAAAGTCAAGTCAATCAAGCGGTGAGGAAAAGACGCTGGCATTGGATATGACGCACGTGGCACAAAAACGAGAGCAGTATAATTACAGTGTCCTTACATTTGACTAAACACAGATGGTTTACGGCACCAGGTGCCACACACAACCTTGCAATACCACAGCCTACAGTGGCCTCATTTCGTCTTGTCGGCTATTATTCATTTTGGGGGAAAACTGCTGTCTGGTGAACACTGGACAACATTAGTGTTGCTCAAAAAGCGAACTCCATAGCTACGGCGACAAACTCAGCGAACGCCCGAAATCCTGCAAGGGGATAAACGCGGGCAGCGAAAGTGATCATTAACCAAAAGCCCTGGTCAGAGCTTTCAGAAAAAACGATCCCATAATCCGATACACGATAGACGCTTTTCAAGGTAAATTTGCAGGAAAAAAAAAAAAACGATTGTGGAGGGGGATTGGGGATCTGTCTGACCCCAACCTTGGCTTGTTATTTTTGTCCAGCAAAATTTTTTTAAAAATCTTTCCTGAAAACACAAAACTCTAATACAAAGCACTGGCTTACTGTTGTTCTAAGTTATGACAGACGCGATAGGAAAGCATCATTAAGGTAGGCTGGTATCGCTGTTTACTTTATTTGAAATCACACGAAGTCACTGTTTTTTTTAAAGCCCAATCATCAAAGTGCCCCCCCCCCCCCACCATTTGTCGGAGGGGGGTGAGCACCTGAGCCTTTAGATTCGGGCGCCTATAAAAGTATCCCGACAACAGCAAATCAGAACAAAGGAGTAACTATTTGCAGCTCCCACCAACTCTTTTTCGGGTATTTGAACAAGCAGATATTATAATGGCTGTTCAGCGTCTAATGCCTGCTTGATAGAGATTGCCCAAAGTACCTTATTTAAGGTGCATGCTTCGGTCAGATGCTATCTGTATCGGTAACTAGGCAAAACACGCACGATTCTATTCCATCTTCCTGAGTTGAAGAGCTTGTAAAGGGAAGTAAAATCTTCCTGCCGAGTACTGGTTGCGTGAATCTCTTTTTATCTCTTTAATTTGGCTTCCCCGGATTCTAATTTACTGTGTGAGGTAGACAGTAATGTTCTTAGCCTGAGCAGACGTCCCATGGTACCTTCTCGGTGGCGTTCTCACGACAGACGAGTCAGCAGAAATAACGACAATCTGGCCAGATTCAACCTGAAGTTGTCAATGACTGCAAATTTACTTTGAAAAGAAAATTGATTTTTTAAAGGAGTGGTTGTTCTGGACATGTCTCTGGTGTCTCGGATAATGGGATAGGCTTTAGATTTAGACGTTCTTGTTATGATAGTAAAAAAAAAATTAGTTAAGTTTTACTCAAAGCTGGCTATGGTCAATAATTACTTTCGTTGCCCGAGTATATCTTATCTCCTTGCTGGTATTTCGGCGTTCCCTGGGGTTTGTAACTGTGGCTATGGGGTTTGCACTTCGTGGGACTCTTTTGACAGTATCAAAAGTGCTTCAGTGTTGTATTGTGAGTATTTTATGATTTTTTTTTACAGTCTTACGTGTTGCCACGTTGAGTTCATTTCGGCAATGGTATCGAGAGCCGGCCACAGAAACTAATTTATCCTATTCATAATCATCATCACCATCATCATCATCATCATCATCATCATCATCGTTATCATCATCACCATCATCATCATCATCACTCAGTAGGTCTTTTACAGGGTTTACAAAAGTCTCTCTAGACGCCATACCGACAAGAAAGATCCCAGATGCCCTGTTCAACCTCCAAATAAGTTATAATTAGAACACACATAACAGTGACACCAGCCAAGCGTAAACTGCAGTTCCGTGCTGGCAAGGACTGTTTGTTGTAGAATCTTTTACTGTTGGCACCTGGATGTAGTTATTTACTGTTACGTTTGAAAAAAAAAGTAAAGTGTTCAGTAATGACAATAGTAATAATCTGGGTGTTTGTTCTAGAAAATCCAAAGCGGCGTTAATTACCATAAAGTGTCAATGCGAAAGGCATGAAAAGGAATCTTTACTTTTTACTTACTCATCACAAAGTACCTATTATACTAGCGCTGAAAAACATGACATCTAAACAAAGGTTCCGGTTCTACGTCCATCAAGATATGGATGAATAGCAGTCTGAGAAAGTTTACAGTCAGGACCAAAGACCGTTCACGTTCGAGCTGCATTCCTGGCAACCTTAAATGTGGAGACGGCACATGATTGACTGATAGCCTATTTTGCAGTTTGATAGACAATTTCATATACTCACAAATTCATGAGATCAGGTGGCAGACTGGACAGAGAGATCAAGTCCAGAATCAAACAGTGTTACCTATCAACTTGCTCCAACAGTAAAACACCCAGCAATACTAATTGAACTTAAAGACAAATCATAAACACCATTATTTTACCAACATTGTGTTACAAATGCCAAAACTTGACACAAGCAAAAGAAAAGGAGCGGAAATTAACGACGACGTGTGAAAAGAGATTTTTGAGAAAAGCAGTCAACTTGACATGAACGACCATACAAGAAACGTAGATATTAGAATGGTGGGAACAACAGGAATCAAGAGCTCGGGTGAACCCGTCCAAAGCCTCATTAACATGGTTCTCTCTGAATACTCACATCATTAGTATACCAACGCCAGTCGTAAGCATCTGTGGTGTGGACATTGAGAGAAAGGACACCATGAAATACCTGGGCATGACATTTGACAGATGCTTATCATACAAATGCCACGTAGACAACGTCATACTTAGAGCCAGGAAAGGTTTGACAGCACTCAAGGTGCTAGCAGCAGCTGATATTGAACAACGTCTACTTTTCCTTCTCTATCAAGGGCTTGTGCTTAGCGTCATTGATTATGGTCTTGGCCTCCTCACTGTCATCAAAACCCAGCTAGAAAGACTGGACCGAGTACAGAATGAGGCCATGAGACTCATACTCGGCTGCACAAAAGACACCTCCTGCAACGCCATGCTTAATATCCTGGGTCTGCCGACTATGATTAGCAGATACAAAGTGGCACAGGTCAAGGCTTACATGAGGGTATCGGCAGACGCTAACCACCCATTACACAAAGCTATACACGACACAAAAGGAACGCGTCTCAAAAGAGGTCTCTCTTGGATGGCAAAGGCTGAGGACTTAATCCAGCAGGTATGTGACCTAGACGTGATCAGTCACGGAAAAGAATGGACGAATACACCAGTAGACATGCATGGCATCTCTAAGGTTGTCATCACACTCGGAAGGTATTGCAGGGATCAAATTCCTGCGGCCGTAGACACAGAAGTAAGGGAACTGATAGATCAGCTTTCAGACCCAGAAGATACCATCATATACACAGATGGATCCGTGAAGCGCGGATCAAGGTCAGCATGGGCACACACAGCGCAAAGAAAGGGGAAATCAATACATGAGGACAGCGGCGCTTCCCAGACAACCACGTCAAGCATGACAATGGAAATAGCCGCTGCTTCTAGAGCTTTAGCATGGGTATCCGAGCAAACCGCCACACACGTAGTAATTATCTCAGACTCAATGAATATGCTTCAGAACATAGCAACAGGCAGTATGC
>CAJHNH020002297.1:32500-52500 GCA_905116865.2 Candidula unifasciata | reverse complement strand
TAGGGCGTCGCATAGGGCAGAGGTCATAGCTCTCCATGTCTGGCTATTTGTTGCCACCGGTTTTAGGTCTTGGATGTTTGTTAGGCCCAAGGTTGAGCCTTTCCTGATGATGGTTCTACGCTGGGTCTCTCTTGGTCTTTCCCGTTTTCCTTTACCTTCCGCTGTCCATATGAGGGACGGTCGTGGGCTCATTTCACGGCTGGGTCATTCAGTTCACGATCGTCGCCAGAGCTCAGGTGTTCGTTCCTTTTGCGACGCTCATGACAGGCAACTAACCGTGCTGTAGAGAGAAATAGAGCCATGAGGGATAAAACCAGTGCAATGAAGTCAATCATCTCGACTTTAACCGTGAAAAATTCTCTTTAAAAAAAAAATACAAGTTCTTGTGACCGCATCCACCACTTTATAATCGCCGAAACCAAGAGGGCTCAGACATATTTTTCGGCCCTCCTAAACATATTTTAGGGTAGAAAACCCTCCACCCATACCTTCTTTTCTGGCGGCGCCCCTGCTTGATTTATAATTGAACCATGACATTAAAACTGCACGACCAGCCACAGCATCCGAATAAACCCCCCTGTCTTGTGCAGACATTACATCATTAAATTGTCTGCTAAATGTAGTTGAAATCACTAACACTCATTATCCGATGTTTATATTTCACTCTGTCTAGTGCCCCCTGTAATTGTCAGTCTATTCCCAGCTTGTAAACATCAATCAATACCAATTTGTCTAGTTATTTAAATAATGACTCCCACAAGTCTGACATGGCGGTTGAATAAACTGGGTGTTATGTTTTGTAGCTAATTCCTTTTGCCCAATCGCCAGGGACTACAATATTGATCTGTGTGTAAAGCGCCAACTAGGCGGAAAAGTTTCCAGACAAAGCAGGAAATATATTTCTGTTCCGTTTTAGATTCGTGTGTCTACAAATATGCATTTATAGAATAGTAAATAATGGCGGGAAGGTTAGAGGTTATGGTATGGCGTCGGCTTCCATTCCATCCATATCTTTATAAATATTATTGGTTTCGTTTTTTTAGTGAATATAATTCCAAAATTATCTCCTTCTTTCTCTCACGTTATCTCTCCATCACTCGCTCTCTGTCTCTCGACCTTCTTTGTCACACCAACGTATTCTGTTGGTTTCTGTCTGCCCTTTTCTGTGTCTTATTTTCTGTCTTTCTAGTGCTTTCTTTCTCTGTCAATTCAATTCACTCACAGCTTTTAAGAACTCTGTTGTGCACGTTCATAAATGTGCATTCTTATGTTCATTTGTGAATAAATTTATTTGCCTTATAATATTACTGTATAGTATTTATATGATGATATATCAGCTTCTCGTGCATTATACATATCATAGAACAGCTATGTGAAGGGTGAGTGGTTGGATGCAGTTCGTTTATTTTCTCACTCGCGCCTTTGTTTGCTCGCTCGTCCGTCTTCATTTTCGTTCGTTCGTTTGTTCGCTTCGTCGTTCATTCGTTTGTTTGTTCGTTCGTTCGTTCGTTCGTTCGTTCGTTCGTTCGTTCTTCTTCTTCTTCTTCTTCTTCTTCTTTTCTTCTTCTTCTTCTTCTTCTTCTTCTTCTTCTTCTTCTTCTTCAGACATCTCACGTTTGGCGGAGAAAAAAAGAGATAAAGAGAGAGAGAGAGAGAGAGAGAGAGAGAGAGAGAGAGAGAGTGAGAAAGAGAGACAGACAGACAGAAAGACAGACGGACGGACGGACGGACGGACGGACGGACGGACGGACGGACGGACGGACGGACGGACGGACGGACGGACGGACGGACGGACAGACAGACAGACAGACAGACAGACAGACAGACAGACAGACAGACAGACAGACAGACAGACAGACAGACAGACAGACAGACAGACAGACAGACAGACAGACAGAAACAGACTGATAGATAGGCAGACCGACCGACGGATGGGCGGAAGGAAGACCAGGCGTACAGACAGACTGACAAATAGAAATACAAACAGGTGCCACTCATAACCCCAAAGAAATCAAATGAAGAACCGAGCTGCTCACATACAGACGGCCAATATTCGACAGAAAATAACTTATAAATATTGATGCTAGAGTGCATTTTGAATGACTGCAACTTGAAATGGTTTCAAGAACGAGGTTAGGAAACGTCTCATTTCCACAGACGAGTTTACCCGCCACAGGAAAATTTGAATAAGACTTCATTTTAGATGGTGCCTCTGACTGGCAATTTATGAGGATGCCGATAGCCAGTTCTGAAGGCGGCTTGCCAGCTTGTCAGCATACAGAGACCTTTTGCCTGAAGGTCGTAAACGTACCAGCCCAAGTGAAATTGGAAATGTTTTTTTTTTTTTTTTTGAAACTTCTGGTTTATATTTCTTGACTGACTTTGTTTTGAAATGTGCAGGGATAAGGGATATAATGAAAAGAAAGAAGGGTTACTTTTTTTCTCATGTAGTGTTTTTCGCCTATATGAGAAAAAAAAAAGTAACCCAATTTCTTTTCTGGTGTTGGCAAAAGTCGTGGCCGTGTGTTTAATAGTTATGTCTATCTACAACAGTCCGTATCGTTTACTTTTAATCAACTCTGACACAGATGATCATCCATGCCATGATGTCAAACTGCTCAGCATCTTTTCACTCGGTCTCCCTCTTCCTCACCTTCCATCTAACATTTCTACTGTCACGATGTACTCCAGTTGTCCCCTTCAGACCTTATCATAGTGTCGTTAAGTGATGGATGAGAGGACACAAGGTCTTTTAGGCATCTAAACGCTGGCCAACCGATTAAATGTCGTAGGTTCGAATATAACAGAACTAGAGACTGTTGACTGCTTTGCTCTCGAAGCGAGTGAATAATGTCGTAATATTATAAGCGCATTTAACGTCTGTATTCGCAATGAATTTTGACTAACAGTAAGCACAGAGAAGCTAAATATTATGGTGCAGGGGTTATTGATAGATCTTATGTTTTTATTAATAGTGAAGAGCTGGAGATAGATAACCATGGTTACATATCTGCTTAAAAATGGAGCTGCAGCTTTCGGCTGGCTAGAGAACACGACACACAAACACCGCACACACACACACACACATCCAAATTGTAACTCACACAGTAAGCTTGCTAACGAAGGTGAAGACAGGCATATTTTGTGCACAGTGGCACGCTTCGCTTGAGAGCTCACGGGTCTACATCTCTTCTCTAGTATGCCGGTGTGTTGGATTAGAAAATTAACAAGCGGATGGACTGCCTGACTCTAGACAACTTGGTGAAATACTGATGTAGGCATGGCAGACGTGGTAAAGGCCGTATGGAAGCACTTGTACAATTCGGAGGAGCGAAAGGAATATCCCAGTCTACTTAAAGTGATGCTAAGAGGAGCGACGAGGGGATTTGATCGACACTCAACGCTCAGATTTATCACAGTGGACTTCTCTGCATATTGGGCATCCCCATGAGCGCTCAGTCCGTCGATGCAGCAGCCCCTCCAAGTTACCTCTACTCATTGTTCCCATGTGAAGTCGGTTATAGTATCTCCTGCCTTTCTTTCGAAGATGGCACAGATATGCTCCGCCAAGCTTAACTCCTCGGTCACGCAATCGTGTAAACGTCAGAGAATCAACAATATCCCCCGACTTAATTCGTACAGCATTGATGATATTGGCTCTGTCCATGCTTCTTACCGTTTGCATTGGTGCATTACTGGCCAGCATGAAATATATTATCTATATCTGTAATGCTTTCTCTAGTAAGAATTTCACTGTCTTTTGTAATTCCCTAAGCAGCCCGTAAAGTTTGACTTCCACAAGTGTCTCTTTTGGCCAGAAGTTTTGCCTGGAAGCGTTGAATCTGGGACAGTCTTGGAGGATGTGATTTGTTGTCTCAGGTGCCAGTCCACAGGTACACATGGCTGATTGGCCAGTCTTAAATTTGTTGTACTTGTGGCAGCGAAGTCGATTATGCCCTGTTCTGAGGCGTAGGATAATGACTTGCTCTGGTCTGTCCATAATATGGTAATCGTATTGTGCCAGTTTCGGTGGCATTCTGATTGATTTGATCATTCTCTTCTTCTGTTGATAAGAGATTGGTATGTCGGGTTGTTCTTCAGTTGGCCAGCTCTTTCATTCCCATGTGGAAGATTACTCTTTACGGGGACTGATTGTGCTAGTTGCTCTTGCCCCCTCAGTGGGCTATGTTTCCCATCTTGCCCCCTCAGTGGGCTATGATTCCTATCTTGCCCCCCTCAGTGGGCTATGTTTCACATCTTGCCCCCCTCAGTGGGCTATGATTCCCATCTTGCCCCCCTCAGTGGGCTATGTTTCACATCTTGCCCCCTCAGTGGGCTATGATTCCCATCTTTCCCCCTCAGTGGGCTATGATTCCCATCTTGCCCCCTCAGTGGGCTATGATTCCCATCTTGCCCCCTCAGTGGGCTATGGGCTCTTGCCCCCCTCAGTGGGCTATTTCCCATCTTGCCCCCCCCTCAGTGGGCTATGATTCACATCTTGCCCCCCCCCCCCTCCGTGGGCTATGTTTCCTATCTTGCCCCCTCAGTGGCCTATGATTCCTATCTTGCCCCCCTCATCTATGCCCCCCCCCTCAGTGGGCTATGTTTCACATCTTGCCCCCTCAGTGGGCTATGTTTCACATCTTGCCCCCTCAGTGGGCTATGATTCCTATCTTGCCCCCCTCAGTGGGCTATGATTCCCCATCTTGCCCCCTCAGTGGGCTATGATTCCAATCTTGCCCCCTCAGTGGGCTATGATTCCAATCTTGCCCCCTCAGTGGGCTATGATTCCCATGGGCCCCTATAGCCTCACAAAACACGGTGGTCTTGAAGGACAGAAACGGTGGACAGATTACTGGCTCCCTGTGTGGGTTCCTGGGCCCCATTGTGGGGGGGGGGGGAGAATAGACCCACTGTCTGCCGAAAAGCATGTCGTAACATTCAACTAAATCAGGAGCTTAGTTCGAGTTCGAAGTATACCAGAATGAGAGGCAATGAACCAACAGTCTGCATGAAAAGGAGTGACTTGTAAAACGGATGTGCACACAAAACTCAGTTTTTGGAGCAGGATTAGAGTCCAGAAGTGAATGAACAACCAGAACTTTCCGCCAGAGTTAAAAGCCGTTGAACGCGAATAATAATAATAATAATAATAATAATAATAATAATGATAATATTAATAATAATAATAATAAGAAGAAGAAGAAGAAAAAGAAGAAGAAGAAGAAGAAGAAGAAGAAAAAGAAGAAGAAGAAGAATTCCCAAGAAGAAGAAGAAGAAGAAGAAGAAGAAGAAGAAGAAGAAGAAGAAGAAGAAGAAGAAGAAGAAGAAGAAGAAGAAGAAGAAAAAGAAGAAGAAGAAGAAGAAGAAGAAGAAGAAGAAGAAGAAGAAGAAGAAGAAGAAGAAGAAGAAGAAGAAGAAGAAGAAGAAGAAGAAGAAGAAGAAGAAGAAGAAGAAGAAGAAGAAGAAGAAGAAGAAGAAGAAGAAGAAGAAGAAAGAAGAAGAAGAAGAAGAAGAAGAAGAAGAAGAAGGAAGAAGAAGAAGAAGAAGAAGAAGGAAGAAGAAGAAGAAGAAGAAGAAGAAGAAGAAGAAGAAGAAGAAGAAGAAGAAGAAGAAGAAGAAGAAGAAAAAAAAGAAGAAGAAGAAGAAGAAAAAGAAGAAGAAGAAAAAGAAAAAAAAGAAAAAAAAAAGAAGAAGAAGAAGATTACTAGCACATACACAATTGATGGTGGCGGTGGTGGGTGTAGAAGTGACGATGGAGATAGCAGGGGTAGTTATAATTGTAGAAATGAGGTGGTTACAAGCCATTTTTGAAAATGTTTCGCTTCTTTGCAGCACAATTTTAACCGTCAGCTCGCAAACTGCACAGCTCAATTCATCAGTGGTTTATATCTTTAGTTTATTAAACAAATAGCGTTCTAGTCTGTTACGTCTTGTGCGGACCCGGGATGAGCTGGGTTAATAGCACGAGGGACTGAAACATGGCCCATCCCAGGATTTCTTCTAAAAGAAACCTCTGTTGAATATTTAAGGCCTCTCCCTGGCCTGATTATATCTTACTGTATCATGTAAACACTGCATATAAATGTTCATGTGTTTATTCAACCAGTGGACCATTACTTGGTTGTAAGATGAAACAAAATCTGGCAGGTCACAAACTACAAGCGCTCAGTGTATCTGGCTTTCATTGCCAGGATGGCGGATGGATGAAATAAAACGCCTTGTTCAAATCTTATCTTGTGAACTTACTTTCTAAATATTCTGTGAACGTATATTTATGTGTGTTCTAGATGGACAGAGAGAGAGGGCTGGAAAAGAAATTACCATACTTTTCCTGAGGGAAATTGTCTGTCGTGTATCATGTAGCTTTGATAAGTAATAAATTCCTTGTAGTTGTACATTACTGGTCATGAAGGACTTTGTGTTTTATTTTATTTCTCACACAAAAAAGAATATATTTAATATCTACTTTGACGAAAACATCCTTGGATGACAAGGAATGTCATTTGTTTTTGCCTTTGCCCGCTCCTGGTGTGTGGGCGTTATATGAGAGCCTTCTTTGACACAGTTAAATTAGGAGGTAAATGGGGGGGGGGGGGGGTCTTAGCTATAGCTCAAAGAGGCTTTATAATATTTTAGGATGAACAGCCAACTTGGGATTTATACAAGGTAAAATGGCAAAAGTGGCTGATTTTCCATTAATATACACAGTATATTGCTGGCTCAGAAAACTTGATTATTTACACAGACGGTTCAGTGTCAAGAGGCAAAAGAAATCCTTGGGTTTCTTAGCAAAAGTTAATAGTCGCTTAAAAATGGAGGTGGAGGCGGTCACTGCAGCTTTCCGCTGGCTAGAGAACACGACACACACACACACACACACACACACACACACACACACACACACACACACACACACACACACACACACACACACACACACACACACACACACACACCACACACACACACACACACACACACACACCCCCACACACACACCCACACACACACACACACACACACCCACACACACACACACCACACACACACACACACACACACACACACACACACACACACACACACACACACACACACACACACACACACACACACACACACACACACACACACACACACACACACACACACACACACACACACACACACACACACACACACACACACACACACACACACACACACACACACACACACACACACACACACACACACACACACACACACACACACACACACACACACACACACACACACACACACACACACACACACACACACACACACACACACACACACACACACACACACACACACACACACACACACACACACACACACACACACACACACACACACACACACACACACACACACACACACACACACACACACACACACACACACACACACACACACACACACACACACACACACACACACACACACACACACACACACACACACACACACACACACACACACACACACACACACACACACACACACACACACACACATCGTGATTGTAACTGACTTAGAAAAACCATGCTGAGGAAGATCAGGACAGGCATGCTTCGTGCAGAGTGGCATGCCTAGCACGGGTAAGGAGTATTTTCTGGATAATTTTTTTTCACTAGGACACGCCAGTGTGTTGGGAAATGAACAGGCTGACAGACTAACTAGCTCTGCACAGCTTGGTGGAGTACTGATGCATGATAAGGCAGACGTGGTTAGTACTTTGTGGGAGAGCGTGTAGCAGATGGGTCACCACAGTCAGGTGAGATTGATGCAGCGGGAGTGGCGAGAGGTTCTGGCAGATGTTCGAGGCTCAGAGGAAAGGCAAGACGGACGTTTAATCAGAATGCTACTGACAACAATAGTATTGGAACTCTTCACTGGCTACTGAAGATGGGGACGGAGCGCTGTGATGTCGGTTCTTGAATGAAATAAAATTATACACAGTATCTGAACGTTTGTCGGCTCTGTGGCTAAATCGATGCGAACGCTTCGCTTCGTAATGCCGGGATGCCAGGTTCGATCCCAACTGCGGGTCATGCGCCTTGCGTTGGTTTCGACAGTGGTATCAAGAAAGCCGACCGTCCAGGAAGCAATGGCAAACTACTGGATGTAAATTGCCTAGAGAAACCACACAACAGCCAGGGGCTGTTAGGGTTGGTTCTGCAACGCCCTGTAAAGGATAATATCTGAACGTCAAAACAGTCTGCATCATGTTCGGCAGTAATTAGCGTGAGTAGGTCAGGCACGCAGCAACGAAGACAACATGGTGGGGGGGGGGGGAACCCACTACTTCCCCGCCTTGTAGGCACAAAAATTTGGATGGGGGCGATGGAACCTCCACTGCTGCCAAATTAGGAAATAACAACGCCCTCCTCATCACCTAAGCAAAGAACATGTTAGCCAGGGTAGCTTAAACACCTCTCCCAATTAAATGGGGGTTAAAATGAAACCTTTGAAGTATGCATAGCAATTATTTTTGAGAGTATTGGTTCAAACATCTCTCATTATTTCTAGTTGATTATTATTCTTTATCTTATTTTTCTTATTATTATTATTACTCACGCGCACAACAACAACAACAACAAAGTATCATAAATCTGACACGTAAAAACAACAATTTTCCCAGAAAATTTATTTATTTGTTTGAAAGTGGGTCTAATAGTCCCATTAAAAGATTACAGGGAAATAAAAAAAAAAGAGGGGGGGGGGGGGGTGGGGGGTAGGTGGGTGGGTGAGGAATAATACGGATAATAATAATGATTCGTTTTATTGTCGTGCAAATTATTACGAGCCTTCCTGGGTTCTCTTTAACAGCGCAGTAATAAGAAATAATTATTGTTATTTGCTAAACAAAAGTAAAATAAAAGTCCCTTTTCCACGCCTTTAGGCGTATTGGGAAGATAGGGCTAGACCTATATTTGTATAGGCCTTCAGTACTTGGTGGGTGATGTGTTTAGCATTTCGCCGACCGCATTTTACTTACCAGGACTGCACCTGGTACCCACTCCAGGCTGGGTCGACCTAGGAGTCAAGGTCATTTGTAAAAAAGTTGGGCTCCGTCAGGACGAGAACCTACGACCTTCCGATCCGCAGACGGGAATCTAGCTGCCAACGCCACGGCAAGTGCCGCTATTTGCTGAATCTATATTAATAAAAATGCAAATTTTCCGGTGTCGTTAGCTCTAAACTCGGAAACTAGTGAACCGATTGCTTTCATATTTTTACACAACGTTGCTTCTGACTCAAAGCGTTATTTGTTAGTCTTAAAATCGCACAAACCACGAACAACGTAGCTCCAACAACGGTCTAATCATTTTTTGTTTCGTAGGCCGCCCGGATTTATTTTTAATGAATTCGCCACCTTTGACTGTGAAACACCGACCTTCACATTATTATTATATACATTCATTTCTACTAAATGCTTGATTATTCAGTAGCGTAGTTAGTTGTAAGCATTTCGCTTTTATTTTACCCGGGTGATAGGGGTTCAATTCCCCGCTGGGTGATATAATTTTTTTTGGGGGGCCCCTAACTGGGACTGGGCGGCTGCCACGTTTTGTTGTGGTTTATAGCTAGGCTGCAGTATCTACGCTTTTTTCCCGTTCGATTTTGGGGTTTACAGCTAGCCTGCGATAGCGGCGACGTGATGCTCAATGTTCATGTCCCGGGTAATATTCGTTCGCCTTTGAGAGGGCGGTTGGCACGTTGTGTTGTGGTTTACAGCTAGTCTGCGATATCTGACCTTCAGTCTTCGGTAGTTGAGTTGTAAGTATTCCGCCCTTCACGTGTATAACGGGTGTTCGATTCCCCGCTGGGTACTAATTTTTCTTTTTACCCCAAAGGGGCGATTGGCCCGTTTGTGTTGTGGTTTAAAGCTAAGTTGCGTCATCTGCGCCTTTCGCCCTAAGACATCCGATTTAAGTACAGTCCACATTAGCCTTCCCCCCCCCCCCCCGGACGCTTCACTCGATCAAAAACTATTCGGTAATGACATAAACTATTAACTAAGAAGGCTTACAGTCAAGTTTGGTTTCGGTCGACACGGATGCCAAGGTTAGTTAAACATCGTCACTTCGGAAAGGGAGAGATGACGAGTGCGGGTTTTTATTTCCGCTTTTTGTGAGTATAGTGTACATTTTTTTATATCACGGAATTTTACTGTGGGTTCCATCACTCGTTAGGTGATGGAGTTTTATGTCGGGGACACACTTAAACTAACCAGTCCGTGGGTACAGCATGCGGCGGCAACTCCTCTGGCTACAACGATCTGTACAGACAGTAGTTACCGTTTTGTGTTGTTGTGACGGTGGTGATGGCAGTGGTAGCAGTAGTACTGATACTCGATGGGTTATGTGGTAGCTTTTACACTGGCCACATTTACTTCTTAGTACAGATTAATGCTACCAATTTTTGTCTTGGTGGACACGGATGCCAAGCTCAATTTAACAACAATATTTGGTTAGGCGATGACTTCCCCATACTTCGTAGAGGATGATATGATTGTCACGAAAAGGGGGGGGGGGGGGGTGTCGAGAAGGGGGGGGGGGGGGTTGATGCCAGACACTGTTAACTGAGAGAGCTTAAAACATTTTTTTACATTTCTCATTTATTAACTATTTCTTTTTTAACACTGTCGCCACATAATAATGTTTCAATCATTCGGAGAGGGAGATATAATTGGGCAGATGCTTGAGTCCTTGGTAGCGTAGTTGTCTATTTTGCGTGTTACGTGGGTGACTAGCGATCATTGCCCTGCTAGGTGATAATTTTTTGTGTGCCTTTAACTAAGCCCCTGGCAAGTTTTGTTGTGGTTTACAGCTAGGCTGCGATATCTACGTCTTCTTTCCGCTCGATTTGGGGGTTTACAGCTTGCCTGCGATAGCGGCGACGAGATGTTGGTCATGTCACTGGTATTCTTCGCCTTTGAGAGGGCGGTTAGACCGTTGTGTTGTGGTTTACAGCTAGGCTGCGATATCGGACCCAATCTCTTCAGTCTTAGGTAGTATATTTGTACGTATTCCGCCCTTCTAGTGGTTTACCGGTGTTCAATTACCCACTGGGAGCTAATTTTTCTTTTTTTCTTAAGAGGGCTGTTTACAGCTCGGCTGCGATATCTGCACCTTTCGCCCTAAGATATTTGATTTCAGTAAAGTCCCATTTATCCTCCTCGCGACGCTTCACTCGATAATAAACTATTCTTAGATGACAGAAGCTGTTAACTAAGACTGCTTACAGTCCAGTTTACTTTGGGTGGACACAGATGCCAAGGTCATTTAACATTCGCCCCTTCGGAGAGGGGAGATGACAGGTGGGGGTTTTTATTTACGCTTTTTTTGGAGTATAGAAGGACTATTACTGTGTTTTTTTTTTTTTTTCTTTCTTTATTGGGAGCTCAGTTACACTAAACAGTCCGTGGCGAACTCATGCAGCGCTAACCCCTCTGGCTACACCGACCTGCACAGACAGTAGTGACTGTTTTTTGTTTTTGTTCTGAAGGTGGTGGTGGTAGTGGTAGCAGTAGTACTGGTACTGGATATGTGATGTGGTAGCTGTTACACTAGCCACATTTACTTCTCATTACACAATAATGCTATACATCTGTCTCTGGGTTCAAACTGGGTAGGTGGCGCGGTGATACTGGTAGACAGTAAGTAAAGTAAAGAACCCTTTCCACGCGCTTATGCGTATTAGGCATATAGGGCTAGACCTATATTTGTATAAACCAATCGGCACTTGGTGGACTACGTGGTCCACTTCACACAGGCCGCCTTTACTGCCCAGGATTCCACCTAGTACCCAGTCATTAGATGTCATTAAAAAAAAAAAAAACTGGCAGCGTCAGGACCCGAACACCCTACCTTCCGATCCGGAGGCGAGTGACTAGCGGCTATAACACGGCGACTCCAAGGATAGACTGAGTCTTTAAAAAGTCGTTGCCTACTCAAAGGTGGTTAGGGAAAACAGGAAGTAGCAAATAAGTAAGACGAAGCAGGAAGTAATCGATACTTGGTAATCAGTTAGTGGTTTTGGCGTTGGAAGAGGTGTTGATGTGTACAGTGTCAATGATTAGTAAACAGTTACTCACAAATGGGAAGGATAGGTTTTAGCGTAAATCTAGAGTGATAAATATATCTGTGCTCGCTCCTATGTGTGGATGTGTATGTATTTGTATATGTGTACACACACACACAAGTATATATATATATATACACACACACATAAACACACACACACAAGCCATACAATTTCTGAATGCTTCAGAGACTATTTTACAGAAAATTCCTTAGAGTTTCTTGGACAACCAGGCAGAGCAACCCCGATGTTTTGGAGAGGAATGATCGCTCACGTCAGCTGGCAAGTCACTTGATTATGATATGCGCGCGTGGTGAGAGAGAGGGAGAAACTGGGAGAAATAACAGTCAGAAGGAAGACAAAAAAAGACACAGAGGGTGAGAGGCGGAGAGTGAGAGTTATAGGCATAACGCAAAAGGGGAGACATACAGAAAGAGAATTATATAGGACAATGAGGGACAACAGAGAGAGAGAGAGAGAGAGAGAGAGAGAGAGAGAGAGAGAGAGAGGAGAGAGTGAGAGAGAGAGTGAGAGAGTGAGAGAGAGAGGAGAGATTGAGAGAGAGAGTGAGAGAGAGAGTGAGAGAGAGAGAGTGAGAGAGAGAGAGTGAGAGAGAGAGAGTGAGAGAGCGAGAGAGAGTGAGAGAAAGTGTGAGAGAGAGAGAGAGAGAGAGAGAGGAGAGAGAGAGAGAGAGAATGAGAGAAGTAGAACAAAGCGAGAAATGCAGAATGTGACGTCTTTTCACACCTAATTTGTCTGGAACAACCAGTGACTCTGTTCCTCCTAAGGCAAGGCGGCTCTCACAATGTATTTCTCAGAATCAAAGAACACAACTAAGACAGTGTGCAAAAGTTTATACAGGGATTGTAGAAGTGTAGTTAGAATAAATCAGGCAACATCTCATCCTTTCACAGTGACATCTGGAGTAAGACAGGGGTGTGTCTTATCACCACTGCTGTTTATCACCCACATCGACAGTATATGCAAGAATGCCAAGCCCATGAATGAAGATCTTAGTAAGATCAACTAATTACTCTTTGCAGATGACCAGGCCTTGATAGCAGATACAGTCATGAAATTGCAACAACAACTAACATCTATAAATGAAGAATGTAAAACAAATAATATGAGAATTAACACTGAAAAGACAGAAGTAATGTCCATAGGAAAAAAGAAGACAGATCTAAACATAGCAATAGAATACAAAGGCATTAAACAGGCATCTGAGTTTAAATATCTGTGAACTACATTTACCGAAGATGGGAAATTGGATAAAGAAATTGACATTAGATGCAGTAAAGCAAACCAAGTATTAGGACAGCTAGCTCCCCTCTTACAGCATAAGACAATCCCAATCAGCACAAAGAGACATCTTATTCAAAGCATATTTATTCCAACTCTGTGCTACCAGTGCCAGACATGGTCACTCACAACAAACCATAACAGAAAATTAGTAACCACCGAAATGAGATGTCTGAGAAGGGCTGTAGGAGTGACCATAAGAGATAAGATCAGGAATGAGATCATAAGAGAACAAGTCGGCACAGAACCAATTCTGGATTACATACAAAGACAGCAAGTGAAATGGTTTGCCCACTTAGAGAGAATGCCTTGTGACACCATACCATACAAAGCATACATGGAAAGAGAAGAAGGACGTAGAGCACGGGGTAGACCAAGAACTATATGGAAGGATAACATCAGAGAAACTCTACAACAGCACGATGTGCCTATGGTCGAGGCAGCCAGAAGAGCTAGAAACAGAACCTTATATCTCCCTCGACACCCACAGCGGTAAAAGAGGAAGTGAAGAAGAAGAAGAAGAAGAAGAAGAAGAAGAAGAAGAAGAAGAAGAAGAAGAAGAAGAAGAAGAATAAGAAGAAGAAGAAGAAGAAGAAGAAGAAGAAAAGAACAAAACTAAACAACACGTATGTACTTTTGTATATTTGTGGTTTCCGATAGGATGTCTGACCCAGGAATTCTCTCTGGCCTCAGGCGGCTTTTACGAGACGGTCAGCGAGATAGCCAGCGGTCATCGAAAGTGGCAGTACTGGTGAGCGTGGCAGGTGCTGTCTCAGGAGTCAGCCAAGATTGAAAGGATAAGAGCAAGCATTCACGCTGAGTCGTGATGGCAAGAATTCAATCCTAAACTTCTAGACTTCGAATAGTTGTTTCGTTTTTTTTTCAGAATTATATTTGCTGTCTTTGTGTAAATATTTGTTTCGTTACTTTCTCGTGTACTCTAAAAGTCCCGAATTTCACAACGGTTAGAAAAAAGCACTTTACAAATCCATGCCGATATATTTTCGATAATTTGTTGGTAATTACTTAATTTACCGAGAACGTGATTTTTGTATGAGCACTTTAATAAAAAATATAAATAATATATAGGTAGCCCAGCTGAATCGAAACAGATGCTTTCTTTGTTATTTTCCTCACTTGCATAATACTGGTTTGAGGTTAGTTGTGTCTCCTTTACAGGATGTTGCAGAAACAACCGATTTTTCTAGGCAAATTTACGTCCAGTAGTTTGCTATTGCTTACTGGACGGTCGGATTTCTCGAATAATATTGGTTAGGTAACAAAATAAACTGTACAGCACCTGAGTTTAAGTTTAGATTTAAACAACGGATCAACATCATGGCACAAGGGTAGTAACCAATAAGTGCTCCGTTCGACTTCTGACTTGAGCCTGAGTCTGAAGAATCTTAGCGAAGTGTACGTACTCCGTAGCACCGGTGAGGATCCTGAAATGCTTTGGGTAGATTTTTAACTCAAAATTTTTGTCAGGGCAGCGCCGTTAGGCTTCTCTTTTTTTAAAATTTCCAACTGCCACTGTATTTTTTACGTGCACAACAATAAACACAGGCGTCCGGCCTTACTACATAGAAACCAGGGGAAATTACTAGAAGTCCATGTGAAAAACCCCCAGCCTTCACCGGGGTTTCAACCCGAGACCTCTAGCACTCTAGACGAATGCCATAGCTCGAGACCACGCAGCTCCCAGAACTGATAGTACGATCCATAATTTTGTTTTTGTGGTGCTCATTTGGAGAGCAATTTGTCCTGAAACATTGTGGAGAAGGTCTGTTATCTCTTGTATATCTGGGGCCGTTGAACTTAAAAGCACTAATAGATGGATCCAAGGTGGTAGAAAGTTATATCTTCTGAAAAAATCATAAAGATGTATCCACATTAAGTTCTAGTATAGCCGACATATACTAAAAAAAAACGTATTTGTTTTTGAACTTATTACCTCGTCAACCAGTGCATTCTTACCGCTTAAATGTGGCATATATGTTTATACTAGGGTGTATTGAACTAGAATTTCTGAATTTAGTTGAATTGTAATGTGGGTGTGTGTATTTGTGTCAGTATGTGTGTATAAATGTCTCTGTGTGTCTGTGTGTAAGTGATTGCGTGTTTGTGTCTCTGTGTGTTTGTGTATGTGTGGCTACGCATGTGTCTTTGAGAGTGTGTGTGAGTATGTCGGTGAGTGCGTGTCTGTGTATATATATGTGTGTATGTCTGTGTGTGTGTCTGTGTTTTAAGCTGCGTGTGCATCTGTGAGTGCGTCTGTGTGAATGTATGTATGTATGTATGTATGTATGTATGTATGTATGTATGTATGTATGTATGTATGTATGTATGTATGTATGTATGTATGTATGTATGTATGTATGTATGTATGTATGTATGTATGTATGTATGTATGTATGTATGTATGTATGTATGTATGTATGTATGTATGTATGTATGTATGTATGTATGTATGTATGTATGTATGTATGTATGTATGTATGTATGTATGTATGTATGTATGTATGTATGTATGTATGTATGTATGTATGTATGTATGTATGTATGTATGTATGTATGTATGTATGTATGTATGTATGTATGTATGTATGTATGTATGTATGTATGTATGTATGTATGTATGTATGTATGTATGTATGTATGTATGTATGTATGTATGTATGTATATGTATGTATGTATGTATGTATGTATGTATGTATGTATGTATGTATGTATGTATGTATGTATGTATGTATGTATGTGTCTGTATGTATGTATGTATGTATGTATGTATGTATGTATGTATGTATGTATGTATGTATGTATGTATGTATGTATGTATGTATGTCTGTATGTATGTATGTATGTATGTATGTATGTATGTATGTATGTATGTATGTATGTATGTATGTATGTATGTATGTATGTATGTATGTATGTATGTATGTATGTATGTATGTATGTATGTATGTATGTATGTATGTATGTATGTATGTATGTATGTATGTAGGTAGGTATGTAGGTAGGTAGGTAGGTAGGTAGGTAGGTAGGTAGGTACGTACGTACGTACGTACGTACGTACGTACGTACGTACGTACGTACGTACGTACGTACGTACGTACGTACGTACGTACGTATGTATGTATGTATGTATGTATGTATGTATGTATGTATGTATGTATGTATGTATGTATGTATGTATGTATGTATGTATGTATGTATGTATGTATGTATGTATGTATGTATGTATGTATGTATGTATGTATGTATGTATGTATGTATGTATGTATGTATGTATGTATGTATGTATGTATGTATGTATGTATGTATGTATGTATGTATGTATGTATGTATGTATGTATGTATGTATGTATGTATGTACGTACGTATGTACGCATGTACGTATGTACGTATGTACGTATGTACGTATGTACGTATGTACGTGTGTACGTATGTACGTGTGTATGTATGTATTTGCTTACGTTTCCACAATTCCACTTCAATGCCCGCGTGCACATAGATCATAGTAGAGGTTGGCCTCGATGCCTTCTGCGCATCTTTAATTGACCAGTCCTTAGGAACTCTTCTATCTTCCATCCTCAAAGTGTGACCCAGCCACCTGAGCCTTCGTAGACGGAGCATTGAGAAAACTATGGTAATACCTGCTCTTTCCAATAACTCAATGTTTGTGATCTTGTCCTGTCACCTGATACCGAGTATTCTTCTTAGACATCGCACGTCGAAAGCTATTTAGCTGTCTCTCCTGGTGCGAATAAACTGACCAAGTTTCACTGCCTTAAAAGGAGTACTGAGAACACAAACCTAATAGACAGGAGTTTTTGTTTTAAATGCGATCTTTCTGTTCTCCCAAAGTCCTTTTTGTTTTTGTTATTTTGATCATTGTTGCGACAAGCAGCTGGCGGAACAGTTAGGACACTGGGCTCTCAAGCGGCAGACTCGGATTCGAATCCTCGGTAAGGCTGAGGACTTTTTCTGTTGGAGGCAAAATAAAATCCACACCTGCACAGTCGACAGCACTAGCCATGCGGCCGTAAATCCCTAGGCTCAAAGACTCCCCTGCCTACACCGCAAAAGTGATATAATAGAGGCAGTAATTTGTAGTTTTTGGCTCACTGTTGCTACTGCACATTCTGGACAGATTTTAAGATCTGCTGCTACCGACCTCCCTGTGACGGTATTGTTAAGGCATGTCAAACAATGTTTCCCCCTGTTTACGTAAACTTGGCGGCAACTTTGTGATTCACAGGCTCACTCCACAGGTAATTATGAAATACAAGAGCGGCATAAACACATACCACTACAAACAAGGTGAGTCTCTTCGTTTCTGTTACCACCAGAAAAGCTTACTAGGCGCAGCTTGAGACAGTGTAAACAAAAACGGTAACGAACATACATCAGCGGTCAAGAGATTGTACACTGTTTAACTGTAATTTATACAAAAATTAAAATATTATTGTTGGAAATTTTAGATTTATTTATTAAATATGCATATGAAATTCAGTTCCGTGTTTAAATCTGTCCGGCCCCCGTGTGGGTTCAGGGACCCCATTATGCGGAAAACTAGAATAGACTCACTGCCTCCCCAACAAGCATGTCGTAACGGTCGACTAACTGATAGCTTCCTTTGAAGTCGGAGTGCATCTGCTTGAGAGACAAGGAACCAACATTTGCACACAAATAAGTCAGATCTGTAAATGGATGTGCACGCAACACGCAGGTTCTAAAACCAGAATTAAGTCCAGAAGTGGACGAAGAACCAAAAGTTTTCACAATGTTTACAGCCGGTAAACGAGAAAAAAAACATGCATGGATAACTCGATTTCGAATGTATCGCATTTATTTCAAAACGTTAACAGATATTAGATGTTTGAAAATAATTAATCATATCGTCACTATTTTATTATATTTACTTTTCAGGAGAGTTTCTGGTATTAAAGTGTCCCGCTTGTATCTTCACCATAACTCTGTGCCACGGTCTTATCAAAATCTGAGTCCATCTCTTGACATCATTGCCGCACTTGGGTTCTTTCATTTTATTTCACCCTATCTCGGGAAATCCGAGACTTCGCCGGAAAAATACAATATTATGGGTGTTGTACTTTGTTTTAATATTGGACTATCCAGGGGAACACTCGGATACCCCGAGATGGAGTGAGTTAAAAGAAAAGTACTCCCCCCCCCCCCCCCCCACTTGTAACATCGGCCAGAGCTTGTTATCAATGTCCCATTTATATCATCCACCTGTACTTTATATAACTGCCCCACTTGTATCATCGACCAGTACTATATATCACTGTCCCAGTTGTATCATCGACCAGTACTATATATCACTGTCCCAGTTGTATCATCGACCTGTACTTTATATCACTTTCCTATTTATATCATCGACCATTACTTTATATCACTGTCCCACTTGTATCATCAACCAGTACTTTATCTCACTGTCCCAGTTGCATCATAAACTAGTACTTTATATCACTGTCCATTTTGTATCATCGACCAGTACTTTATATCACTGTCCCACTTGTTTTATCGACCAGTACTTTATATCACTGCCCCCCCATCCCTTGTATCATCGACCTGTACTTTATATCACTGCCCCACCGGTATCATCTACCCGTACTTTATATCACTGTCCCACTTGTATCATCCACCAGTACTTTATATCACTGTCCCACTTGTATCATCCACCAGTACTTTATATCACTGTCCCATTTGTATCATCAACTGCAATAGTTCATCAACACTCCGTGAATCTTGGTCAACACTCCGTAAATCTTGGGCAACACTCCGTAAATTTTGGTCAACACTCCGTAAATCTTGGTCAACACTCCGTAAATCTTGGGCAACACTCCGTAAATCTTGGTCAACACTCCGTAAATCTTGGTCAACACTCCGTAAATCTTGGGCAACACTCCGTGAATCTTGGTCAACACTCCGTGAATCTTGGTCAACTCTCCGTGAATCTTGACTTGGAAATTGACTCCCCGAACCTGCTGTTTGCCCATCTCTTGATGCTGTATTCCCACTTGCATCTCCGTCAACCGTTTATTCTCTTACTTTTAGCCTGTCCCTCTAGTATAGTTTTTTTTTTAAAAATTGTTTTGTCTTTCAACGTGGTCAAAATAATTAATTTGCTTTTGTTTGCGTTTTATTTATGTCTAAAAATCTTTTCTTTCCAACTGTCTTTAAAACCCCTGCATATGGTTTTCTTTTTGCTTTCATTAAATATTATAAATGACACCCCCCCCCCCCCCCCCACTCCCTTCCCCCGGGACGCATATCCATATCTTAATTATGATTTCCTGTTAATGTTTTAGGCTTCTATGCCGTACAGCCGGGGGCTGCGTGGTCTCGAGTCATAGCGTCTGCCTCGAGTGTTGGAGGTCCCGGGTTCAAGCCCCGGTGAAGTCTGTGTCTTCCCTGGGACTGCTTTCCATATTGGAGCTCGCCATAAAATACTCTTTTTGGGAGGTGATTGTCCGCATGCGAGCTATGTGACCAGCCCAAAGCAGCTGATAATTCTTCGGTATCGTGTGCATGCTAAGCAGGTTTAACCCCT
>CAJHNH020002297.1:2500-27500 GCA_905116865.2 Candidula unifasciata | reverse complement strand
GGTGTCACAAGGCATTCTCTCTAAGTGGGCAAACCATTTTACTTGCTGTCTTTGTATGTAATCCAGAATTGGTTCTGTGCCGACTTGTTCTCTTATGATCTCATTTCTGATCTTATCTCTTATGGTCACTCCTACAGCCCTTCTCAGACATCTCATTTCCGTGGTTACTAATTTTCTTTTATGGTTTGTTGTGAGTGACCATGTCTGGCACTGGTAGCACAGAGTTGGAATAAATATGCTTTGAATAAGATGTCTCTTTGTGCTGACTGGGATTGTCTTATGCTGTAAGAGGGGGGCTAGCTGTCCCAATACTTGGTTTGCTTTACTGCATCTAATGTCAATTTCTTTATCCAATTTCCCATCTTCGGTAAATGTAGTTCCCAGATATTTAAACTCAGATGCCTGTTTAATGCCTTTGTATTCTATTATTATGTTTAGATCTGTCTTCTTTTTTCCTATTGACATTACTTCTGTCTTTTCAGTGTTGATTTTCATATTATTTGTTTTACATTCTTCATTCATGGATGTTAGATGTTGTTGCAATTTCATGGCTGTATCTGCTATCAAGGCCTGGTCATCTGCAAAGAGTAATTCGTTGATCTTACTAAGATCTTCATTCATAGGCTTGGTATTCTTGCATATACTGTTGATGTAGGTGATAAACAGCAGTTGTGATAAGACACATCACTGTCTGACTCCAGATGTCACTGTGAAAGGATGAGATGTTCCCTGATTTATTCTAACTACACTTCTTCACTTCCTCTTTTACCGCTGTGGGTGTCGAGAGAGATATAATGTTCTGTTTCTAGCTCTTCTGGCTGCCTCGACCATAGGCACATCGTGCTGTTGTAGAGTTTCTCTGATGTTTTCCTTCCATCTTGTTCTTAGTCTACCCCTTGCTCTACGTCCTTCTTCTCTTTAATGGAAGATAAAATGTACTGGATGAAAATTGCACCGATTTTTATTCCATATTGTCACGAGACGACCTCAGTGGTTCCAGAAGTTAGTACTCGTAATAAGTTCTTCTGGTTATTGGTAATACTTTAAAACAAATTGATTTAAATGTTTCCAGTCCTTAGTCCAGACAAAGCGACTGAGTCTTGGGTAATGTTACGCAATTACACCGGGGCTAGAGAATTTCCTTTCACATGCCCATGTCATAAATGTTATCTCCTGACCAGACTCAGTGGGGCTCCTTTGAAAGACTAGATCAGGGAAATTAAGTGGACTGGTAGACATTGTGGCGACCAGGCTCTTGAGATTCACACGTCAGTGAAATTCTCGGGAGAACAGGTGTTTGCCAATTAGGAATGTTTGATCTTGGTCAAGTAGGAAACACAATGGCTTCACTGACCGTCTTTTAACACCTGCCAGTTAGATTCGTTGTAAACTAGATTGGGTCACTCAAGAATGTTTGCTCTAGGGATGTCAGTCCAGATTTGACTGACAGGCCACTTGTTACCTAGGTTGATCTAATAGGTACCTCAGAGGCGTGGCTTAAGTCATCGTCTTGAGGGTTGGGTAGAACCGAGTAAAGGGAGGAGTTTAACCTTTGACACAGATAGATAGTATACTTCGAGCCTTTCGAATTCCCGTCATTAATCGCAGCCTGCCGGCAAACAAATACAGGTCGACCTAAAGGTAATTTTACGGTCTGATTCTGGTTTGGCGATTGATGGAAAGTTCCCAGGTATGAGTAAATATTAATTTCAATCGTTTATACATAGGTTAGAGAGTTAAGCTTAGTCTATACTACCTTTTCCTAATTTGTCTGCACATTCTGCTTGAAATAGTTCTTTGTGAGTATTCAGTATCTCTGTTAGGGAACTGCTAAACCATTCCTATTTCTTGAATGTGTGTGTCACATGTTTTTCAGTGTATGTTTTCATGTTTATAAAATAAGACTTGTATACTGAATTATAATGAAATTATAATGTTTCAAACATCAACCAAAACATGAGTTTGGACCGGGGGAAATGATGCCAAAATATGTGCAGGGATGCTGCTACGTTTTGTGTGCCCACCATGTGCTCACTTACTGTGTTCGCCTACACAGGGGATTTATAACCCCAGGGGAAGAATGATGGGTTTGTAGAATTCACTGTCACTGAAAGATAATATCCAGGACAGCATGCACACATAAAATGTTTTGCGTGTTCAGCACATAACCTGCGCCACATCTTTATGTCAAATCAATGTCAGCCAGTCGAAGTCTGAGTGATGACGGAATACAGACTTAGAAAGTCAACTATCATGACATAGCATGAGAGGGAAGGTAGGATATGTGACGTCCATGTAAGACAAAAGACCTTCAGGCTAGACTGGAGAGAATGTTGAATTTAAGGAGGAGTGATGGGATATATTTGATTATTATATGTTATATTAATTGATACAGGTATTCTTAGTGTAAGTCAAGATACTACACGTATGTGTTTGTTTCCATGATTACAGCGCCCATGTGACGATCAGTCCATGAAGGAGACTACATTGTGTTAGACTCGGCCAGCTGGGAACGAGGTGGAGAATGAAGTTGGGACTGAGCTGAAACAGGCAGAAAACAAGCAGGGAAGAAGCTGGAAGAGGAGGAAGAGCTTGACAGTGCTCACTGCTGTCAGAGGTTCTATGATAACTAAGTTATGTCATAAATTGTTCATACGTTATCACCTTCATCACACCACTCTAAACCCCGGAGCTGTTTTCTCGCTGAAGCATCTCATCACTATCATAACTTTGGCCAGTCACTGTTTGTGTAAACACAACAAACTCGGCATGTCATTTAACTTGTTTGTTAGTAAATAAAGCTGTCTGTCAAGTTTTATACTACATCGTTTGTTAAATTCCAAGAATTACATTTGTTGGGAGCTCAAATAATATAATAATTCTTTAATTATTCATTAAAACGCCGGGAGAAGGTAGAAGACGGAGGAATCATTTGCCCTGTCTAATAATTCATTTAGTATAATGCTATAGACATCTAAAATTCCTTGCCTTCTCTTGTGGGTACCAAGTGCAGCTAATGTTAAAGTACTTAACGAGCCAATATGGCTGGTTTCTTGGGTATCCAGGACTTTGTCTGAGAGCAACATAGCTCAGATTTTAGTTCGGTTAATCTGGTGGAGAGAATGTGTTGAGAGGAAAATCCTTACTCAATGTATAAAACATTTAATCCACCGCGTCCCGTCACACATATGGCTCTTCTTCTCCCCGCAAAAGGCTAGCCGCCTGCTGAGAATGTCACATAAAGCACGAACACTGCAGCTCTGGTGACGATCCCCATGGGTATCCATAAAAAACATCACTCATAAACGAACCCCCGACTTTTAGATCGCGAAGCAAACGGTTTGACCAGTTCGCCATTACCACTGCTACTATTGCGACCATCATGGGTTGGTGAGTCCTGTCTTGAGAAGCAATCTGCTAGACCAGTGGCTCTCAACTTTCCTAATGCCTCGACCCTTTAATACAGTTCTTCATGTTTTGGTGACCCTTTAATACAGTTCTTCATGTTGTGGCGACCCTTTAATACAGTTTTAGTGACTATACAAATATTTTCGTTTTTACATAATTTCAGTGAATGTGTGTTTTGCGATGGTCTTTGGCAACCCACGTGAAAGGGTCGTTCGACATTTTTAAAAAAGGGTCGTGACCCACAGGTTGAGAACCGTTGTTGTAGACGGACAGTGTCAGCGCCGTTGGCTGATATGAAGAATAAATACGCTAGAGAGTTCGCGGCAGGATACAATCATGAACACCATTAAGAGACACGCTTCAGGCGAAATCACAGAAGAGGGACACACAGTGTTCGATATGAAGACGTAACAAGATAATATAATAATTTCGTAGTCTGCATAGGCGTTAGAACTTTTGGAAATTTGCGCTCTAGATGAGTAGAAAGCATTCGAAAATTGCACTTAAATCTCCCACACCTGGATCTACACACCTGGTTCCCTATTCCAATTCCTTTTAAGAAAAACATCAAAAACTCAACCACGTTTAACCTTGGAGTGGATGCTGTATCGGAGGACAGAGCACTCATACGAATGCCCAATGTGCAGTGACGTCGATTGTCATAACATAACATGAAACATTGTAATACTGTTAACCATTTAAGTCGGAGATAGTTTTGAATTCAACACAGTCTGTGTTCAAGTTGTTGAATCGTAGAGCAACATTTTGTGGTCTCTAGAGCTGAACATTTATCGCTTTGGGAGATACAGTGTTCTTATAACAAGAGGGAAAATAAAGGGTTACATATTACAAGAATGGGATCGACAAGTAAAGAAATGTTTACCTTATACAGTGTAACAATGGACGTATAGGGAGTTCATTGGTACTGAAATAGTTAAGCGTCCCTAATCCCAACCCTGCCCCCCCCCAACAAATAAAAGTTATATTGTTAGCTTTTTATCAGCTTATACCAACACACACACACACACACACACACACACACACACACACACACACACACACACACACACACACACACACACACATATATATATATATATATAAACGCACTTGAATGCGGCGCCTTGAAGTCCTTCCCTTGTGATTCCGCGTCCTCATTCTGTGGGTAGCAAGAAAAGAATCACTTCTCCCTTACAAGCATGTCCTAAAATGTTTCAAAATAAGGGTTTCTCCTTCCAAGTAAGAGTGCATCTGCCTCGGGAGCGAGAAACCAACAGTCTGCATACAAATAATCCAGATCTGTAAAATCATCCGTGCATGCAAACGTAGGTCCAGAATAAAAATAAAAAGGTCCCAGAAGTAAAGCAATAACTAAAACTTTCCACAGGAGTTTACAGTTGGTGAACGGTGAGGCTGACAAAGCGACCCCCCCCCCCCCCCCGCCCCTCCCCCTTTTTTGAGGGTCTTCCTGGACTTCTCCTTGATGTTTTCAAAATGTTGCTGCTCCTGCCATTCAATGAAATCTACTGCTTCTATTCAAGTTTCCTCTGAAGTGTTCTAGGTGACAATTCTGCAGACGAAAATCCACGACAGCTGACAATTTCGATTACTTTAGTATCGAAGATGCGAAATAACTCTTCAGTAAGTAAATTAAAGAGTTTTCGATTCAATGAAAAGTCTACAGAGAATTCTGTAATCGATCTTTTCATGACCGATTGAATGACCTTGCCAGTTTCGGAGACTTCTGTGCCAAGAATGCCCTTTCGCTGAAGATCTCTCACAAGAATAGTGACGATGGGACGTCGAGGTTCAATAACATTATTAACTTGTGAATGGTTCTGTTATCCAGTTAAGAACGAGTTTCTTTAATTAACTTCATGGGTGATTTCCACAAAATCAAGCAACAATTTCTGTCTCAGCTCGTCTGTCGTCTTTTGTCTTCGTTATTTTCTTTCAGTTTTGATATTAAAGATATACACACAATTTGGGCTCTACCGCAAATAACACAAAGGAAGTAGGGAAAGAACGAACGAACAAATAACTTTGACGGACCTCACGAATTTTCAAAGGGGTACAAACTGGTGCATCTGAACGGCCTTTACCGAACTCCGTAGCACCAGCGAGGATCCTGAAAAACTTTGGGTAGATTTTTAACTCCAAATTTTGCCTGGGCAGCGCCGTTATGCTACTTTTTTTTTCGAATAATAACTGCCAAGGGATTTTGATTTTTCGTGCGCAACAAGACACACTGGTATGCAATTTTACTACTCAGAGGCCAGGGGAAATTACTAGACGTCAATGTGAAAAAATCCCAGCCTTAACCTGGGCCTAAACCCGGGACCTCCAGCACACGAGGCGGACGACATGCCTAGAGACCACGCAGCTCCCTGATTTATTTGGATGCTTTCTAAATTCCAAAGATTACATTACTTTCTCGGTGCAGAGATGGGTCTCCTAACTCCGGTTAATCCTGAGACGGCACCAAACTGATATCAAACCTTCATGTGTGGGTTCCGGGTCCCATTCTGGGATGGGGGGGGGGAGGAAGAACAGAGCCACTGCCTCCCCAAAAAGCGTGTCGTACAAGGCGACTAATTAGTGTATTTTCCGTCGAAGTCCGAATGCATTGTCTGAAAGGCGAAGATCCAGCCGTCGGCATACACGAAAACCAGATATGTAAAACGGATATACACGCAAAATTTAAGTTCTAGAAGAAGAACTGAGTCCATAAATGGACGAACAACCATAACGTTCCCCTTGAGTTCACAGCAAGGGAACGCTAAGAAGAAGAAAACCAAATAAAAAGTAGAACCAGTCAGTTTCACATTATCATAAACGCAAACAGGAATTGGATGTT
Organism: Candidula unifasciata; assembly: GCA_905116865.2. Classification (NCBI taxonomy): domain Eukaryota; kingdom Metazoa; phylum Mollusca; class Gastropoda; order Stylommatophora; family Geomitridae; genus Candidula; species Candidula unifasciata. Next base: position 21,235 of record CAJHNH020002297.1, on the reverse strand, counting down.
GCGGCTAGAGAGCCTTTGTCAGCACATTACATGAATATACAATACTACAAATACAAACAAAAATACACACGATGTAAGTATTCAAATCATATGCTTCCTTAACCGCCACTACACAGTCAATGAAATCCCCACCAAGTTGAGGTTCCCAACCCAGACGTGGAACAGATGTGTGTCACCACTGACTAGATTCAAACATGATAAAGTGTGATTTAGCTCCCATCTGTGTCCCCCGAGCGTCCTCTACCGCCCATACACCCATCTGTTCCACAGACAAATTGCGCGCATGCGTGACTGTCATGCCAAAGGCGGATATCCGGCCTGTAGATGACTAGACGACGACAAACAATTATTGTAATCGTGGCGGTATGTTTGGGTAATTTTGTAGTCGATGACTCCATGCTGTTTGGGTAACTGAATCGTGTGTTTAATGGCCATTTTCAGTTCGTTGTTGATCCGTGATCTCATTCAGAGAGACGTGGGGGTATATTTTCTCTGCGTACATGATTTCATCCGGCCACGTTGGCCTTTCAAATGTTGCAGTGATTACCTGAATTCTATATTAATCAAGTAACAGAAAATGTATAGTGCGGCACTCATAGAAAGAAGTAGAGAGACAGAAGAACACACTAGACAACATAAACATCAAAAGCTATAGTTGCTGTGCCGTGAATCGAACCTTTCACCTCCTAACGGCGTGTGCGCCTCCCTATGGAAACAATTGCACTAAGAACATGTTAAACTAGGCAACCCACCCCCACCCCCAAAAGTTGTCTTATTGGCCATGTCTATCGTGTAGCTAGAAAACTACAACTTTGCAACGCGGACAGAATTTATTTAAAACCCTTGAAATGGCACCATAGGTTGCAGAAATTTATATTAACGAAGCAAATGTCGAATAACAATCACAGCAACAATTTACGAACACAGTAGACCTTATTGCTTTGTCTAGAATACACAAACATTTAAGAAAGGTATTTGATTTGATTTTTTTTTTAATTTATCAGAGTTCTGCAGTGGTCTACCATTGTTTGATAGTCAGCTCTGAACTGGTCTACCATTGTTGATAGTTACCATTGAAACTATCTACCATTATTCATTAGTTAATATTGAATTAGCCTACCATTGGTGATAGTTAATATTGAACTTATCTATCATTGTTCAGTAGGTATTATTGCATTTATCTACCATTGGGTAATAGTTAATATTGAACTAGTCACCATTGTTAAGAATTCACTGCTGTACTGGTCTCTCATAGTTCAGTTTTGAATTTTGTATAATCTACCATGGATCAATAGTCAGTGATGCGCTGGCGTATCATGGTTAAGTAGATCTTCTGTCTGCAGCGATTGTCTTGGCCTTACACCCATAGTCCCCGTCGAAGCAGTCGCCACGCTGTGTGCAATCATAGGGTTTCATTTCACGACCGGTGAATACAATCTAGTCAAGGACCAGAACGCCCATCAGTTGTGTGATGCAGGAACTCTAGCCTCGGCACTGTGCCTTCTATGAAAAGACCGATGCCATATTTGTATTCCATAACTAATTTTGACACCTTCTCTGGAATCTGGGAAGATGAGCCAGTCCAATTATAACTGGGTCCAATATCTGGAACATGTGGATTAATTACATGACACGTGACTCACGCCATTCCTGATGGGCACTCAGCAAACAGGTCATAAACGGGCAACTGACGGACAGTGGTCCAGGATTGGTCAGCTCCAAAAGTCCTGGTCATAGGTCATCAAATGAAAGTAGGATCCGGGGAGAGCACTTTTTAATCAAAAATGAATGCTATGTGGAAAGCGGAGGTGGGTGAATTTGCGGTTGGTCAGTTGGTAGCAGGGCTCTAAAGGAAAGATCGAGGGGGGGGGGGGGGGGGGGAGGGGGTGGGGAGGGGGAGGGGTGGGGAGGGGGAGGGGGGATGTGTGAAAATTAGTCCTACTCTCGCTAATAAGCATGTTGTAGGTTAGTTGTGTATTCTTTACAGGACGTTGCAGAACCAACCCCAGCAGCCCCTGGCTGTTATGTGGTTTCTCTAGGCAACTTTACATCCAGTAGTTTGCCATTCCTTCTGATACCACTGTCAATACCAACGCAAGACGCATGGCCCGCAGCTGGGATCGAACCCGGTATCCCGGCATTAAAGTATGTTGTAACAGACAACTAATTCAGGGTTTAATGAAATCAAATTTAATGTGCAGAAAGGAGCACATATTGCAGGCTAGCTGTAAACCGCAGCAAAGGCACCAATCGTCCTTTTAAGGTAGAGCTAAGAAGAAGAAGAAGAAGAAGAAGAAGAAGAAGAAGAAGAAGAAGAAGAATAAGAAGAAGAAGAAGAAGAAGAAGAAGAAGAAGAAGAAGAAGAAGAAGAAGAAGAAGAAGAAGAAGAAGAAGAAGAAGAAGAAGAAGAAGAAGAAGAAGAAGAAGAAGAAGAAGAAGAAGAAGAAGAAGAAAAAAAAGAAGAAGAAGAAGCAGAAGAAGAAGAAGAAGAAGAAGAAGAAGAAGAAGAAGTCGGCCAGTTGGCTGACTATGATATGAATTCCTCTTGAAGACAGGAGCCGAGACAAGATAGTGGTTAGACACTTGTATGAGGAAGCGAACGATAAACAACTCAAGAAACCAAGACTTTCAAGAAAACACTAAAACAATATTTGATGAGAGAGGCCAAAGATACTAGGCAGGATTTAAACCATGACATAGACAGGCCTGCACAGAATAGATCTAAATGGAGGCATAGCCTGCGAGCCCTATGTGACATATAATTATACATCAGGATGATGATGATGATACACAAACGGGAGGCTCGGACGTTTGGTCAACATTTGTGGCGTCAAAAGTGCCATAATCTGACCAAATTCCAGAAACATCTGTAAGTACACACTAAAACCCTATGACGTGAAGTCTCTAAAGGTTAGTTGCATATCCTTTACATGACGTTGCAGAACCTACCCCACCAGCCCCTGGCTGTTGTGTGGTTTCTCTAGGCAAATTTACGTCTTGTAGTTTGCCATTGCTTCCTGGACGGTCGGCTTCTTGATACCACTGTCGAAACCAACGCAAGGCGCATGGCCTGCAGCTGGGATCGAACCTGGCACCCTGGCATTACGAAGCGTTCGCATCGACTTAGCCACAGAGCCGACGATGTGAAGTCACCAATCCTTAATCCTTTAACAGTGGATTGGAGACAGTGTTTTCCAGTAACGATGACGAAATAATATTTCGTAAACTTTATCTGAAAATAGTTGACACGACAGTCATATGGGTTAGAAACAGTTGACATGACAGTCATATGGGTTAGAAACAGTTGACAATAATAACTGCTTGGACATAATAGTTGAAGTAAGAGCAGCCATTTCACCGCCTTAACTACACATAGATACCACTTTCGCAAGTTATAAAAATTAGTCAATGGCACGACACCCCCCCCCCCACCTCCCCCCTTTCTCCCCCACGCCTTCCCCAACATGACAAAATGTGATTAAAAAGAGGAGGACAAGAGAAATCTCAAGTACGGTTAGCAAGAAATTGGGGGGGGGGGGGGGGGGGGGGGGAAGGGGAACATGTACATCAAACATAATGTCAAATAACAAAAGAATAAATCACCAACAACTGGTAATTTAAGTGTCCAGATATCAGTTTGATGGTTGTCACTGTTTTGTCGTGATGATATCGGCTGTTTTTTGGGTGTGATGTTGGACGAGGCACAACAGAGATCACTCTCCGCGACAAGCTGAAAACGCTATTTTATTTTCATGACTGTTTTAGCTGCAAATCCTAATTATTACCTGTACAAGCACAATCACATTTAGTTTCATTGTTTATTTTTTTTGGAGATCATTTTCATCGCACATCGGACATGACCATAAGTGGTCCGATCTGCTCCTGAGTGTCTCCAAGTGTTTTTAGGCTAACAACTCCCATTATGTTCTGGCTTATGTAACGACGGGTAGCTCCCGCGTGGTTTTCCAGTCTTGCGGCTCCAGTTGGTTCACCCAGTGTCTAGAGTCTATTCAGTGAAAAAATCATCTTGATATGGATATCCATTTCTCTTCACGGTTTATATCTTGAAGGGAAAGCACCCGTTGAGGTACTGTTTCTGCCTGACCCAATCAAGAATGGCCTCGTTTATCTGTTGCCTTTACATGTATTTGATTCATCGTGCAGTTGGTGTGTAAAGTCCTCAGTGATTTTGAGGTAGGCACACGCTTGGCGCATTTCAAACTTGTTGTTTGTATATCCCCACGGTAAGAAAACAAATTGCCTAGGTAGACATAGTAAACAGTGCGACCTGTCTAGGGGAGACATAGTAAACAGTGCGACCTGTCTAGGTACACATAGTAAACAGTGCGACTTGTCTAGGTAGACATAGTAAACAGTGCGACCTATCTAGTTAGACATAGTAAACAGTGCGACCTGTCTAGTTAGACATAGTAAACAGTGCGACCTGTCTAAGTAGACATAGTTAACAGTGCGACCTGTCTAGTTAGACATAGTAAACAGTGCGACCTGTCTAAGTAGACATAGTAAACAGTGCGACCTGTCTAAGTAGACATAGTAAACAGTACGACCTGTCTAGGGTAGACATAGTAAACAGTGCGACCTGTCTAGGTAGATTTAGTAAACAGTGCGACCTGTCTAGGTAGACATAGTAAACAGTGCGACCTGTCTAGTTAGACATAGTAAACAGTGCGACCTGTCTAGGTAGACATAGTAAACAGTGCGACCTGTCTAGGTAGACATAGTAAACAGTGCGACCTGTCTAAGTAGACATAGTAAACAGTGCGACCTGTCTAGGGGAGACATAGTAAACAGTGCGACCTGTCTAGGTAGACATAGTAAACAGTGCGACCTGTCTAGGTAGACATAGTAAACAGTGCGACCTGTCTAGTTAGACATAGTAAACAGTGCGACCTGTCTAGGTAGACATAGTAAACAGTGCTACCTGTCTAGGTAGACATAGTAAACAGTGCTACCTCTCTAGTTAGACATAGTAAACAGTGTGACCTGTCTAGTTAGACATAGTAAACAGTGCGACCTGTCTAGGGGAGACATAGTAAACAGTGCGACTTGTCTAGTTAGACATAGTAAACAGTGCGACCTGTCTAAGTAGACATAGTAAACAGTGCGACCTGTCTAGTTAGACATAGTAAACAGTGCGACCTGTCTAGGGGAGACATAGTAAATAGTACGACCTGTCTAGGTAGACATAGTAAACAGTGCGACCTGTCTAGGTAGACATAGTAAACAGTGCGACCTGTCTAGGTAGACATAGTAAACAGTGCGACCTGTCTAGTTAGACATAGTAAACAGTGCGACCTGTCTAGGTAGACATAGTAAACTGTGCGACCTGTCTAGTTAGACATAGTAAACTGTGCGACCTGTCTAGGGGAGACATAGTAAACAGTGCGACCTGTCTAGTTAGACATAGTAAACTGTGCGACCTGTCTAGGGGAGACATAGTAAACAGTGCGACCTGTCTAGTTAGACATAGTAAACTGTGCGACCTGTCTAGGGGAGACATAGTAAACAGTGCGACCTGTCTAGGTAGACATAGTAAACAGTGCGACCTGTCCAGGGGAGACATATTAAACAATGCGACCTGTCTAGGTAGACATAGCTGAAATAGCAACCGAACATAGGACGTCTCTCTTCTCTTTTGCCTATCTAACCCTCCACTGGAGCGTAGGCCCTCAACCAACTCACGCCAAGTCGTTCAATCCTTGGCTATCGCATGCAGCTCTCTCTCCGTGCACTATCTACCTGTTTAACTTCACTCTCTAGCTCTCGTTTAGATGTGTTTTTGTTCTTACTTTTTTTCTGTGCACTTGTGGGTTCCAGTGCAAAGACATTCTAGTTATATTTTGTCCTCAGATTTTCTCACCGTGTGTCATATCCAACGCCAGTGCCTTTTCTCTACTTCTTGGTCCACTGGAACTTGTTAGTTCTTTCCCCAACAGCTCTTTATTAGTTATTCTATCATGCCATTTAATTGCCATTATTCTGCGCAGGCACCAGTTAATGAAAGTCTGTAGTTTATTAGTAACTGCCTTAGTTGTTATCCATGTTTCCGCTCCATACAACAGTACTGATTTGACATTAGAATTGAACATTTTAAGTTTATTAGTTTTAATTTCTTTTGACCTAAAAAAAAAAAAACATTTCCCTAGTGCTATGAAAGCTCCTCTTACCTTCTGTATTCGTATTTTAATATCTTAATCACTTGTTCTATCTTTATCTACATTACTGCCCAGATTTTGGACATTCCCGCATTCCATGGAATCGACAGAGGGGGGAATAACAGGTGGGGAATTAGATAGGAAATAAAGAAAGAATCGATAGATACAAAAATACAGATGAGTCAGTCGGAATGATCGATTCATAACTTATTCACAAATTTGATAAAGGCTCCGGTTTTGAATGTTTTCATCGGTGAATATTTTATTAAAAAAGCAACCCCGCTGTGGCGTGGAAAAGAGGGGGTGGGGAGTTAAACAGACCCTGAATTGAATATGAACCGTGCACACGTTGGTGAGTGCTTTCATTGTCAATTGTACACACGTGCCCGAGGTTATTGACGGGCCCAGGTCACGCAATGCCAGGTCTGGGGCAGAGTCGGTTTTCTGTGTCTTGATTAAACATGTTTTGGGTGCACGAGTCGTGATGACGTAGTTGGTATTGTGAAAATAGCTCTATGTACTTGCATGGGCGATATATGTATGTGGATAAGTTAGGTGTTATGTTTGTTGTTGTTGTTGTTGTTGTTGTTGTTGTTGTTGTTGTTGTTGTTGTTGTTGTTCTTCTTCTTCTTCTTCTTCTTCTTCTTCTTCTTCTTCTTCTTCTTCTTCTTCTTCTTCTTCTTCTTCTTCTTCTTCTTTTCGTTTACCGACTGTAAACTCCAGGGGAAAGTTCTGGTTTTTCGTCCGCTTCTGGACTTTAGACCTAAGTTCAATCTTACGCACACATCTGTTTTACAAATCTAATTGTATGCAAACCATTGGTTACTTGCCTCTCAGACACATGAACTTTGACTTCGGAGGAAAAATAATTCATAATTAGTAGCTTTTTACGGCATGCTTAATCTGGAGGCCATGAGTCTTTTCTCTCATCCACCACCCCCCCCTCCCCCCCCTCCACTAAAAAAGGGGCCTCGAAACCTTCAAGGTGAAGGTGACACATTTTTCCAGAGTAGTTTGTCTGTAAGTTACACTTATTTTGATTTTTCTTGTACTCACTTGTCTCTGAAATTTCGAGTACAGTCATTATCACAAGTACAATCTTTGCCAGAAGTACAATCATTATCAGAATGACAATCATTGTGTATTTGCTATTGACTGGACCAGTTACTCAGTTACAGGTCTAGAGTCCCCCTTTGTGCCTCTGCGGCAACGGTAAAGTCGAATTCCCTCTCTAGGATATCAGTTAAATCTTTTTTGGTTGTAGAAAAACTTTATCTGCGAAAGGATGAAGTTGATTTGCTAAAGGGTGAATCTGGATTAAATTTCTGGTTGTAAATATGGTCAGGGACAATTGACCAATGTTTTAGTTGTCCTCATGTTGTCTAGTGTTGAGTTTTGAAGTTATATTTGTTCAGATGTTCTTTTTTTCTTCCATCCCCCCCCCCCCCACCCCTTCCTTCTGCCCTCTTCCTCTATACTCCTATCTCTCTCTCTCTCTCTCTCTCTCTCTCTCTCTCTCTCTCTCTCTCTTGATGTATTCCGATAACCGTCCATATGTCTGTTTATCATGTATGTACACGAATGTATATATGTCTGCTGTGTGTTTTCCTGTGTGTGTTTTTATGTAAGTGTCTGTGTGTGTGTCTGTATTTTTGTCTAAGTAAGTGTGTGTGTCTCTGTGGGAGTGTCCGTGTGTGCATGTGTGTGTCTCCATGCATGACTGAATGTATACCTGTATTTATGACTGTATGCTTGTATGTATGCATGTTTGTATGTGTATATGCATGTATTATGTATGTATGTATGCCTGTATGTTTGTATGTATGTATGTATGTATGTATGTATGTATGTATGTATGTATGTATGTATGTATGTATGTATGTATGTATGTATGTATGTATGTATGTATGTATGTATGTATGTATGTATGTATGTATGTATGTATGTATGTATGTATGTATGTATGTATGTATGTATGTATGTATGTATGTATGTATGTATGTATGTATGTATGTATGTATGTATGTATGTATGTATGTATGTATTGTATGTATGTATGTATGTATGTATGTATGTATGTATGTATGTATGTATGTATGTATGTATGTATGTATGTATGTATGTATGTATGTATGTATGTATGTATGTATGTTTGTGTGTATGAATGTATGCCTGTATGTATGTGTGTATGCCTGTATGTATGAGTGTATGCCTGTATGTATGTGTGTATGCCTGTATGTATGTGTGTATGTATGTATGCCTATATGTATGCCTGTATGTATGTATGTATGCCTGTATGTATGTGTGTATGCCTGTATGTATGTGTGTATGTATGTATGCCTATATGTATGCCTGTATGTATGCATGCATGTATGTGTGTGTAAGTGAGTGGGTGAGCGTGTGTATATGGGTGTGTGCATGCACGCGCAGGTTTGTGCATGCACTTTACAACTCATGCTTTTGTGTTCTTTTATAATATTCATAATATGCATATATTCATCAAATGATCATAACATACTTTATTAGTAAAATACAACTGCTGTGCGAAAGATGGTTGACTGGAAGGGCCGAATGTAAGACGGGCCTGCGTCCCCAATTTGTGACCCTTTGAAAAAAAAGTTCGTTCGTTCGTTCGTTCAGTCTATCTTCTTTTATTCTCCAGACATTATTAGATATAATGATAGCTATACATACGTGAGTGTGGTGGGGGAATGGTATCATAATATGAACGAGCGGCAGTTAGAGAGAGAGAGAGCGAGAGAGAGAGAGAGAGAGAGAGAAGAGAGAGAAGAGAGAGAGAGAGAGAGAGAGAGAGAGAGAGAGAGAGAGAGAGCGGAGACGGTTCAAGAGACAGGTCGTTAGAGATCGTGGGCTTCCAACTTTCCCTCAGGCGATGGCACGTAGCTAAATAGTGGTTTTATGCATATGGTCATGTATTGTAAATGTTAGGTCGTCAAAACAACAACAACAGCAATAACACACACACACATACACACACATACACACACAGATCAGTTTGCATCAAATATTATCATTTAATCACTATTTTACAATGGGATTGTTTCCCCTTATCTGCGTTAGTTTTTTTCTTATTCTTTAAATTGGGGTTGGGGGGGGGGGGGGGAGGGAGGGGTCCGTTGCGAAGAGGTCAAGCCACCCGCCTTACCCTCTGAAGGTCAGGGGTTCACTTCACAGCTCCACCCTTCAGTTCAAGAATGCAATTTTTACGAATGTGCCTGGGGATCGTCGCCGGGGCTACGGAGTTTTGCTCGGCGCCGTGCTATCGATAGGTGGCTAGCCGTTCTGCTGAGAGAGACCGAGCCAGATGGGATAAAACCCAGTGCAATGAAGTCGATCCTCTCGACTCTAACCTTTTTTCCCCCCTTCAAATAATACTGTTGAACAAAGCCAGAACTGTGGGTGTGGTACTGCTTTCTGAGTTTGGAAATTTTTATGGCGTTATTTTTGTAACTTTTAAAACTATACCAGTCAGAACTTGTTACAAAGAAGATTATCACTACCATTATGTGCCTCGCTGACCACCGCGAACGATTCCTACTTTCTCAATAGCCAGCGCATTCCGTTGAGCTCTGACCTGAAATTGTTCCTTCCCATGATACTTTTCGGCATGAAAAGAAAGAATGATGATGATTCAGAGGAGCGGTTGGCCAAACAGTTAAAACGCTGGGATCTCAAGCAGGAGAGCCGGGTTTGAATCCTCGGTAAGACTGGGGATTTTTTTTTGTTGGGGGCAAAAGAAAATCCCCAAGCGCACAGTCGTGGCGACAGCACTAGCCATGCGGCGTGAATCCTCAAGCTCCAATACCCCCCCCCCCCCTTTTCCTTTTTCTGCCTACACCTCAAAGGTGTGGAATGATAAGGGCAGTAATTAGTAGATGATGATGATCTAATAAATGTTAGCTTAGTTCCTAGCAAGTTTACATCGGTGACCGGATGGCGTATGAGTTGGTCAAGGGCCTACTTTGCCCTAAGTCTGGAAAGGGTTATCACGTCAACATTGCAAGTTTTCTTTTCAGGGCTATTTGGTACCGAGCAATTTTAGGCCAAAAATTTGGCGCAAAAAAACAAAGACCACAGTATCACCTTAATTCCCCCGTAGGAGAGATGGTTGAAATTGGTCTATACCCCCTCCCCTTTCCTTCCCTAAAGAGAGTGCTGCAACCTATGTCACAGGCATTCTTTTATTTTTCGAATGAAAACGTAAAGCAAGGCATCACAGAAAGCAAACAACAGAGCGGGACACACCCGTAACCTTCAGGAAAGTCGACCAGCCCAACAAACTTGTAAATGAAAAGTGACCTACTCTATTTGGGGAGACTAGCGTGAACCTAACCAAGCAAGCTAGCAGTTATGTTCTCTTTATAGCTGCGAGTTAATATATGCGTCTATCTGCACGTAAAACGGAGAGCGCTACAGACACAATAAATGTTCTGTGTAGCGAAACCATTCACAGTTTCAGTTCACAATACACGGACCAGTGGTGTTCTAGAACAGTTTATTGTGTAGCAGATGTCGCATCTGAATTGTGTGTTGAGTTTTATTACCGTCATTGCCCTGTTGTTTGTTGTTGTGTTTATATCTTATCTGTGTTTTTATCTGTCTGTCTGTCTGTCTGTCTGTCTGTCTGACCATATACCTGTCTTCTGTCTGTCTATTAGCTTAGTAGCCTAACGGAGCTTCCCGGGCAAAATTTTGAGTATTTCAGGATCCTCGCCGGTGCGACGAAGTTCGTACACTGCGCTGAGGCTCTTTAGACTCGGCTTGAGTTAGAAGTAGAACGGAGCACTTATGGGTTACGACCCTTATGCCATTATGTTGATCCGTCGTATACACTGAACCAAACTATTAGCTTAACAAGTAACTAATTAGCTAGCGACTTAACTTGTCTCGCTAACTTGTCTCGCTAACTTGTCTCGCTAACTTGTCTCGCTAACTTGTCTCGCTAACTTGTCTCGCTAACTTGTCTCGCTAACTTGTCTCGCTAACTTGTCTCGCTAACTTGTCTCGCTAACTGTCTGTCCGTATGTCTTTTGTTTGCCTTTTCATTTAGTTTGCAAAATATATACCTCGCCGTGTGCGTCCAGTGACGCTACCAGGGGGATGGAGGGATGACACCGCCCAAGCATGTCGTAGAAGCGACTGATTAGGGTATAGTTAAAATCTGATGTGTGAGCCATAAGGCACATCTATCGCAGCCTAGCTGTAAACCACAACTCAAAGTGTCAACTGCCCTCTTGAGTGAGAAAAAAAAAGAAGAAAATACTAATAGTCGTCTGTCTGTCCCTCTGTCTCTCTGTCTTTCTCTCTGTCTTTCCGAATGTCGTCCTATCTTCGGTCTGTCTGTCTGTCTTAGCCAATTATCTACTTAACTATGTAAATAGCTACCTAAATTGTTTGTCTACTTTCCCGCTTATCATTCAGTCTGTCAGCCTCCTTTTTGTCTGTCAAACTATCTTAGCTAAACCTCAAAATACCTAACCATCTAACCTGCCCCTCTATCCGTCTATGTGTCTGTTTATCTGTCTGTCCATGTTACTATTCATCAGTTCATTCACATCAGTAGCATATATTCATCGGAACTCGCTGCCAAACAACCCTCCGGAAAACCTACCTATCACCAAGTGTGTCCTTCAACCTGATACACCCATGGAGATCACTGCCAACCTGGACCCATTTTTTCCTTGGCCTTCCTGACAGCTCTCTTCCCGAGGCAAATACCAATGTACATTATTGTTCTATTTGTCACATCCATGACGTTTCAAGTGACCAAAATAAAATTCAATTTTCTTTGTTTTATCTGTCTGCTTACCAGCCAACCCTCTTCAATATTCAGCTCTTGAAGTTGGAGCATTTGTTTTTTCTTTACCCAAGATATTCTTAGAACCTATCTGTAACACATATTCAAATGCTTTTATCGCTGTTCCGTATTGTTGGCAAGTGCCTGAGGTCTCACAGTCGTATGTTGCAATGGGAAAGATGCATGCTCTTAAAAATCTGACCTTTGTAATTCTATCTGTACAATTCCATAATTTATTCAGTTGTTTTAGTCTTTGAAGAGCAATTGATAGTCGCCGTTTAATTTCTTTCATTGTGTCACCATTGTTGGTAACCAGTGACCCAAGATATTCGAAATTTTACTATACATCAGTACAATACATAAATAACATATATTCATCGGCACTCTCGGAAATATGGAGAGACATACAGACACCAGTGTTCTTCAACCTTTTTACACCTGTGGACCACTAAAACAGTGGACATTGTTTCGCGACCCACCTGACAGCTAACCAACCACGAATCAAAAATCAATGTACAAAGCAGTTTATTTGTCACATCCAATTAAAAAAAAAATAAATAAAATTCACAGCTAATGCGATATCTGCTGCTTAGGGGTTAAACAAATCTTTTGTGTGTGGTTGGAGCGTTGTTTCTGATATGCTAGGCGCTATAATAACACCAATTCGATTTCTTCATCGGGTTTTTATTATTGGCATGCCTGAGAAAGTCTTCTTACACACCTAGAAATTCCCATAGTATTAGTCCTATCGACTGCGAGAGACGAATCCCCTACTCTACCTTGTTACGCAATTAAGCAGAATATGTTAGCGGCCCACAGAAAACGCTGTACCAGACAACATAAACAGTCAAAGCTATAGTTATGATATCAGAACTTAAAAGAACAAAGCACCAGGCAACATAAACTGTCAAATCTATAGTTTTTATACCAGAACCTAAACAACACTGTACTAGACAACATAAACAGTCAAATCTATAGTTATCATTAAAAAAAATTAAAAACACTGCACTAGACAACATACACAGTCAAAGCTAGGGTTATCATACCAGGACTTGAAGAACACTACTAGATAATATAAACAGTCAACTCTATCGGTATCATTTTAGAACTGAAAAACACTGCACTAGACAACATAAACTATCAAAGCTATAGTTAGTTATTATACCAGAACTCAAAGAACACTGTACTAGACAACATAAACTGCCAAAGCTATAGTTATCATACCAAATTGTGAAAAACACTGCACTAGACAATATGAACAGTCAAAGCTATCGTTTTCACACCAAAACTTTAAGAACACTGCACTAGACAATATAATTAGCCAAAGCGATCGTTTTCATTCCAGAACTTGAAGAACGCTGCACTAGACAATATAAACAGTCAAAGCTAACGTTTTCACACCAAAACTTTAAGAACACTTCACTAGACAACATAAACTAGCAAAGCTGCAGTTGTCATACAAGAACTCAAACCTGTCGCCCCAAGTGACGAAGCTGCGTCGGTTCGAGTACTGATATTTTAGCTATACTTTTTAAATATTTTTTTTTAGTCTAATGCAGTGGCTCTCAACATTCCTAATGCTGCGACACTTTAATAGAGTTGCACATGCGGTGGCGATCTCAAATATCCAATTATTTTCGTCGCTGCTTCATAACTTCAGTGAATATGTGTTTCCCGATGGTCTTTGGCGACTCATTTGAAAGGGTAGTTCGACCCACACAAAAAAGGGTCGCGACACGTAGGTTGAGAACCGCTTATCTAAAGTGTCCCCATAGAACAACCGCAACAAAAGGAAAAGGAGCAGCGAAACAATAGAAATAAAATGTATACGAACACTCCTAAATGTAACTAGGACAGGATCGGAAATGACGATATCAGGTAAAATGTTTGGAAACAAAATCAGTGCTAAACCACAACAAGAGACAACCGATCAAATGGTTCGGACAATATTACCACGATATAGTGCACCACTGAGAGTCTTGTCATTTAGACATAGTGGAAGCAGAACTAGAGGTCGACCACACAAGCGATGGATAGATAGAGTATCTAAGGCCGTAAATACCAGCAGCTACGTAGCAAACACCCGATGAATCATCGGCGACAACGTCGACAATTGGCTCACCGGTAGACGACTTCGTCGCCGGCCAGGGACAGTATTTGGGTCTGTCTCCTTTGACGGCATTAACGCTGTAGGAGTTATTTTCAGGGCTTTTGGTGCACGTGCAGTGCAAAGCAATTGTATATGTCGCAAAAATCCTAGACACTATAACAGCCTAAAGCTCCCTCTTCAGGGATTCTGGCTGAATGTGACGATTTGTTTTTCTTCAGCAAAACAACGATAACACTCGATGCCTTTTCAAAACCTGACCCTGGAAGGCTGAACAGAACTAAAGAAGAAGAAAACGTATCTCAGCCTATTTATATTTATGAGTACCAATCAAATATTGTTAATTTGCGTATCGTACTGCTTGTATGAACTGAATACTGAAGAAGGTTGGCTATTATATTAAAGACGATAAAAATCACAGCAAATTGAAATATTTTGGTCACTTAAAGCGTCACAAAAGTTTAGAGAGAACAATAATGGAGGGAAACATGCCTGAAAAGAGAGGAAGAGGAAGACTAAAGAGAAGGTAGGTGCAGGATGTGACGGATGATCTCCAGATGAGTGTATCAGACGCGGGACATCTTGTTTGTGATTGAGAAGTTTTCCGGAGGGTTGTTATGGGAGCAAGGTTCTGCTAAGGTCATGCTACTGACTGACTGACAAGTGACTGCTTCCATGCTCCGTGGTGTGCCGGCTAGATTCTCGCCTGCCAATCCGAAAGTGATGGGTTCAGATCCTAACGGAGCCGAAGGTCGACCGATATTTAAATGAGTACCAGATAAAGTCCTGGGAAGTAAAGGCGGCGCGCGTGATGTTGACCACATCACCCACTGAGAGCCAATCGGTCTATAAAACAGGCCTAGCCCTATATGCCTACTACACCTGAAGGCGTGGAAAAAGGTCCTTTACTTTAGTTTTCTTCTTCTTATGACTTTTGGCCCCCCCCCCCCCCCCCACCCCACTCTTTCCTTTTTTTGTTTCCTAATTGTTTACTTATTTCTGCATTCTACTGTACATCATATTCAATAAACTGCTTAGTTATAAACCATGCAATAATATCGAAGAGCTGATAGTCATAAACAGGTTAGAAAATGTAAATGTTCGAGGAGATGAAAGTCGTAAGCTAGTTAGAAAATGTAAATGTTCGAGGAGATGAAAGTCGTAAGCTAGTTAGAAAATGTAAATGTTCGAGGAGATGAAAGTCGTAAGCTAGTTAGAAAATGTAAATGTTCGAGGAGATGAAAGTCGTAAACTGGTTAGAAAATGTAAATGTTCGAGGAGATGAAAGTCGTAAACTGGTTAGAAAATATAAACGTAGAATGTCGGTGCTTCCTGAAAATATTCGGAGAAGGAAATCGACGGAGTTAGCAAGCGAAAGGCAAGGAGATAAATACATGGATATGGATGGGTCGAGACGAGAGCACTGGTTTGATCAACGATTCGGGTGACTGCGTGGGAGCGAAACATAACAGCCTAGGCTTGTCAACACGGCATATGATGTTGATTTACGACTACGCATACAGGAACACACACGCACGCGCACATATACACACACGTATACACCCACGCACACACACACTGTTCATTACCCCCCCCCCCCCCTCTCTCCTCCCCATACACTTTCGCACGCATAAACACACACATTCACACACGCACTCTTGTTTACATTGCCAGCTGGCCATATTCCCGGTCAAACAGCCAGTTCCTTTATGTCAATCTGGCAATAGTCTCTTGTCTAGAGCATCGATTGTATGATCGCCATTCTCGACAAATATCTGGCGTCGGGACAGGTCTTAGTGATGAACTTCATAAATCCCGCCAGAGGGTTCTAGAAGCTAATTCTGGGATTCTCAATATTGGAGTGTTCTTTGAGCAACAATATTTCTGCTGAAGAAACACTTGTCTGTTCCTCTGCCTCTCCACTAGAGGGGCTGGTCGGATTGTTAGCAGGCTCAGCTCTCACAGGGAAGCTCCAGGTTCGAACCTTGAGTAAGGTGATGGGTACATTTTATTTGTCTGTAGGTGATTGCTTCTATTTATTGTTGTTGACACTTTCTTTCTTTCCAGACAATAGTGTTAAATTATGTTATGAGGCGTCAAGAGAAAGCTCTTTGCAATGGCGAGTGTGACTAGCAAGACCCACCCTTGTCCACAGTTATATCAGAATCGGATTTCAGGACCGTTGTTGTCAAAATCTGTTTTAAGTGTCTTCGAATAAGCTAGTCGCGGCGTGCGTGGTTTGGGCGTTGTGAGTCTGACTCGTAATCCAACGTACCTCGATCGAAACCCACTGCTGGCTGCGTGGACTTTTATCATGGTATAGGGCGTCGCAGGTCGACCCAGCCTAAAATGGGTACCAGGATGGCTGTCCTGGTGAAGTAAAGACGGCCGTCGTAATGCTGACCACATTACCCATCCAGTGCCGATTGGTCTGTAAAAATATAGGATGCTCTTCCCATATACCTGATACGCCTAAGGCGTGAAAAAAGGGTCTTTTTTTTATAAGCTCATCATTCATTCTCATTCCTTTCCTGATTTGTCTCCTCCGCGCAACATGACATTTAATCCAACTAGTGCTGTTACTACTAATGCTCCTACTAATATGACTGCTACTACTACCACTACTACGAGTGCTCTTGCTGCTGTTGCTGCTACTACTGATCATGCTGCTAAGGCTGCTGCTACTACCAACTAATGTCTGTCACCACCCCCACAAAAAATACTATTACCAATACTGCAGTCGCTGCATGCACCATCATCTAAACTACAACTGCCGCCTCTAATGCTGCTGATGCTGCTACTACTACTACTAAGACGACTACAACCACCACCAGCACTACTCCTTCTACAACTGGTGTTGCTGCTACTGCTACAAAACAACAACTGCTACAACTGCAACTACTATTACTATTGCTACTACTTATACTACTACTACTACCACTACGACTAATGCAACTAATTCCGGTCGAAATAAACGCTAGGCACGGGCACTGTTTGGAGCCGAGGCAAATCTTTTGCTTCTGCCAGACGGTGGCTGTTGCATTTTTGCTCCATTTGTAGACTGAAAGGATATAGTTTCGTCCCCCAGTTTCTGAGCTGAATGCATGGCGTGACACTGTGAGCTGCAGATTTCATTTGGAATGGGTTTTTTTCGACTGTCACCAACGTGGTGGTGTGAATTGTAGATTCAGAAAATGGCTAGGTGTCTGTTGTCACAATGTTGGTGGTGCCCTTATGTGATTAAAATTGATCACGTATGCAACTGTTGATTTTTTGGTGACTTCTGCTACCATCAATGATGAACTGCATTTCTAATGTCGGACTGTTTGTGTTAGCACTTCGGATCGCTACCGTATGCTTTTAATGAATGCGTGTGTATGCTAGATGTGCTGAGACAGCAGTCTGTCAATCTCACCACAAGGGACTGTGATAAACATTATGTATGTTTTTCGCTGGCACAGGAGCGGAGCAACGATGGGGTGACCCGTTTGCTATGAAGCTGAAACTAAGACTACCAGACTACCAGACTGCAACTACTACAACAATAATAACTACTACTGAAAACCACCACCAGCACCATCACTACCAATACAACAACAACTACTACTATTACTAATAATTATTATTAGTACACACTCTACCTTTCTTGAATTCCACATAATGTTTACATCTCTGTACCCCCCCCCCCCCCCCCCAACCACCCATGCCCCCTCCCCTTTTTTCTTAAAGTCTCCCTCATTATAGGCTGTTATGATCATTGCCCATTTTGGCACATATCTTTATGAAGACCACCCCTGTTCTTATACAGAACGTACTTTACCGGTATTGATCTCATCGGCTGCCAATGTACTTGCAGAGTCTGCAAAAGGCTTTTTCATCAAAAATCTAATTCCCCGCGACGCCGGTTTTCAGTCTTGTTCATATCTTGAACAAATCCGCATTCCCTTGTTGGCCACAGGCTTCACACTCATTTACTGGTAGTCGGTGCCGACTGCGTCATTACAAAGATGTTCATCTCTTGATAGCTTCCGGAGTTGTATTACTTTTGTGGACACGCATTCCGCGTGATTTCTGTGTCTGGTTAACCTTTGTGTAGTAAATCTTACCTCCTGAATAGAACATTCTTCGGGGCTTAAACATAAAACGAAATAGCGATTACATATTGCTACTAAATTGAGCTAGTGATGCCGAATTTGGGGGTAACATTTGTGGGGGATTATTTTCTCATAGGAGCCGCTGTGGTGGAACGGCTAGACGCTCGCCTGCGTATCGGAAGATCGTGGGTTCAAATCATGACAAAGTCTGTCTTTTTACAAAACATGACCTTGGCTTCTAGAGCAACCTAGCCTTGCGTGGGTACCAGCTGCAGTCCTGGGAAGTAAAGGCGATTGTTGTGAGGCTGACCATGTAGCCCACCCAGGGCTGATTGGTCTATAAAAAATATAGGTCTAGCCCTACATGCCCAGTGTGTCTGAAGGCGTGGGGACGTGATACGGGTTCTGATATTGTCTGATGTGTGATGACACATAGCCATACTATAAATCTCTCTCTCTCTCTCTCTCTTCTCTCTCTCTCTCTCTCTCTCTCTCTCTCTCTCTCTCTCTCTCTCTCAAATGCTACAACTGCTGTGCGAA
>CAJHNH020002296.1:92500-115243 GCA_905116865.2 Candidula unifasciata | reverse complement strand
CTTGTTTTTCTGAAAAGTTATCATTCTGTTTTGTCTACGTTGATCTTCATGTCTGGTCTTTCTGGGTTTACATACACAAGAGACGGTCAAAAACCAATGCCTCCCATAGTGTCGTTTTGATAAGCTGATCAATCCTTAGTGACTGAGGCAAAGTGAACTACCCGTCGGGCTATCTCATTTACTCAACACAACGTTGATCCAGGTGATAACATCATTCGTGATGATCGTCAGGTAACACTCATTAAAACACCAAAATTATGAGTGATCACTTTTTTTTTTTGGGGGGGGGGGGGGGGGGAGAGTGTCGCCGTGGCGTAGCGACTAGACGCTCGCGTGCTGAGCGGAAGGTCGTGGGTTAGCTCCCTGGCGGAGCCGGACTTTTTTTTTAAATGACCCTGACTCCCAGGTCGACCCAGCCTTGAGTGGGTACTGGGGGCAGTCTCGGAAAGGTAAGTGGTGTAAAGGACTCTTGTCACGCCTTTACGCGTATTGGGTATATAGGGCTAGACATATTTTATATTCCTATCGGTACTTGGTGAGTAATGCAATTAACATCAAACCGGCAGGTTTTGCGTTTAACATCAAACCGGCAGGTTTTACTTCCCAGGACTTCACCTGGTACCCACTCAAGGTTAGGTCGAACTTGAAACAAAGCATTTTTGTAGAAAGTTAGGACCCGAACACACGACCTTCCGATCCGCAGGCGAGCGTCTAGCCTCTACACCAGGCGGTTCCGCATAGGTTATCATACTGGTCTGAAATCCTGGCTCTTCATCGTCAGTCAAGGGGTCCTTAACATAACGTCGCTTTCACCTGAAAGTCTCTCTGTCCCTCGTCAATCAGAGGGTCCTTTACATAACGTCGCTCTCACCTGTAAGTTTCTGTGTTCCTTGTCAGTCAAGGGGTCCTTTACATAACGTCGCTTTTACCTGTAAGTCTCTCTGTCCCTTGTCAGTCAAGGGGTCCTTTACATAACGTCGCTTTCACCTGAAAGTCTCCCTGTCCCTCGTCAATCAAGGGGTCCTTTACATAACGTCGCTTTCACCTGAAAGTCTCTCTGTCCCTCGACAATCAAGGGGTCCTTTACATAACGTCGCTTTCACCTGAAAGTCTCTTTGTCCCTCGTCAATCAAGGGGTCCTTTACATAACGACGCTTTCACCTGTCCCTCGACAATTCTGTAATTTCAAAGACCATGCATCTTCAATGTCCCGTATCCATCACGGAGGTCTGTCCTGCCTGGTTTTACTGAAACTGTTTCCTCCATCGGTGCTTTCTTCAAGCCACCGTGACGTTTAACGTGCCCAAAACACCTCAACTGTCGGCACAGGATGCTGCTTGTGAGCCGATTCTTTGTGTTTAGATCCTATAGAATGTTTGTGAATATAATACAAACTAACCGATAGTTTAGAAATAGCGTTAGAGTGCTTACAGAATGTGAAGTAATCGATAGATTAGAAATAACGTTAGAGAGTTTAAAGAATGTGAAGTAATCAGTAGATTATAAATAACGTTACAGAGTTTATAGAATGTGAAGTAATCAGTAGATTAGAAATAACGTTACAGAGTTTAAAGAATGTGAAGTAATCAGTAGATTAGAAATAACGTTACAGAGTTTACAGAATGGGAAGTAATCAGTAGATTAGAAATAACGTTACAGAGTTGATAGAATGTGAAGTAATCTGTAGATTGGAAATCAGTTTAGAAAGTTTATAGAATGTGAAGTAATCAGCAGATTAGAAATAACATAACAGAGTTTATCTTTAAAGATTGTGAGCTAATGCGTAGATTAAAAATAACGTTACAGAGTTTATACGTATGAACTAAAGCTAGCCTGATAACTTTTGGTGTGCTGGTGTGACAGCCAGAACCAGTTCAAGACATGCTTGTTTTGATACTCATTTAGTATTTAAATAATGCGGACACAAACAATACATTGCACAATATATTGCCAGGCATATTTCGCTGTATCTCATCAAGTGCGTTTCTAGAGAGTTAGATCTACATAAAATGGCACAAAACTGCATAAAACCAACTGAAATGCGAATAGTTTCTTTCGACGCATAGTGTGTGTTTTGGCCGCAACTCATTTAGTATAAAAATCCTTTGAGAACAGGGGTTTTTCCACCTTCTTGCGTGCGTAAGTTCTAGCATTCATCCAATGAAGACGGATTTAGAACAGGGATTGTCCGCCTTTTTGCAGTCTGCACACAAGTTCTGGCTGCCATCCACTGAAGTCGAAAGATAACTGGAATATTCTCGGCTTCGTGCAGTCTGTACATACTTTCTAGCGTTCAACCACTGAAGATATATTGAGAATTTGGATGTTCCCGCCTTCTTGAAGTCTGTACCTAAGTTCCTTCCCGCCTTCTTGAAGTTTGTACCTAAGTTCCCGCGTTTATCCAGTGAAGATGTAAAAGAGAACTATGATGTTTCCGTTTTCATATCGTTTGCACGTATGTTCTGACGCTCACCCGGTGAAGATATAAAAGAGAACTGGCATTTTCCCGATGTCATGCAGTCTACAGAGAAATCCTAAGTGTTGACAGGAGAGGTCAAAGGTGTTGCGGACGATTCCATCCACCAAATATAAAGCATGGGATATAACGTAACAGAAGGTTGAACTGCCAACAGTGTATTGCATAAGGAGTAGGATGATGATAATGATGCAGTCAATATAGGTTCTGACCCTCCCTTATCTAATGAACAAATCACAAAAAGAACTTTGGACTGCCCGCCTCCATGTAATCTATAAATACACTCTAATGCCTAACCAATGAAGAGAGCTTTAGAGAACTGAGATGTGTTTGTGTTGGTGTAATGTATGGATACACGATTGCAGGGACATCGTCGATCTATTGAGGTGAATGCTTGGTGCATCACTGTGAGTTATGGACTTCGTGTGCAATGTATTACATTCAGAACAGTGTGTGTATATTTTTGCGGGTGCCGTACTGGCTTTTTGGAATTGTCTTTTGCGCCAAAAAATGAGCTACAGTTCTGGTGTTGGACGGCTATTTTGGACACATCTAAGAGCTGATTTACGTATTGTTACTTTGCGTGTGCAAGCTTCACGATTTGGCTGGGACTGACAAGTTTCACTAGTTTTCAAATGGGACAGCGAGAGACTTTCGTGAGTGGCTGAGTGTGTGATTTCCACAGGCACAGGATGGGTCTAGTCATAAGGGCTACTGCAGTTATGTTGGAACCTTGACTAACGAGGGGCGGCGCTTGCTTGATTGACTGTTTAGCCGGTATGATTTATGACGTGTTCGAGAACTTGTGGCTTCAAAAATAAAAGGTATGAATGTGTTAACTTTAGTCCTGTGACCATAATTTGTTATTAATTCATACTTGATCATGGTTATGTTGTTCCGAACATTTTGTGCCTATTCCAGTTTTAATTTAAAGCAACTCTGTCCAAACGGATATTTCAGTTAATTTTGTCCCACAGTGATACATAATTTAATTTCTAAATTATATTCAAAGACAGCAAATAAGATGGTTTGCTCATTTAGAGAGAATGCCTTGTGAAGCTATAACAGGTAAGGCATACGCCAAAAGAAAATAAGGATGAACAGCACTAGGTATATGAAAAACAAGATGGATAGATAACATCAGAGAAACTCTACAACAGCACGATGTGTCTATGACCCAAACAGCCAGAAGAGCAAGAAGCTGAAGCTTAAATCTCTCTCAACACCCAAAGTGATAAAGAAGAAGAGGGGGACTGTTATTATTTGAATATTTTCAAACCTAAAACCTCCCTGTGTGGGTTTCAGGGTCCCATTGTGGGGACAACAAGAACAGACACACTGCCTTTATAACAAGCATGTTGTAGGAGCTAACTAATTGGGGACTTCCTTTAAAGTCAGAGTGTATCTGTCTAGGCAGCCAGGAACAACCAGCTGCACACAAATAAGCCAGCAAAATGGATGCAAGTACAAAGTCAACTTTCATTAACAAGTGCCTGCCCAGAATTTAGAGAATTAAATGGTATGATAGAATGACTAATGCTGAGCTTTGGGGGAGAGCTAAGCAAGTTCCAGTGGACCAAGAGGTGAAGAAAAGGCGCTGGCGTTGGATAGGACACACACTGAGAAAACCTGAGAATAATATAACTAGAGAGAACTCTGCACTGGAAACCTGCAAAAACACAAATATCTTTGTCTTCTTCGCGTTCACCAGCTGTAAACTCTGGAGGAAGGTTCTGGTTGCTTGTCCACTACTGAACTGCAGTTCTGCTCCAGAACCTGAGTGTTGCGTGTGCATCAGTTTTACAGATCTCATTCTCTTGAATACAGACTGTTGGTTCCTTGCCTCTCAGGCAGATGCACTCCGACTTCAAAGGAAGCTCCCCAATTAGTCGACTCTTACGACATGCTTTTGGGGAGGCAGTGGGTCTATTCTTGTTTTCCCCACAATGGGACCCCGGAACCCACACGGGGGAGCACAGATATAAATAAAGGCCAAAACACACATGGAGAAGGGAGCTAACAAGTGTAGTTAAAAAGATGGGAAGAGCTGCATGCAATAGCGAAGAGTAGCACAGTTTGGTGTAGGTTGGTTGAGGACCTATGCTCCGTTGGGGTTAGAAAGGCAGATGAAAACATGCAAAACTCAGGCCCTGACACCAAGCCCCACAGTCCAAATAAACGAACATTCAGGACTTAAAGCCAGAGTTTATAGCCGGTGAACAAAGAAGAAGAAACCATTGATTACTTTAAGTGACAACTGCTTAGGAAGAGTTCAGAGCTGCCGGAGTTAGAAGAAGGGATACAATCAACAACAACAAAAAAATCAGAAGACTAGAAGTGAAATCAGCCATTCAATTCACTAAAGAGCAACTGACGAATTAGTTTAGCCATATGAGAATGTGTTGGCATGTGTGGCCTAGGCATTGTGGGTGCGCTTCGTAATGCTGGGTTCACCCACGGGTGCAGACGATTTTTCTTGCACTGGTTTCAACAGTGGTATAGAGAGGTTACCGCCAAAAGCAATGGCAAACTACTGAACATAAAATTTGCCTATAAAAACCACACCAGCTAAAGAATGCTGAGGTTGGTTCTGCAAATTAAAGGATATGCAACTGACTTAATCTGAGAATGCACTTGTATCACGTGCCTGCATTGAGCCTGCCTTTCCTCTACTTCTAGAGCAGTGGTTTCCAACCTGATGGGGGTGAGGGGGGGGTGGGGGAGCCCCAAAATATTTTTGTTTTCTTAAGCAGTTTGTGTACCTCTGCCACTACAAATCTAATCGATATGTTAACACGCACATTTAATTGTAGATTAAGAAAACATTCTGACCACAACGTATCTCCATACTTTCTGTTTCACTTGTTGCCGAACCTAATATCTTTTAAATCCTATTTTATTATGCTGGGGATCTGTGAGGAAAGGGGGGGGGGGGCGCACGTGGTGGTGACCTGAAATAGGCTGGAGATCATCAATGTTCTAGAGGATGTAGGTATGTTTAACGTTCTGTAGTTTTGATTCTCACCTTATGTACACCATTTCCTATACATAACTACTGGCATACAGACAAAATGGAAACACACATACCTGCTCACAAAGAACTAAATCTAAAAAGTGCATATTATCTTTAAAAATGAAAGCTCTGTATTTCTTGTATATCTGAACAGCTAAGTTTAGACTACAATAAATGAGTAGACATGAGTGCAACGTTACATTAACATTATAACATAACAAACAAACAAGAAATAATCCTGCCCACCGGAGACCTCCCTGAACAAATTGTGGATCCTTGATCACACCATGAAGTCTTGAATTTGTGCTCCCAAATACATTATTTTCAATCTGTTAGCATTCCATGAGCGATGAGACTGATATCACCGAACAGAGGTTAAATCCACATTGATGTGGATTTTTCAAAACTGATGCTGGATCCCAGGTTGAGCTAACCTAAAACAAATACCAGGTAATGTCATGGGAGGTAAAGGCAGCTGGTGTGATGTTCATCACACCACCCGTGCCATTGTGTGATACCATAACAAAGAACTCATATTTTTGTTTAACCCAATCTGCTAAATATCTCTACACACTGAACAAGAACCACTGGTAAACACTATTACATTCTTAATGCATTTTTTAAGCAATTTTGTACGTCGTACAACCACAATAAGAACTCTTACAGCTTGACACACTTTATATTGAAAAACTGATGTTGTATAACCTCAAGGAATATCTTAAATACTTGGCACATTTTCTACTAAATGGCAAACAGCCACACACGCAGTAATTGTATCAGACTCCACGAACATGCTTCAGAAAATAGCAATAGGCAGTATGCACTCTTAATGGATAGAAAGCATTCACAAATCGCACTTAACCTCCCTCACCTGGATCTTCACACCTGATTATGCTGGCACAAAGGGTAATGAGCAAGCAGACCAACTGACAAGCAATGCACCAATGCACGTGGGAAGAAGCACGGACAGAGCAGATATCAACAACGATGCAAGGACTGGGCTAGTTGGTAGTGATGAATCTCTTGCACTAACTCGATTTCATGACATGGAAGTAAAGCATGGTGAAGCCAGTTTATGCCACCTCCAAGGCTGCGATAGGAGACACTACAACCAACCTCTCATAGGAACAATTAGCAAAGAACCTTGGAGTGGCTGCTGCATTGGAGGACTGAGTAAGCATGAGAATGCCCAATGTGTGGTGACATCGATAGTGATAATATACTAAACCGACTACTAAAAACTCACACATTAGACATATTTTATACTAAAACAATTATATGTTGAATGACTACTAGAAAAACTTATATACCTGACATATTTTATACTGAACAACTTTATGTTGTATGACCACAATTAAAAACCTCTTCATGCGCACTATCTAGCCCTAGAAGGGTGATGTCTTTTTTTGCTGCTGTTGTTGTTGTTGTTGTTGTTCTTGCCAGGGGAAAGTATTTAACTGAGGTAAAAATACCAAAACTTTGTTGGTAAATAATAAAATTGGGATATACATCAAAAGTTGACAAACCAAAAATTATAATGAGCAAATAAAGTGGTTATTACAAAGACAACAATACAAGGAATGAATTCACAAGTCAGCAAATGGATCCGCTCCTGAATGCTTCTTCGCCTGCGACTCATACCAGGCTTTGGAAATTGTACGTTTCATTTCATCATCACCTTCATCGTACATGGTCTTCAGCAGTTTCGTCAGGCTTGCACCTGGGTCTTCATCTTCATCGAACTTTGGCCTGCGGAGTTTAAACAGTAGCAATTATAAAATAAAGGACCATTTTCTTGCCAGTGGCTAGTCGTCATATGAGGCTAGACTTATTTTTCTAAAAATCAATCAACTCTCTATAGGGTAATGTAAAGGTAAAGGTAAAGTCCGCAGATGTGAACCAGCATCATTGAACACGGTTATAATAAATGCTCTGCCACCAGTACGGACAGCTGATAAGAAACTGTCTGCCTGTGTTGCCGTTTGCACTTAACTCTGTAGCTACAGCAACGTTCCTCCATTTACCCCAGAGTGTCAACTCTGGTACCCATTTCCTAGAGGCTGGGTGAACCCTGGGAACCGCCCGGTTTTGAACACTGACCGTGGCTGCAGCGAGTCGCAGCTGGATTTGAAAGCGAGCCTTTTATCGGCTGTGCTAATGCGGCTCCATAATTGGGTAATGTGATTAACATTATGCTACTGGAGCATAGGTCCTTAACCAATTCACACTAAGCCCTTTAAAAATGTTTTCAAGATGTGTTCCTTGTCATTTGTCCGCTATACAATTCAGGAGCTAACAATTCTATAATGATTATTTGTTTACTGAATGTCTCCATTTCTTCAGTGGCCCCATTTTGGGAAAAAAAAGGGGGCGGGGGGGGAGTTCAACTGCCCCGCTAACAAGCATGTTATAAAAGTGGACTAATTAGAGATATTTCCTTTAAGTCAGAGTGCACCTGCTTCAGAGGCAAGGAACCAACAGTCTGCATACAAATAAGCCAGATCTGTTAATGTGTAGGCAAAACAAGTTTTGGAATGAATGTGTAGAAGACTTGTCATGGATGAGTTTGATTGGTAAAGGTAAAATGCCCTGTTATGCAAATCCTGCATTAGCCATGTGATATTAGACTCACAGTTTTATAGAACAATTGCCACTGGATGCGTATGCTAGCAGCCGTCTTTACTTCCCAAGACATTACCTGACACTCATCAGTTTAAGCTGGGCCAACAACTTTGGAGCCACTGTCGATTACAACAACAACAACAACAACAAAATCTTGATGTGGATTTGAACCTAAGACCATCAGGCCAGCAGTTGATTTTCTAGCCAGTATGCCACCACAGTTCCCAGAGTTGGACCTCACAGTTAACATTTTCTTGCAGGATTAGGTTACCAGTCCCAAAACAACCCTCCTTAGCTGTCCCTTATGTCATGCAAAGCAGAAGACAAAATTACTTTTTTTTAAACTTCCTGATGCGCTCCACTGACAGACAATTTTTTTTTGTTTACAGGTAGCAGGTGCTACCTGTGTTTACCATGTGTGCAGTCTTATTGGTGGGGGGGGGGGGGGGGGGGGGGGGTGAAAAGGGTGTTTGAGGCTGTGGATGTACGGATGCCTGGCTAATGCAGCCCAGGGATTTTTGGACATACTGAACAATTTCCAAATCAGGGCCCAACCTCACAAATGGGTACCTGAAGTGCATCTGGAAAGCAGAAGCTTTCAGCATGCAATGAAATCTCACTTACATGTAATCTGCATCAGCTCAAAAGTTTCGTGTATGATGATGATAGTGCATGATCAAACAGATGTAAGGACTCAGCCCACATGCAAAGTAGCCCCAGAACAGGAACAGTGTGGAACAAGAAATGGATCATCAAGGTCTGCAGAGATGGGTGCGGCAGGAAGCAGCCAGGAAATCTGGCTAACACTCAACACTCAAGGAAAAGTTAAGACAGCCATACAATCAGACTGCTACTGGTAGCACTGGAACTGGAACTTTGTAAATGGCTGCTGAAGATGGGGAAAGATTGCTTACGGGAATGTTCTGAGTGCTGTGATGCCAGTTCTTAACCCACATCAAATTGTTCACATAGTTGTTTATTTACATGCATAGACTCATTTACTCTGGTACACTCTTTTCCACTGGTAAACACAACACTTACATGTCTTTTTTCTCTTTCGCCTTCTTCTCTCGTTCTGTGAGCGTTGCCCATGTCTTCCCTACTTCAGTTTTCTTCAGATACACCACCACATGCTTGGACTTTTTCTGAAAATGACAAAAAAGCCAACCCAGTAAGTGAACGTAGATGCAGATTTGGGTAACCCCATGCCATAAACTAGAGGGTTACAGCTTCACATAAACCAAATCACTGCATTTCTAGGAGAGATGTAAAATGAGATGCATGAGAAAAGCTGCCAACTTAACCATCCGAGATAAAGTTAGAAATGACATATCAAACAGATTGTAGGAACAACACCATGCAGGAAATCAATTGAGAAACAGAAGATTACATGGTTTGGTCATCTAGTAAGAATGCAGCCAGAATAACTTCCAATGCAGGCACTACACATGAAAATATCTTATGTGAAAGCATGAGGTCACCCTAGAAGAACATGGACTGATGACATAAAATAACTTCTACACGACAGGGAATGGCAATGGCTTTTGCTGCCCAACAAGTTATCAGTAGCGCAGTAGGTAGCGCGTCAGTCTCAAAATCACAAATCTCCCGTTAATGGATTGCAAAATGTTCCTCTCAACGATGCTTAGCGGCAGAAGTGGAAATGTTCCTCTCAACGATGCTTAGCGGCAGAAGTGGAAATGTTCCTCTCAACGATGCTTAGCGGCAGAAGTGGAAATGTTCCTCTCAACGATGCTTAGCGGCAGAAGGGGAAATGTTCCTCTCAACGATGCTTAGCGGCAGAAGGGGAAATGTTCCTCTCAACGATGCTTAGCGGCAGAAGTGGAAATGTTCCTCTCAACGATGCTTAGCGGCAGAAGTGGAAATGTTCCTCTCAACGATGCTTAGCGGCAGAAGGGGAAATGTTCCTCTCAACGATGCTTAGTCGGCAGAAGTTGGAAATGTTCCTCTCAACGATGCTTAGCGGCAGAAGGGGAAATGTTCCTCTCAACGATGCTTAGCGGCAGAAGTGGAAATGTTCCTCTCAACGATACTTAGCGGCAGAAGTGGAAATGTTCCTCTCAACGATGCTTAGCGGCAGAAGTGGAAATGTTCCTCTCAACGATGCTTAGCGGCAAAAGTGGAAATGTTCCTCTCAACGATGCTTAGCGGCAGAAGTGGAAATGTTCCTCTCGACGATGCTTAGCGGCAGAAGTGGAAATGTTACTCTCTATGATGCTTAGCGGCAGAAGTGGAAATGTTCCTCTCAACGATGATTAGCGACAAAAGTGGAAATGTTCCTCTCAACGATGCTTAGCGACAAAAGTGGAAATGTTCCTCTCAACGATGCTTAGCGACAAAAGTTGAAATGTTCCTCTTAACAATGCTTAGCGACAAAAGTGAAAATGTTCCTCTCAACGATGCTTAGCGGCAGAAGTGGAAATGTTCCTCTCAACGATGCTCAGCGGCAGAAGTGGAAATATTCCTCTCAACGATGCTTAGCGGCAGAAGTGGAAATATTCCTCTCAACGATGCTTAGCGGCAGAAGTGGAAATATTCCTCTCAACAATGCTTAGCGGCAGAAGTGGAAATAAATGCTGACTGGGACAATGGGGCAGCCCGGCGAATCAGAACAGTCCAGGGTCTAGCATGTTCACTGGCCAGGTGATCAAGTCATTCTTCTTCTTCTCAGCATTCAGCCCTGTAAACTCCAGCGGAAAGTTCTAGGTGTTTGTCTATTTCTGGTCTTTGGTCTTGTTCCAGCATTTGTTTCACATGCACATCTGTTTCACTGATCTGGCTTATTTGTGTGCAGACTGTTGCCTCTCAGGCAGGTGCACCCCAATTTCAAAGGAAACATCTCTAACTATACACTCTGTACAACATGGTTACCACTGAGGCAGTGCATATATTCATGCACCCTAGCATGTTCACTGGCCAGGTGATCAAGTCATTCTTCTTCTTCTCAGCATTCAGCCCTGTAAACTCCAGCGGAAAGTTCTAGGTGTTTGTCTATTTCTGGTCTTTGGTCTTGTTCCAGCATTTGTTTCACATGCACATCTGTTTCACTGATCTGGCTTATTTGTGTGCAGACTGTTGCCTCTCAGGCAGGTCTTTCTACACATCAACCTGGCAGCGCTGTTTTGTTTATATGACTAATAAAGATGTTAATGAACAATATTACTGGGACTCAATTTCAAAACTGTTTTACGTCACCTCAAAAGCTTCCTTCACCCCCCCCCCCCCCCCCCCCATACTGTGGCACAAACTGAAAGCGTCAGGCTTTATGCCTCCTGGGTCAAGAGGGTTAAGGTCACTGGTAACGTTTACAAAGCTGGGTACATACCTTACAGTAAGAATCTTCTGGAACAATGTCTTCACATAGTCGTGCTATCTGCAGTTGGCAAATTTTGTTGGGATAGTGAACCTTCACTGTAACAGATCTGCAATTTAAACAAAATTATCATCAGTATTTTACAAACTAACAAAAAACAAAACAAAACAACAGAAAACAAGTGGGGATTTAACCAGTGCTAAACGACATCAAAAGACAACAGATCAAATGGTTCAGACATGTGTCAAGACAACCACAGAGAGCCCTGTCACTCAGAAACAGCAGCAGCAACAAACCTAGAGGTCAACCACGCAATCGATGAAGTGGCGGAACATCTGAGGTCGTGAATATCAACATCTCAGTCACAAGGCGTCTATGTAACTGCTACAATCAATGCTTACACCTTCCAACGCACAAGCAAAATGCATTATTTTACAATTCCCTTTTACTGGTTATTATTCATTAGAAATAGGCCACTCAGTTTATGTAATGTGCGGGACATCAGGAGTCTCTCTTGGCAGTGGTGAAACGTCACAAGCTAGCTTGGTTTGGGCACGTGGTGAAACATGATTTGATTGTAGAGACTGTACTTCAAGGAACATTAGGGGGTAGTTGAAGAAGAGAAGGACAAAAAAGAAACTAGAATGACAACATCAAGAAATGGACAGGACTAAGTAATCATAAACTTATTCATCAAGCAGAAGACAGAGAAAGATGGCCGGTTTTATGTGCTAGTGCTTCCATCAATACACCTCCACGACTCTAATGGGTCAAGGGTTATGTTGTTATGTACTGAATTTAGCTAAAACAGCGCTTGCTGCATGTTTATGCTTTTCTTGCAGAATCTGTAATGTGTGAAAGCTACCAGTTACCAGTACTGTGATGCTAGCTGCACAAGCATGCTCTTTAATTGCAAAGCGACGATAAGGAGAATATCACATGGTACCCTCTCAGGTATAATTGTTACCTGCTAACGATTACACACGCAAACTGATCATGCCTTGCCACTGTAGCATCTATGTAGCACACACCAAGGCATCCACCAGATGCCTCTTCAAAACCTAGTCTGAAAGGCAAATTAGGTCTTTCACCAGATGCCTCTTCAAAACCTGGTCTGAAAGACAGATTAGATCTAGACAAGAAGAAAAGGTAAGCCGATGTTGTGTCTGTTCTCATACACACAGGGTAGAAATAGGTTAGCAGGAACACACAGAACAGCAGTTTCCATCAGGTCATTACCACATTAGGAAGAAAATGTAGAGACTGATGTAACGGTATGGTAGAATTAGAGGTACAACAACAGATAGATCAAAACGCTGGGCTAGATGATGTGACAGTGTATACCGACGGTTTTGTTTATCGGGGTAAATGTTCTGGCTAGAGTTTTTAGCCAGAGTCAAGGGAAAGATTATGGCAGAACAAATGGTGCTTTTTTCCCCACAGCCACAACTTTAAGCATGAGGATGGAGTTGGATGTAATCACTACAGCTCTGGGGTGATTACTTTTTGCTCCCGTGATTTGCTAACTGTTCATGTCTGGCACTAATAGCACAAAGTGGGGATGAAGATGCTTTTATTGACTTGTTGTTTGGCTGGATAGAAAATATGTGGGTATCTGAGCAGTAGGGCAGAAACAGCCTTCGTCTCCTAAACTCTAGCATCCATCTCTCTATTGAGTTTGCCATCTTCTGTTGTGATAAGATACAAATATTAATTCCTAAACC
The DNA here is from genome assembly GCA_905116865.2 of Candidula unifasciata. Lineage (NCBI taxonomy): Eukaryota > Metazoa > Mollusca > Gastropoda > Stylommatophora > Geomitridae > Candidula > Candidula unifasciata. The sequence continues at coordinate 102,074 of CAJHNH020002296.1, read as the reverse complement.
CCACTTGTTAATCATGTAACCCCAGTTATGTTTAAAAAAAAAAAAATCAGAACCCCGTAGAAAACACCCCTTTACAAAATCCCTTGAAAAAAAAATCATAATTATACTATGTCACTAATTAAGGTTTTTAAATTATTGCTCTAATGAAAAAAATTTGTTGTTAATGTATAAGGAAAAAAAAAAGAAAGTTATGAATAAACTAACAGAGTGAAGCTTCAAACAGAATACATTCTCTCCGCCTAAATTTAAAAAAAACTATATGTAGAGGAAACATCAGAAAAGTGACATTGGGCCCAACCTGCAGTGAGGGTTTTGCAGCTTCCTTGGGAGACAGGGCTAAGAGTCAAAACACCTCACCTGTTTGTGAAGTTAGCTTCAATGTCTCCATCACTGATTTCACTGAGATTGTCCAGGGACAGATAGAGCTCCATATATTGTTTGGTCTGATCAAAACCTGCAATAACAAATGAAGTATCTGGTTAGATTTCGTTGTATCCCTTTCACACCACAAAACCTTTGGAATATTTGTGATCTGCTTATTCTTCTTTGTTCACCCTTAATGAGTTCCGTCCCCTCTTTCTGCCCCAGCAGATGCCTGGTCACCCTCAACGGCTGGTTTGTTCGCCTTCTTGCTCTCCAGGGACAGGACTTCTCTTCTGACTCTGTCTATTTCCTTCAAGAGATGCTCCTGCACCCTGGGTCTCTTTGCAGCTTTGTGCAGTTGCTCATACTCCTCCAGATCTTGTCTGAGCTGTCAATTATAAAACCGAACAGTAATATAAATTTTAGTGTGATCGATTACATTGAGACAAGCCGATGCACCCTATTTTTAAATATGACTTTAAAAAAAGGATGGAATGCATGGCGGACCGAAAACTGACAGGGTCTTATGTCTGAGCTAAGTGGGAACCACTGATGTAATGGGTTATATAAAGTTCAGATAGGATATTATGTGAGGTTTATAGAGGTTAAAAGGTCAGCAGGACAAACATTATGATACAGATTAATGCAAAATGTAGACAGATTAGTTAATAGGGTAATATTCACATGAGTAATTATGTGAAGTTAAGTTGACTAGTAAGAAAGATTTAGTTAATGCTATTATGTGAAGTTAAGCTGATTAATTAGGTGAAGTTAAGTTGACTAGCAAGAAAGATTCAGTTAATGTGATTACGTGAAGTTAGTAGGCTGATTAATCATTTGAAGTTAGGTTGACTAGTAAGAAAGATTAAGGAAATGTGATTTTGTGAAGTTTGGCTGATCAATTATGTAAAGTTCACTAGCAAGAAAGATTTAAATAATGTCACGTTGTACAATTAGCCTGATTAATTATGTGAAGTTACTCTGACTAGTAAGAAAGATACAGCTAATGTGATCAGTGAAGTTCAGAAGCACTGTGGTGAGATTATGATAACTTGGTGCATTATGTAAAGTTCACACTGAAAAGTAACATTAGGGTCAACTGGTGGATTATGTAAAGTTCACACTGAAAAGTAGGATTAGGGTCAATTCATGGATTACGTAAAGTTCACACTGAAAAGTAAGATTAGGGTCAAGTGATTACATAAAGTTCATGCTGAACAGTAAGATTAGGGTCTATCGGGACTTCTAAAGAGCAGAGCACCCTCCTATTTCACCATACAGACATCCTCTTTTTCTGCATTTGTTTGTACATTTCATTTTATTTCAAATATTTTTGAGCATTTATTTGCTATTCAGCGATAATAATAATAATAATAATAATTGCACAATTAAACAAGACAAACCCCTTCAGCCTGGACCCCCCCCCTCCCCCCCCCCCCCCCACAAACAAAATATATGACTAGCTGAGGACAGTGTTCCCCCCCCCCCCCAACCACCCCCACCCACCCCGGCAACCCCAATGATTTATTCAATCCAGCATGTTTATGGTTAACAGTAGCAATTTCAAATGAGAAAGCTGATCAACTGGCAGGGGAAGGTGCGACAAAAGAGCAGCCGGATGTACCAGTCACATACCACCAAAAGAAAAGAATCATTAAATCAATCAGGAAACCACCAGCCCCAGCACAAGACAACTATTTTATAATGGACAGACCAGAACAAGTCATTATCCTCCGCCTCAGAACAGGGCACAACCGATTACGTAACCACATGTACACAAAATTCAAGATAGGTGTATCAGCCATGTGCACCTGTTAAAATGTGCCCCAGACAGCAGAGCATGTACTTCAGGACTGCACCGAATTTGACACATTAAGGCAAACCTTTTGGCCAGAAAGAACAATAGTGGAACGTAAACTCTATGGACCACTGAATGAACTAACAACGACAGTGAAATTTAAACAAGAGACAAAACTGCTGATATAGACAACTTATTTCAGGCGAACGAAAGAAGAAGAAGAAGAACAGTAGCAATCTCATGAAAAGAACGTCCATGTTTTTTCTCTTAGTTCTGAATATCTTCCAAAATCTCTGCTGGATATTCACTACTCTTGTAGCTGCACTGCAAAACCACGGTGCGTGAAGATATTTCAGCTATCCTCCGAAGAACGGGGACTCACGAGCAGCAGCTTCCACATTTCCTGCAGCTTTGCTCATGAGTCCCAGCCATCTAGTTGAGCCCCAATCCACGCCACTCACGTGGTGTGGGGAATACTCTCGGCGGTGGCGGTAGTCACCGGAAGTGCACAATTGACACGTGACTGAGGCCCTGTTTTTGGTCGCCATCTTTTGTGCCTGTTATTCGGAGGATAGCCGATATTTCTGTTGTAAAACTGTGTCTTCGTAAACATAATACCTGCTGAAATTATTTTTTCCTAATAACATTAAACAAAAAACATCAGATTAAAAATGTATTCATTTCTCTTTTTAAAAATAAATACTTTTGTGGGGATTAGAAATATGTTACACTCTCACGTGCCTTTTTTTTTTAACACCACCCCTTCTGCAACTTTTGTAAAGGAAATATATGTGAGATAAGTCTGTCAAAATTCAAAATTCATAGGCCTGAAAGACTTAAGTTTCTTTGCTACAAGAATCAAGACCATCTACAAATGTTCCTCAATAAACTGATTAACCTGTCTGAAAGAAATACACATATATGAACGAATTCAACATGGTTTTAGAAAACGTTAAGACGCTGAGTGATGGAGAGCAAAGAAGAGAACTAGAAAATAAAACCAATTCATAGCAGACGATAGAGACGTAGTCGTAGATCTCTGAAGCAGAAGTACATCAGGAAAATGTGTTATCTTATAAAATGTTTGTTGTTTACAAACCTCAAACAAAGCCGTATCAGACATTGTTGTATGTCGTCGATGCAAACGTCTTGTTTAAATCTAATTCAAAGTGCTGAAACTTGTTTTATACTCGGGATTGTCGTTTGTTTTGTTTCTGACTCCAACTGTAGAGCTTTCCAGAAGATTCCCACAATCCATGTTTTGTAGTTTCGGAGAAACGTTGTATAACAGTTTCGTTTTCTAGTTATTGCAGGAAAAAGTATGGATACTTCCCTGGCTGGAAACCTCTTGTGGTTGTTATGTATATTTGTTGTTTCTACAATGGTATGAGTGTCTAGCCTTTCTGGAATCAATGCCAAACTACTGAACTAATTATGACGTGCCGTCTCCACACACTCATAGATCGCCAACACGCTTGTTTTTGACGTGGTTGCATCTCTTGTTGTTGCCCCCCCCCCCCCCCCCTTTTTTTTTTTTTTTACATGTGACGTTGTCTACTTCTTGCTCTCTTGCCCTTGACATTTCCCTTAAGTATGTATTAGAAGCGTTGTATGTCTTCTAATGTTGCCAAAATATTTCATTTGTAATCTTTTTTTTAAAAATTAATTTAAATATTTCCATAATTATGTTTCCAATGGCAGTCTTTCCACAACCGCTATGGTATTATTTCTGTTTCCACGAAATGCGACATATTCTTATGTATATTTACGTTTCCTGAGACTCAGTTCGATTTTCTAGTTGTCTGTGCTTTGTCTGTTTCTGCACAGTACAGTAGGACTGAATATTCATCACTTGTGACGAGGAGCGTGCGTGGTCTCTCCAGGTCTCGAGTGCTAGAGGTTATGAATGTCAATTTCGTCTCGAGTTTTTTGTCTAGAGGGCTTTTGCCAGGGGCCGCAATATAGGCAGGCCATCCCTGATTTCTAGGGCTGGGATATTTTCACGGTGGCACTTTGTGTCATCGGGTGTTTATCTTAGACTTTTCAGTTCATAAGGTTATTCCCCCTGGTCTCTGGGTAGTGAGATCAGACACTCGTGCGCACGTAAAAAATCTCTTGGCATTTGGAAATCGAACAGAGTAGCCTAACGGTGCTGCCCGGGCAAAATTTGGAGTTGATAATCTACCGAAAGTATTTCGGGATCCTCGCCGGTGCTACAGAGTCTGTGCTGCTTCGGACTCAGATTTGATTTAGAAGAAGACTGAAGCACTTATGTGTACCCCGAAGTTCATCCATAGTTCAAAATTTCAAAAATATGACGATTCTCAATTTAATGTGTTGTTTATCTTTCTTGCGAATTTTTATTGAAGATAGTTTTAGCCATTATTATCTTTTTGATTTTCTGTTTCACTTATGAAATCATCTGTTTTTACCAGTTCGAGATAGGAGAACCTTGTTACTTGTTTTAATATCACTTCTTTTACTGTGATGTTCACTTTTAGTCGCTCTTTTCCATTATTAATTACCATAGCTTTTGTTTTTCAAATAATAATGTCTAAGCCCAATTCTGAACTACGCCTGTTGACTCGATCCTCTAGGTCTTGTAGATCCTGCTCACTTTCTGATAGTGTGTCATCAGCACCTTTATTGTTCTTCCATCAGTATTCAATCCAGAAAGTGTCCCAACTTATCAAAAATTTCTTATGTATATAAACTGAAATTGGGCATACAATTACGTAATAAAATCAGAACAGCCAAAAAAGCATGATTTTCTCTGAGCTTCCTCTAGTGGCCTACAGACATGATAATAAGTTTAAAGACGTTCTAGTCACAAATCGGTTACGTTTCATCCTGGAGTCTCACTAAGGCATGATCTCTTGCCACAGATCTATATGCGAGACTTGTCCGTATGTACTTCCAGTGGATGGTCTGACATTCACCAGTGCCGAGGCATATCAGTTCCGAGGGTCACCGAGTGTCTTCCACATGGCGGTTAAACTGTCAGTTTTAAAAACTGCCATTTCTGCATGTGTTAGCACATTTTCGGTGTAAGGAAGGGGGTTCTTGAGCCTGTGCAGCTAAAGATTTTACTTTTGCCCCCTGCAGAGTAAAATCCATAACCTAACAGAAGATTAGAACCCGGCTCTTCCACGTGAAAGCCCTGCTTTTTTAACCGTTCAACGAACCGCTTCAAACATGGAGGTTACGACCATCAAGTCTAGCCACTCAGATAACAGTCCATAAGTTGAATGAGAGTTGCCTTGTCTATCCAGTAGGCTGCACTCCCCAAATGAACTTCCAACACAGCTTTATCTAATTGTTTGAAGTTACGACCCTTTTTGCCACACCTCTTTGTGTGGTATGGTGTGTGTGTGTGTGTGACAGAGAGAGAGAGAGAGAGAGAGAGAGAGAGAGAGAGAGAGAGAGAGAGAGAGAGAGAGAGAGAGAGAGAGAGACTAATATTCATTTCATATATTCACACATGTCTCAGAGCATTAACTGGCCAGATAGATATTTAGATTTGTGTGTGTGTGTGTATGTATGTGTGTGTGTATCAGTTAAATGAAATTGTGTGTGTGCGTGTGTTTTTCGTTTTGGTCACTTAAACATTGTCTATTGGTCATATGATGATGAAGTTTTCTAGCCGCAAAGTTCATGTGTCGTTTAGGTTTGTTATAATGTTAAGCTCACTAGTTATAGTTCTCATTTGGTTTGATATCTTTTCTTATTTTTGTTTTTGAGGAGAAAAGAAGAAAATGTGTCCGGTTGTTAGTCAACAGGTATCTATTCCACACTCCGACGGTCTGCAGGCTGAGATTCTTTCTAGATCGCAGAGTCAGTCCTGTTGTAGCCACTGACCCTTTGATACGTCTGACTGTCTTAGTGCTCACTCTGAACTCTTTGGAGTTTAATAGCCACTACTTCCACCAGATCAGTAGCGTCACCATGGACACCAAGATGAGACCCAACTATGCATAGCTCTTCATGGGCTCTCTTGATCATCAGATACGTCATGCATACACTGGTAGGTTCCTAGAGCTCTACATGAGGTATATCGATAACTTCATCGGTGTCTCCGACATGCCCTTGTCGGAACTTCAGAGCTTCGATTATTTTTTTTTGTTCTCTAGCTTCCATCCCAGCATCGGAGTCAACTCCAGCATTTCGTTGTCATCTGTATATTATCTGGATCTCACTGTCACCCTGGATTCTTAAGGCTTAGCACATTGGTGTACTATAAACCTACAGATTTCCATGCTTTTCTTATGTACACAATCTTTCATTGGTCTTCCTACAATGACTCCACTCCTTTTTCCACGCCTCGGTGCATCCCTAAACCTTTTCAGAACAATGTCGACTTCCACCATAGGGACATGAAAATGCTGGATTTTTTCTGGTTTCGAGATTACCCTATCTTTTCTGCTGTCTTTCACCGATCATGGTCTTTCAGTCGTGCTGATAGTCTCTAGTCTTCACCCTGCGAGTGTCATCGCGACACTATTTTCTGAGCAGTATATTTATGTAGTATAAAGGATAGTATGAAAGTACTGGAGAGTTTTGAGAAATGCCCTTCAGGTCTCAAGACTGAGTGAAGGGAAAACCCCAGCTGCACCCCCAAAAGGTACAGAATGGTAAACACACTGCGGTGTGGCCCACGCAGCTATGGGGTCCAAGTATCCGCGGGGATAAGTGGACACTTTTGGGTTGCCCTCTGCTGTTAGCAGGAGCATCACAGAGCAGGGCACTCACTTGCCCTAGCAAGCGAAAAGGTTGCTGAAGGCTGAGGATGTAGTCTAAAGCCATGTAGATGTGGAAAGCAAGGGGAAACTACCACATTACTATCCCAAGTAACTTATCATGGAAGCCAAAATCTGAACACCAAGGAAGATTGGCCAATAAACAGCACCCTGTCTCAGAAGCTGAAATATTTTGGACATAAAAAGCGCTACTATGGATTGGAAAAAATAATAGCAGAAGACAGGGTACCAAGAAGGAGGGGCAGGCCGACCAACACCAAGATGGGCACAGAATATAAGTGGCTACTTGAGTATGAAAGTCCTAATAACAACATTTACAGCAACGACAACAACAACAACATTTTCTCGGTTGTCCTCACTCTTCACTTCCCTGCAATCATCTCCACAATGCCCCATATTCCCCTGCTGATTTCTTGTCCCCCCCCCCCCCCCCTTTTTATCTATTTCCTTAGTTCAGAGCTATTCAACTAGCGGCCCGCGGATCATTGCTAGCTGTGTTGTATTATAGTTATTTCTTTGAGACTTCTGGCTTATAACAATCCCCATTTTCAGAATGTTGACCCACGAGTAAACTTGGGGAGCCACCGTGGTTTCGCGGATAGACGCTAGCCTACGGATCGGAAGGTCGTGGGTTCGATCCCTGATGGAAACCGGAATTTTTTTTTTAATGATCTTGGCTCCCAGGTCGACCCAGCCTAGAATGAGTACCAGATACATTTCTGGGAAGTAAAGGTGACCGTTGTGATGCTGGCCATATCACCCACCAAGTGCCGTTTGGTCTAAAAACACAGGTCTAGCCCTATATACTCAGTACGCCTCAAAGGCGTGGAAAGGGGTCCTTTACTGACTCAACTATGTGAGTAAACAATTGAATTGCCCTGCTTTAGGGGTTCTGTGGGGGAAAGAATTGACTCACTGCATCCCTAACAAGCATGTCGTAAGAGTCGACAAACTGGGTGCTTCCATCGAAGCCTGAGTACAGCTGCATGAGAGGCAAGGAGCCGACAGTTTGCATGCATTGCTACACGATCAGCTTCATGGAGTGGCATAAAATCTTAAACCTGCAGAAACCGACATCACAAACTGTCGGAATATAAAAGCATTCACTGTGTTAACGTATATGTTTAATACAATATTCATTACGATGTATTTATAATTTTATATAACACATTCGTAATATTTTTTTTAAGTCTAGACACAAGTGTAAACAATAAAACAATTTTATTCAAAAATCATTTTAAAGGTAGAATCACATGACTTGAACATTATTTCAGAATTATATTCGCGGTACTTTCAAAATGAGGAGCGGAACTGGCGAAATTGCATGAAAGCAAATGAGCATACTGAAAGTTAGTTGCGTATCTGGGGTTGGGGGGGCGAGGGGTAAGGTTTTATGTTTATGAGAACCACCATTTGGAGTCTTTCAGTCGCTTAAATTTCTGCCCAAAGGGGTAGAGTAGAATTTTTTTTTTTTTAAATAGTAAGTGCTGACATTTAAGGGGAAATGACCAGTATAGAAGCCAGATTTCTTTGGTGTGCTATGACAAAAACACAAGGTAAAAGAACACAATACGAAATGGGTAAGGTGTATCAGATATGATAAGCACATCGTGCGTCTTTAGCGACTGACAGAGTTCCAGGACCTACTATACAATAATGATAATGACGACGATAATAATAAAAAATGCAATAATTTAGTCATCATTTTCAAAAGGAGAGTGAAGATGAATCTATGATTAACTTGTTCAATTCTGAATGAAGAGAGGCTTGATCGCAATTAGAGCTTCTCTGTGATTGGTTCACGGCTTTCTTGGCGCCCCAATTCTTTAGTCTTCCATGTAATTCCGCTCTCAATCGTCTATTTAGGGAAGACAGAAAATGTTTCTAATATTATTTTTATGGATCTCAATTTCGTCAAAATCCTGACAAATGGATTGGATTGGATTTTTTACCCCACCAGGACATCACACAAGCGATAAACACCCGATGACACAAAGTGCCACCATGCGGATGAGGATCACCGTGGATAGGTCCCAGAAACCGCGTTCAGACATTTGGCCATAATGATGACCTGCCTATATTGCGGCCCCTGGCAAAAGCCAGAGTGGGGCTTCAAATAACAAAAAATAACGTCCTAAGAAGGACGAAAAGCAGTAATAACCTGACAAATGATGATGCCAACGATTGTGGTGATGATGGTAATGATGACGGATGTAGTGGTAAGTCCTTTACCCGCACATAAATGCCGGTCATACATGGCTGGTGAAACCGTTCGTTACAGTTTTTGAATTACAGTATAACTTCTTCGGAGCTTTAAGGGGCTTTCTTGGGTCTGCCTTGTTGGTCTTGCTTCCATCCACAATGAGAGTTTTAGATCTCAGGACAGTGTTACTTACTTATCAACATAGTTTCCCTTTAAATCCTCCAGTCGCGGCCCCTAGCTGTCTCACACTATAAATTGGTGGCGGGTTCACAAATCTTTCTTTCGTAGGCCGTACACAGTGGCCAAGTGGTCAAGCCGTTTGCCTCGATCTCTGAAGGTCGTGGGTTCGATTCACGGCTGCGTCGTTCAGTTCACGAGTGCAATTTTTACGGTGATCTCTAGGGATCGTCGCCGGAGCTACATAGTTCGTGCACTGTGCGGCTAGCCGTTCTG
>CAJHNH020002296.1:15000-87500 GCA_905116865.2 Candidula unifasciata | reverse complement strand
CGCTAAGAAAGCTCTATAGCCGCAACGTTCAGTTTTTGTATGTGTTTGTTGCTTCATTGTGAAGCTTGCTAATATACTATTCGTTCTGTTTTATATATTTTCTTATGTAATTATTACCAGTGCATGGTTGATCCAAGAGACGGGGTCATACGACCTGGATTCAAACCCAAACCATATTAGTCAGTCCGTCAATGAGCGGCACGAGGGATGCACAAGTGAACCACATGTGCCATACACACATCAGACAGGTCCATATGTGCTCAAATCCCATCCTCAGTACGTCCTTCATTGTATGGCGACTGATAACATTAGTTGTGTGTTAGTTCACAATATGTGATGTCGTCAGTACGTCCTTCAGCGTGTGGTGACTGATAACATTAGTTTTGTGTTGGTTTACAATATGTGATGTCGTCAGTATGTCCTTCAGCGTATGGCGACTGATAACATTAGTTCTGTATCGGTTTACAATATGTGATGTCGTCAGTACGTCCGTCAGCGTGTGGCGACTAACAGCACCAGTTCTGTGTTGGTTTACAATATGTGATGTCGTCAGTATGACACCTTCCGCATGATAACATTAGTTGTGTGTTAGTTCACAATATGTGATGTCGTCAGTACGTCCTTCAGCGTGTGGTGACTGATAACATTAGTTTTGTGTTGGTTTACAATATGTGATGTCGTCAGTATGTCCTTCAGCGTATGGCGACTGATAACATTAGTTCTGTATCGGTTTACAATATGTGATGTCGTCAGTACGTCCGTCAGCGTGTGGCGACTAACAGCACCAGTTCTGTGTTGGTTTACAATATGTGATGTCGTCAGTATGACACCTTCCGCATTTATTTCAAATTTTATTTATGGAGACAGATAAACAGATTTAAAGACAGACAGGTATGCAGAAAGACACACATACAGATCGATAGACAGACAGATTGATAAACAGAACGAACGAACGAACTTTATTTTCAAAGGGTTACAAATTAGGCACGCAGGCCTGTGTTACATTCGGTCCTTCCAAATTCCCATCTTTCACACAGCAGTTGTATTTTAGACAGGTATGTACACAGATTGACAGACAGACAGGTATGCAGACAGAAAGGCAGACAGACAGGCAGGCAGAAAGCAGGCAGACAGACCGACCGATCGACAGACAGACAGTCAGTCAGGCAGGCGGGTAGAGTGAGTGATTGGTGAGTGAGTAATGAGATTGTGTTTGGTGAAGTTGTTGCTAAGTTAGTGTGTGATATCATTGACAAAGGGACTAATTAGATAATGCATGACCGAAAACCAGAACCTGATGTTGGTGCGGTCATAGAGCACACAGACGTCGCCCATGTAGAGCTGGCAGCCTACGTCATCGAACACGTGACCAAATATCTTCGAGGCAGGTATTGAGACTGGAAGAAAGACAAAACAATTTCTTGATGAAACACAGATAGATAATGTATTATGTTACTTTGTATCATCATCGTGGTCATCATCATCATCATCATCACCATTCATCATCAGCGTCATCCTCGTCATTATCAGCGTATATTATCATCATTATCATCATCATCATTATTATCATCATCATCATCATCAGCGTAATCATCATCTTTTGCGTCATCATCATCCTCATCACCTTCACCCTCATTAGCGTAATCATCATCATTGGCATCATCGCCATCATCATCATCATCGTCGTCATCATCATCATCATCATCATCATTATCATCATCATCATTATCATTATCATCATCAGCATATCATTATCATCATCATCATTATCATCATCATCATCATTATTATCATCATCATTATCATCATTATCATCATTATCATCATCATCATCAACCTAATCATCATCGTCGTCATCATCATCATTATCATCATTATCAGCATATCATTATCATCATCATCATTATCATCATCATCATAATCATCATCATTATTATCATCATCATCATCAACTTAATCATCATCATTGTCATCATCATCATATGCTTTATCATCGTCATCATCTTTATCCAGTTTATCAGCATCATAGTTGCTGATGCTCTTGTTGATGTACCAAGAGCTTGGCTCTGATGTTCGTGTTGTGGTTGTGTTTGTGGCTCTCATTGTTCTTGTTTCTGGTGTTAATACTGTTCTCTTTCATTGTTCTTGTTTCTGGTGTTAATATTGTTCTCTTTCATTCTTCTTGTTTCTGGTGTTAATACTGTTCTCTTTCATTCTTCTTGTTTCTGGTGTTAATACTGTTCTCTTTCATTCTTCTTGTTTCTGGTGTTAATACTGTTCTCTTTCATTCTTCTTGTTTCTGGTGTTAATACTGTTCTCTTTCATTGTTCTTGTTTCTGGTGTTAATACTGTTCTCTTTCAAGGAATGTAATTTTTTTTGGGGAGGGGGGGGGTGGGGGGGGGGGGGGGGTGGAAGGGATCGTTACTGTTTCATAACTTTCTTCATCTTTACAGTGACTGTTTTGGTCTTTCATGGTAACCTACAGCAGTAATGACTACTACTATCTGCTGCTTCAACTGCTTCTACAGCCGCCACTACTTTTTAGTACACTACTATGCTGCTTATGTAATATTCTAGGAATGTTATTTATCATGTAATGTTAGTGTTAGTAGTAGCAGGGTAATGGTAGTGGTGGTGGTAATAGTGGTTGTATCAGAAGTGGAAGTAGTGGTAGTAGTAGTGGAGATGGTGCTAATAGTATTATTATTTATAAAGTATTTTTACTGCAGCTTCTACCTGTTGTCCGCACCGCTCAAGAACTTTTTCAGGCTCCTACTGAAGTAATTAGCCACCATCATAATCATTGATCATTACTTCTTTGGATGAAAGTGGTCTTCATCACTCGTGATGGACAAACAACAACAGTATTTGTAGAAGTGGTGTGTGTCGTCGTAGTAGTAGTTGCAGTAGTAGTAATAGTAGTAGTAGTAGTAGTAGTAGTAGTAGTAGTAGTAGTAGTAGTAGTAGTAGTAGTAGTAGTAGTAGTAGTAGTAGTAGTAGTAGTCGTAGTAGTAGTAGTAGTAGTAGTAGTAGTAGTAGTAGTAGTAGTAGTAGTAGTAGTAGTAGTAGTAGTAGTGGCAGTAGAGTAGTAGTAGTAGTAGTAGTAGTAGTAGTAGTAGTAGTAGTAGTAGTAGTAGTAGTAGTAGTAGTAGTAGTAGTAGTAGTAGTAGTAGTATTAGTAGTAGTAGTATTAGTAGTAGTAGTAGTAGTTGTAGTAGTAGTAGTAGTAGTAGTAGTAGTAGTAGTAGTAGTAGTAGTAGTAGTAGTAGTAGTAGTAGTAGTAGTAGTAGTAGTAGTAGTAGTAGTAGTAGTAGACGTAGTAGTAGTAGACGTAGTAGTAGTAGTAGTAGTAGTAGTAGTAGTAGTAGTAGTAGTAGTAGTAGTAGTAGGAGTAGTAGAAGAAGAGTAGTAGTAGTAGTAGTAGTAGTAGTAGTAGTAGTAGTAGTAGTAGTAGTAGTAGTAGTAGTAGTAGTAGTAGACGTAGACGTAGTAGTAGTAGTAGTAGTAGTAGTAGTAGTAGTAGTAGTAGTAGTAGTAGTAGTAGACGTAGAAGTAGTAATAGTAGTAGTAGTGGTAGAATTAGTAGGCGTAGTAGCAGTAGTTGTAGTAGTAGTAGTTGTAGTAGTAGTAGCAGTAGTAGTAGTAGTAGTAGTAGTAGTAGTAGTAGTAGTAGTAGTAGTAGTAGTAGTAGTAGTAGTAGTAGTAGTAGTAGTAGTAGTAGTAGTAGTAGTAGTAGTAGTAGTAGTAGTAGTAGTAGTAGTAGTAGTAGTAGTAGTAGTAGTAGTAGTAGTAGTAGTAGTAGTAGTAGTAGTAGTAGTAGTAGTAGTATTATTGATGGTGGTGGTATAGTAGTAATATTGTTATGGTTGTAGTAGTGGTGACGGTGGAAGTAGTAGGAGTTGTGGTGCTTGTAGTTCTGATGGTGCAGCAGCAGCAGTATTATTATTAGTATGATGATGATGATGATTATTATTATTATTATTATTATTATTATTATTATTATTATTATTATTATTATTATTATTATTATTATTATTATCAGTGGTGGTGGGGATTAGGGGATTTAATCTAAAGGGAAGACCCAGAGAGACCTTGCTAGAACTATCATCAGGGAAGGCTTAACCAGGGGCCTAATGAATATCTCTTCTTCTGCCTTTCTATCCCCCAGTGGAGCATAGACTCCCAACCAACTTAGGCCAAGTTGTTCTATCCTTCGCTATTAAATGGAGCTCTCGCCATCTTTCTAACTTCATTCTCCATCTCTCTTCTCCGTGTGTTTTTTGGCCTTCTATTATGCAAGAACATTCTAGTTAAGCTGTTCTCATGGTTTCTCAATGTGTGTCCTATCCAGCGCCAGCGTCTTTTCCTCAACTCTTGGTCCAGTGGAGCTTGCTACATTAGTTATTCTATCATACCATTTAAATCACTCTATTCTGAGCAGACACCAGTTAAAGAATGTCTGTAGTTTATTAGTAATTGCCTTAGAGGCTCTCCATTTTTCCGCCCATTTCAAAAGTACTGATTTGACATTAAAATTTAAATTTTAAGTTTAGTATTTCTTTTAATTTCTTTTGACCTCCACAAATTCCCTAGTGCTATGAAAGCTCCTCTTGCCTTTTGTATTCTTATTTTATTATCTCTATCAGTTCCTCCATATTTATCTACGTTACTGGCCAAATAGATGTACGACACCAGGTCTTGGAGTGGGGTGCCGTTAAGAGAAACCACATTTCTATTTGCCTGATTTTTCTCATTATCTTTGTCTTTCCTTTATGGATTTTCACACCTATCTGCTGTGATCTCGCATCAAGTGTAATTTATTTATCTTGCATCTGATTCTGGGAATGGGACTGAGGATAAATATCATCAGCGAAGTCCAGATCATCGAGCTGTTTTGTAGGGGTCCACTAATTTTTTTTTTTTTTTTTCATCGAACACCGGCTGTGAATTCCAGTGGAAGGTCCCGGTTAATCGTCCGCTTGGACTTTTGGCTTTCACCTGGACCTGATTTTTGCGTGTACAACCGTTTATTTATTTCCCTGCCTCTTGGGCAGCTGTACGCCGACTTCGAAGGAAGACGTCAGGCCTATTTCTAGGGTGACTGTGGCCATTGTTTTGTGTGGGTCGAGACTTTGCCTGATTTGTGTGGTGTCCGCCTTGTCTCCTTCGCCGCAGGTATTGCCCCCGGAGTACCCCTTTGGGGCAGCCCCCTGTGGAACAGTTGGCCCTCAAGGGAAGGCAGGGGCAGATCATGGGCATTCCCCGCCATCCAAGGAGGCTTCCATGCATGCAGAGCCGGCACATGGCGCTCTGGTTCTGGGCTCGCCCAAGGAATCGTCACGTCCTGCACATGCCTGCTTAACCTCACAACCGTATCAGGCCTCCCGCTCGCTGCGCCCTCTGGAAGTCAGCGGGGAGCAGCCCGTGGGTTTTGGACTTTTGTGACCACACAGATAGGTACATTAGCCCGACAGAATTTCACATCCTGAATCAGGCATATCGTTATCAGTTTTGTCCCAACACTCGGGCGAGTGGGGTCTTTGGGTGTGGACATTCGGCCTTTTTCAGTTCAGTGCAAATTTTGATGGTCAGATTTTGATCCGTATGATCTAGTTTTGTCGGACATTTAGGCTTAGCCATCCGATGGATGGTTGCTGTTGTGGTGTACCACAGCGCGGTGACGACGACACTGAGGGTTTAACCGAGGATGTACGTGACTGGCCAGCCTATGGATGGTTGCTGTTGTGGTGCACCTCAGCGCGGTGACGACGACACTGAGGGCCAACCGAGGATGCACAAGGATGGCCAGCCCATGTATGGTTGCTGTTGTGGTGCACCTCAGCGCGGTGACGACGACACTGAGAATTAACCGAGGATGAGCATTGAGCAATGTTCTCTTTACTCAGCAGTCTTTTAACCAAGGGTTGTAATTTTAGCTGTACTTTTGTCAAACCTACTCATGTTTCTGGTGAGTTTTTGATAACATTTTTCACCCAAGCATCTGGGGCGGGCTGATGAGAGCCACAAGGACACATCACCTCTGGGGGCCGCCAAACTCCGAGATCCCCTGACAGCTCTGTTAATGCTCATTTGAGACATTATCCGTGGCGCACGACGAGGACGTGCTGTAGGGGTCTTGCGTGAGGTTCCGTACAACCAGGATAGTAAAGGACTGGCGCCCGAGTGACGTACGGAGTATCTCCTTATACACATCATGTTGGACTTAACTTCCCCTCACGCCTGTGACATAAATCACCGCGCCACGGTCCACTAATGAACATACCAGACCTAAAACAGGTGGTAACGAACCGCCAGACATGGAAAGCTATGTCGTCTGCCCTATGCGCAGCAGAGGCCCAAGAGAAAAGACTAACTCATGTAAAGTATTTTCTGGACTGACTCTATTGAACTTCTGCTGCAGTCAAGTCTTCATTTGCCGCTGCTGCTCCCTGGTTTTAAAAAAGAAATCTTGCCTGGGCCTAATGTAATGATACTTCGTAACCTCCAGGGGTTCTCTTACTGTCGCTGCTGCTGCTACTACTACTACTACAGTAAACCGGCTACCGGCCACATTGAATACCACGACACAACCGCTGCACACACAAAAAGGCACTGCACTTGAGAAACACAGCTTACAGGGCAGCACCAAGCACTAAACTCAGTAGCTCAGGCAGCGAAACCGTAGACAACTTCCGTCCATACATGAAAACTGCATTAGCAAAGCGCTGTCAGACGTTTAAAAAAAAACATGGACGCTTAACATTCTGCCATGTCTAATTCTCCATTTTAGACCAGTGAACATAATAAGCCATGTGAATGATGTAATACTTACACAAAGCAAAGAAGAAGATAAACACGCTGATACCAGAAGCTCGGTCTCTTGGCTCTACCATTCTGTGGGTTAGAAACATCATTTATCTTCTAGCATGCTTATGGGTAATTAATTGTGAGCATGTCTTGGATTTTCTGTCCATGATATTCTGGTTTGCGAGGTAACGAGCAGGCTGATAAATTATATACTGCAGCTTCCCTTGGCGGAGAGCTCCCTTATGATCAGGCGGACGTGGTTAAGGCTTTCTTGGATCACACGGACAGTGCAATACATTTAAAGACTAATTCAACGGGGTGGGGAAAGGGGAGGTGGGAGTAGAGGTTCGGGTAGATGTTCAATATTGAGGCGGGAAACAAGGATGACTTGAAACCAGGTTACAGCGATACAATTAGCACCTCGATTCGTCCTCGGCAACTGAAGAAACGAACAGAGCACGTGTGGGAATTTCCCCACTGAAGACTTTTTTTTCCGCTGGAGAAAAAAAAAAGATGCGGATACTCGTCCCAAATTTTCTAAAAATTTCCTGGTACTCATACACGGCGTGTGGGGCCTAGGCGTTGCGAACGCGCTTCGTAATGGCGTGGGTGCCCGGTTCGATCCCTGCTGCGAACGTTTTGTTTTGCGCTGGTTTCAACAGTGGTAACGAGAGCTGACCGTTCAGGAGGCAATGGCAAACTATTGAACGTAAAGTTTGCTTTGAAAAACCAGAACAACCAATAAATGCTGGGCTTGGTTCTGCAACGTCCTGCAAAGGATTCGCAACTAACTAACTAACTCAACACACAGTGTCTTTCACAGCAGCGCTGAAGAACAAACGTTACCTCCTAAGAAGGTATCCCTGGTTTACACCATTGCGTACGACCCAGAAAAAAAAAAAAGCCCCCGGTAATAACTTGATCTGAGTAATTATTCCGAAGAGGCAATGTGTGTTAAATCATCCTAATTCCATAACACTGAGTGTCTTGGGTCGCCAGCTGCTTTTGAAATTCTACATCAACATCGTATCGACCGCCTTTACCTCCCAGAATGTTACCTGGAACCCGTTCAAGGTTGGGTCGACCATGACTTCCCATGACATTACTGGGTACCATATTGAGAGTAAAGTGGAGACGATCGACTGTGTGCATAGAGTTTTCACTCATTTATCTAGGTTTCTCTCAGCAGAAAATCTAGCCATCTGCCGAGGACGTCACACAAAGTACTAACTCCTTAGCTTCGGTGACGACTACCAGAGATCTTCGTGAAAATTGCACTTATGAACTGTACGACGCAGCCGCGAAACGAATCTATGACTTTCAGAGTGAGGGGCAAACGTCCTGCCATATCATCAGAGCGTCCTTGGTGCTTTTACTGTTAAATAATATGTTATGTTATCACAGTCGACGTTCCTGCACATTAGGCATTCCCATGCGTGCTCAGTCCTCTGATGCAGCAGCCACTCCAAGGTGGAGTGGACTAATTGCTCCGTTTAGAGGTTGGTTGTAATGTCTCCGATCTCGGCCTCGAAGGCGGTATAGACGTGCTTCACCATGCTTTATTCCAGGGTCACGCAATCGTTTTAGTGTTCGGAGATCCGCGATTATCCATTAGCCCAGTCCACATAGCGTTGATGGTGTCTGCTTTGTCCGTGCTTCTTACCACAAGTTAGTCGGCTCCCTAATTCATTTTACACTAGCATGACCAGCTGTGCATTGGCGACAAGGTCACCCATTGACTCGCCGGTAGACGACTTTGTCGCCGTTCTTGACAGTATTTGGGTTCTCTTTTGATAGCATCAACGTTGCAAGAGTTCTTTTCAGAGCTATTTGGTGGCGAGCAATGTTAAACCATTTTATATGGCACACATTGCCTAGTCACAATTATAACCTAAAGCTCCCCCTTCGGGGATGTTGGTTGAACGCAAAGCTACCACCACCAATTGTGTAGATCAAGGTGAGAAAGGTTAAGTGCGATTTTCAAATGCTTCCTATCCACTCAGAGCCTGTAGTAAATCTTCAGTTGAGTATGATAGAATTACTGAATGTATGGCTCCTCGTTCTACCGCCCATGCTGATAAACGTTAATAATTCTTTTCCCCGCCGTCGGTTTTTTTTGGGCATATAGGGCTAGACTTTCATTTTATAGAGCAGTCGGCACTCGGTTTGTAATGTAGTCAACAACACGCCGGTAGGCTTTAGTTTCCAGGACTTTAGCTGGTACCCATTTAAGGCTAAACCGACCTAGAAGCAAAGGTCTTTTTTTTTGAAGAAAAAAAAAGTCCGCCCCCGGAAACAATTTATGAACCCATGACCTTGGCATCTGCAGGTGATCGTCTAGCCGCTACATTTCGGCGGCTTCCGCCCATGTTAGTGATGATCTAACTCAAACCGAAGACAAGAGGAGGACATTATTTCTCGAATCATTCAAGAATGAACAGTTGTGTATTCATGAGTACCTGATGAATCAGTAGAGCTCTAGGAACTACAGCCACCTGACTGACCAGCGTCAGCAAGGACAGGACGACGGCGTAACCAATGTATTCATTGAAGCAGCCTGCGTCACACATCATAGACCTGGCGCCCAACCCATGGTCCGGACTCGATAAGTGAGTGCAGTTTTCAAAGTTCTGGGAGATAAATATATGATAACGTAAACTGAGCATTAATCTAGCAGGTTTGATAATGGAGTGCAGTTTTTAAGGTTCTGGTAGATAAATATATAATAAGGTATACTTAACATTAGTCTAGCAGGTTCAATAAGGTAGTGCAGTTTTCAAACATCTGGTAGATAAAACTATGATAACGTATACTTAACATTAGTCTAGTGGGTTCAATAAGGTAGTGCAGTTTTCAAACTTCTGGTAGATAAAACTATGATAACGTATACTTAACATTAGTCTAGTGGGTTCAATAAGGTAGTGCAGTTTTCAAACATCTGGTAGATAAAACTATGATAACGTATACTTAACATTAGTCTAGTGGGTTCAATAAGGTAGTGCAGTTTTCAAACTTCTGGTAGATAAAACTATGATAACGTAAACTTAACATTAGTCTAGCAGGTTCAATAAGGTAGTGCAGTTTTCAAACTTCTGGTAGATAAAACTATGATAACGTAAACTTAACATTAGTCTAGCAGGTTCAATAAGGTAGTGCAGTTTTCAAACTTCTGGTAGATAAATATATGATAACGTAAAGGTAACATTAAATTAACAGGTTCAATCAGTGAGTGTAGTTTTCAAAGCTCTGGTAGATAAATAGTCCACGCCGTATAGAGTTGCTAGTCATGTCATTCGACAAACTTTTGTCTCGTGTACTCTCAACCAGTTCTGGCATAAATGATCCTACACGTCATGATATCATACTCCAACATTTTCTCTCTCAGTCTTCTTCTGCCTCTCTTCCCCTCCCTTTTTCCTACCGTCACGATGTACTCCAGTTTTCTCGTCCACACGACATGATTAAAGAATGTAGATTGTCTCTTTCTGATTGTAGTAATTAGTTCTCTACGTGAGACAGCTTTTTTGAAGACATCTTCATTACTTTTTTTTTAATCTGTCCAGTCTCATCATTCGTCTATAAATTCCCATCTCTGCCGCTTCAAAACTGTCCTTTTTTTCAGGAACAGATATAAGGGGTAAATGTATTGAAAGAACTCACAGAGACAACATGTTACCAGCGTCACAAGTTGTCAATATATATTCTTTAGATCAGTGGTCTTCAACTTTTGTTTATGTGGTGCCCCTTGAGTATATGTGGCAAGATCCCTATGTCCCACTCCCCCGCCCACTGCCCCCAAACATAACAAACTGTGATTGAAAAGAGAACCCAAAAAAAAATATATCAAATATTGTTACCGAGAATTTGAAGAAAAACAGGCAGATAATTTAAAATGGCACTTAGCACCCCAAAAAAAAAAAAAAAAACTGTCTCCAGTAACTGATAATTTAGTGTCCAAATGTCAGTGTGATCGTTGACACTGTTTTGTCTTTACTGTGTCTTTTTTTTAGGGGGGGGGGGGGGGGGTGAATGTGTGTGTCATACAGTTTTTTGTTATTTGAAGCCACATGGGCCGCAATATTGTCTAATGGCTGAACGCGGTTTCCGGGACCTCTCCACGGTTGATCCTCATCCACATGATGGCACTTTGTGTCATCGGATGTTTATCGCTTGTGTGATGTCCTGGCGGGATGAAGGTACAACTACTAAAGTTTTTTTGTTTTGTTTTTGTTTTACTGTTTTTGGGCAAGGCATAACTGAGATCACTATCTATATCGAGATGACAGCGCTGTTTGGTTTTCATAACTGTTCAAGCTGACAATCCAGATTAATACGAGTATAAATGAACTCAATTTCAAAACCGTTAGACGCCCCCATACGCCGCCCCCCTCCCTCCCTACCCCCCCCCCCCCCTCCCGCCCCACCCCACCTTTTTTTAACTTCCTCACGCTCCCCTAGATGGAGCGTCCAGCCAGGTTAAAGATCACAATTTACATTTTTTTTAGATATTCTATATTCTTTAGATAATTTATATTCTATAGATATTCTATATTCTTTAAATATTCCATATCCTTTAGATATTCTATATTCTTTAAATATTCCATATCCCTTAGATATTCTATATTCTTTAAATATTTAATATTTTTTAGATTTTATATACTCTTTAGATATTCTATATTCTTTAGATATTCTATATTCTTCAGAAATTCTATATTCCCTAGATATTTTATAACCTTTAGATTTCTATATTCTTTAGATATTCCTTTCCTAAAGCGGTTTAATCTTATTAATAAAGCAGGCCATGTTCTTATAATAATATGCATGTAATGAATATCCAGGAGACAAAAGTGCAAAAGCATGGACATACACACGCCCACCTACTCACTGCCTCCCTTACACACACACACACACACCCACCCACACACACACACAAACTCACATACATACACACATACATACATACACACACACATACACACACTACACACACATACACATTCACACATACACACATACACACACATACACACATACAGACAGACAGACATCCACACACACAGGCACAAACTCAGGAGAGAGAGAAAGACAGAGATAGGGAGAGAGAGGTATGTTAAAGGGATGTCTGGGTTATCGTGGATAATTTTTAGGCGTTCTAGTTTTACTGTCAAATAATAAAAACACAACAACGTAAAACAGACACACACAAAACTGTAATTGACACGACTTACAAAACCATCTCCTGCATGGCACCCAGCGAAGCACGGGGAGTAGTAACTGCGCATGTCGTCTCCACACGTGGGAAGAGCATACGCTGGACTGCAGTGACATTCATCGGTCACGTTTGGCAAGGGTACGCCGCTGTGTACAAAGAATATAGGAGTCGACCATTCGCCCTGCCCATCATACCCACAAATGAAAAAAGTTTTTGCAGTCTTTCTTTGTCAGCTGAGACGAGAAAGATAATTCTTTAAAGCTAAATAAATTATATTCTGGTGTACGGAAGTGAATCATGGACAGTTGGTAGATAAGTGAAAAATTATTTGAAAGCTGCGGACATGTGGTCTTTTAGACGAATGGTGAGAATTCTCTGGACAGATAAAAAGGGTAATGAAGATGTCTTAAAAGAAACGGGCTCACGAAAAGAACTGATTTGAAAATCTACATTCTTTGATCATCTGATGAGAAGGAGAAAACTGGAATACACTATGAAGTAGGAAAAGTTGGACGGTAGGAGAGTCAGAGGATGCGTCAAATGTACAAGTCGACGTTTAGAGCTAGCACCAACGGCTCTCTATCACAACTGAAGGTCTGTCGTCGACAAAGAGTAAACTCGATATAGGGCACAATTATTTTAGAATTCGATTAGGAAAGTAGGTTCTCCTTTGAATCAACCCCCAAAATGGCGGCTTTAATATGATGGCGTTCGAAAGAGAGCTAAATTGGCCAATTGCTTGCCATAAAATATCCAAAAATATCCGAATGGGGCTCAGTTCTATTAAAAATATATGTGCCGGCTCCAGATAACGAAACAAACGCTCTGACAGGGTCTCGGCGATACGTTACTTGCCGACCTGCTTCTGCCAGTGTGCCTCACCGCCGAGCGTATCCCCCGCGCCGCGGATGGGGACTAAACTAGATGGCTGGGACTCACGAGCGGCAGCTACCGCATCTCCTGCAACTTCCTCCAATTACTGTACTCGTGAGTTCCAGGTACCTAGCTTAGCTCGGCGAAGAGTTTAATCGCGTTTGGCGCGTGCCGACATGTCTGACATCTACCGCTGCTAAGTCCTCTAATCGGAAGAACACAGTATTGCTAATCGGCTTTCATCGTCTGTAATGTCTCGAAATTGGTCAACGGTCGCTAATATCGTCTGCTAGTATCGTCTGCAGAAACGCTCGAAATTGAAAACGGTCGGTATTTATCTTCTGCTACTACCGTGTGCAAATGTTGATATTGATTGTCAAATAATCCTAGTTTTGCCGCGATTTGTTCCTTGGCAGAAAGTCCGTATTTTAGATATAGACGAACACCGTCGTTCGGATATTATTTGGATATTTTATGGCCAGAATGTGGCCATGCCGCCATTTTGGGGGTTGATTCAAAGTAGTGCGGAAAGTAAGTTTGGTAAAGGGTAAAGGATAACTCTGTTTAAAACAAGTATGAGTACGTTTGGCAAAGAGCGACAATGTATGAAGAAAGTGTGACAAGAGTTGCCTTCGCTTGAAGTGACAATAAAGATACGAGTAAGTTTGGCTGAGAGACCTTCTAGTAAACAGAGACTACCTAACAAGGTAGTAAACACAGATAAAGTGTGGATACATGGATGGATGGATGGATACACTTAAAGAAAGATCGATAGACAGACAAATAGAAATTATACAAATGGATGGTTAGCCGCGTGTATAGACAGGCATGGAGACAGACAGACAGACAGACAGACAGACAGACAGACAGACAGACAGACAGACAGACAGACAGACAGACAGACAGACAGACAGACAGACAGACAGACAGACAGACAGACAGACAGACAGACAGACAGACAGACAGACGGACAGACAGCAGACGGCGGGCGGGCTGACAGACAGACAGACAGACAGACAGACAGACAGACACAGACAGACAGACAGACAGACAGACAGACAGGCAGGCAGGCACAGCAGGCAGGCAGGCAGGCAGGCAGACAGACAGACAGCCAGGCAGACAGACAGACAGGACAGACAGACAGAGGCAGGCAGGCAGGCAGACAGAGACAGACAGACAGACAGACAGACAGACAGACGGAGACAGACAGACAGACAGACAGACAGACAGACAGACAGACAGACAGACAGACAGACAGACAGACAGACAGACGGACGGACGGACGGGACGGGCGGGCGGGCGGGCGGCAGCGGACAGCGGACGGACGGACAGACGGACAGACAGACAGACAGACAGACAGACAGACAGACACGGGCGGACAGACAGACAGACAGACAGACAGACAGACAGACAGACAGACAGACAGACAGACAGACAGACAGACAGACAGACAGACAGACAGACAGACAGACAGACAGACAGACAGACAGACAGACAGACAGACAGACAGACAGACAGACAGACAGACAGACAGACAGACAGACAGACAGACAGACAGACAGATGGGCGGACAGACAGACATATAGATAGATAGATAAACAGACTGATGGATAGATGGACCTCCTAGCAATAAATTCATGAAATCATATAATTAAAATGAGACCCCATTGTAACGAAATGCAATATTTTTTTTTTAATAAAAGAGTATCAACATTAGTAGAAGCAGGAACAAAAGTAGTATTAGCAGCAACAGTCGTTGTAGTAGTCGTTGTAGTAGCCGCAGAAGCAGCAGCTTTAGTAGCTACAGCAACATAGTAGTTGTTATTGTGGCAGTAGGAGTAAAAGCAGTAGTACGAATAGCTGTATTATAACTGTAGTGACAGTAGCAACTGCAGTAACAGCAACATTAGTAGTTGTTATTGTTGCAGTAGGAGTAAAAGCAGTTGTACGAATAGCTCTATTATAACGGTGGCGACAGTAGCAACTGCAGTGAGAGCAACAGTAGTAGTTCTTATTGTTGCAGTAGGAGTAAAAGCAGTTGTACGAATAGCTCTATTATAACGGTAGCGACAGTAGCAACAGCAGAAACAGCAGAAACAGCAACATCAGTATCAGTACTTACTATTTGCCATCGTAGCCGTATAAGCCCTGGTTATCACATCCCAGAGCGAAGTAGATGGGGGCGATGAGACTGCACAACCCGAAGCTGATAAAAATGGTTAGAGCATAACCTTTCAAGGATCTGATCTTCCAGCAAATCCCTGCCCCTAGGATGACTCCCAGGATGTTGGCAACAGACTGTCCCATACCTAAAAGATGGTAATATGGAACATTACATCACGTTATGTTACCGATTTTACTCGTGTATAGGCCGCAGTATGCATATATGTGTGTTGTCCATCAAGATGAAGATGACCACTCTTTTTCATCAAGTATGAGTACGAAGATGACCGATGAGGCCGATGCGGGCCCGAAAAGTACTTGGACAGTGAGGACAGGGAATGAGCGTTGTGCTAGGAAGAGGATCTCCTGCAGTCGCCTTTCTGTCCATCCTTTTCTTAATAAGTCTTGCTGTTCTGTTTGCTTTACATGTAGCCGCGCCCATATATAGAGCCAGTTTTAACATAAGGCTGTCAAGCCTTGAAAATTAATAAACAAACCGAACAATATATTGAGGCCGCGGAGATGTGGTTTTTGCAGAAGAAACATTATAACTCCTTGGGCAGCTAAGAAAAGCAGCACAGATGTTTTGAAAGAGGCGAATGCTCGAAGACAATTTATCACTAAAATCAGAAAGATACAGTCATCATTTTTGTTCATGTTATGAGAAGATGGAAAATGGAACATGTTGTGACCACTGGAAAGATCTGTGGAAAGAGAGACGGAGGAAGACAACGTGAGAAGATTCTTAACAGGTTTTTTTGTGTGTGGAGGTGGGGGTCATGGCATGGAGGGGTGATAACACAGGAACTGATACACACAGTAGCCGATAGCAGATGATGCCATAGAAATTATTCAAGCGGCGGACGATTGTCTAGCGTGGGTCTCAACAGTGGTACCGACAACTGACCATGCAAAGGCAACAATGGCAAACTACTGAACGTAATATTCGCTAGAAAAACCACAGCAGTCAACAAATGTTGGGGTTGGTTCTGCAACGTCCTGTAAAAGATACGCAACTTACCTTTTTTTTTAATTATAAATTTCAAAGACAGTATAAGCCTGCTTCTCTCCGTGTATTGTACTCTACATAGTATTGTCTGGATTTTTTCACCGGGAAACGCCGGTGTGTTGGGAAATGAACAGGCAGAACAGACTGGCTGGCTCTGCACAACTTGGTGGAATACTGATACATGATAAGGCAGAGACGTGGTTAGTGCCTTGTGGGAGAGCGTGTACAGTTCGGAGGAGCAGATGGGTCACAATAGTCTGGTGAGATTGATACAGCGGGGAGTGACGAGAGGTTCTGGCAGATGCTCGAGGCTAAGAGGAAAGGCAAGACGGACGTTTAATCAGAAAGCTACTGGCACCATTAGTATCGGAACTCTTCGCTGGCTGCTGAAGATGGGCACGGAGCGCTTATGGGAATGCCCCGAGTAGTGTGATGTCAGTTCTTAAATTAAATCAAATCTACATTTATTTAGAGCGTTGATTCGAAACGCGTTGGTGTCGCAGACTTCTTCTTCAGTGGCGTTACTTCTCGTAGAGTATTCAGTATATCAGCAGTATCCACAGCAGTAACAAACCACACCAGTATCGCGGTAGACTTCTTCGATGGCGTTACTTCTCGTAGAGTATTCAGTATGTCAGCAGTATCCACAGCAGTAACAAACAACACCAGTATCGCGGTAGACTTCTTCGATGGCGTTACTTCTCGTAGAGTATTCAGTATATCAGCAGTTTCCACAGCAGTAACAAACCACGCCAGGTTCAACAATAACAACGTCAACAATAACAGCATTAAAAAAGTAAGGAAATGCATAAAGAAGACACAAACTGTAGACTGCACAGTTTGCTGCCTGGCAGATTTCGCTCTTTCCCGTCAGGTGCATACTACAGTAACAATTGATTAAAATAAAGCAAATAAATGAATCCTCGGAACTGAAACACAAAATCGACTACATTCACAGACTGTCTGTTTAACGAGGGTAGCCACAAGGGGACGAGTATGTCCTTTTGTCTGCATAATTCTGGACTGAAGTAAAAATAACGATCGAACTACTAAAAAAAATGGTGCCAAGAACAATATCAATAGTAACATCAATAGTAGCGACAACAGCATCAGTAACAGACAAAACCTACTTGCCGCGGCGATGTCTGTCTGCGTGAGACTGAACTCAAAGATCTGATACTGTGGACGGAAGAGTTCGGACCCCTTCAGTGGTATTGCCAACAGGGCGGCCTCGATCATTATCAGCGTGAACACCGGGTTTTTGAGGATTCTGTAAACCTGCATAGGGAAGTCTGACAAACAAACATACACATGAGACTGACTGACTGACTTTCTACCCCACCAGGACATCACACAAGCGATAAACACCCGATGACACAAAGTGCCACCATGCGGATGAGGATCACCGTGGAGAGGTCCCGGAATGTCAGACATGGCCATAACAATGACACTGCCTATATTGCAGGCCCCTGGCAAAAGCCAGAGTGGGGCTTCAAATAACAAAAAATTACGTCCTAAGAAGGACGTAAATGAATAGAGTACCACTCTATCCTACTGAATAACACATGAGATCGGAGATACACAATGAAATATCCTACAACCAGGGTTTGATTTGGGTGTAAAATAATGTGCATGGGCCTCACATTTTGCAGGGGCCTACAAACGCTTCTATCAGAAATGCAACTTTCTTTTATCCAAACCCCGTTCAACCGTTAGGGATATTAGGGCTTGACCAAGCCGACGAGGCTTTAAAACAACAACCTCGAGGCCTTCCATAGCTGGGATTTGCTCAGTGACATGAACTACGGAGCTTATAAGGCTTAGTGTCTGATCTAGTCTGAATTACACACATCTTCTTCTTTATGGTGTAAGTAAGTAAGTAAATTGTATCCCACCAGGACATCCCACAAAGCGATAAACACCCGGCGACACAAAGTGCCACCATGCGGATGAGGATCACCTGTGGAGAGGTCACGGAAACCACGTTCAGCCGTTAGGTTATATTTACGGCCCCTGGCAACAGCCAGGGTGGGTCTTCCATATAACGAAAAATTGCATCCCACAAGGGGGGATGATAAAGATTTAAATGTATCTGACTGGTGTTCGCGATTAGAGCTTAAATGCTGCACCTTCTCTTTAATGTGTCTATTGTTCCTTGCATTCTCAGTGTCGTTTTGAGGCTTTTAACAACAGATCAACATCATGGCACACGGGTGTAACCCATAAGTGCTCTGTTCTCCAGTCTGTGTCTGAAAAAGTGCAGCAGGCTCTGTAGCAGTGGCGAGAATCCTAAAATACTTTAGGTAGATTTTTTTAACTCCAAATTTGGCCCGGGCAGCGGAGTTAGGCTACTCTTTTCTATTTCCAGCAGCTAAAAGATTTTTTACGTGCGCAACAATGCACGTCCGATCTCACTACCCAAAGCACAGGGGGAATTACTAAAAGTCCAACTGCACGTGAAAAAATCCCAGCCCTTACCGGGGATTGAAACCAGAACCTCTAGCACTCGAGGCGGACACCATGCCCCCGAGAACACGCAGTCCCCAGCGTCTTTTAAAGTCTCACAGTCACACCAGGTTCTGTAAATGTTTCTGATACTTAAAGATATCAGACGCGTAAATCCACTAAAAACTTTTTCCAGAAATAGAATTTACTATTCACACAATTATTTTGGATGACTCTGTATAGTGCATCCATCCGCGGCAGAGTTTACCACGTACTGCATCCATCCGCGGCAGAGTTCACCACGTACTGCATCCATCCGCGGCAGAGTTCACCACATACTGCATCCATCCGCGGCAGAGTTCACCACATATTGCAACCATCCGCGGCAGAGTTCACCACATACTGCATCCATCCGCGGCAGAGTTCACCACGTACTGCATCCAGTAACAAAGCAGTGTATGATTATATATACTGCATCCATCCGCGGAAGAGTTCACCATATACTGCATCCAGTAACAAAGCAGTGTGTGATTATATATACTGCATCCATCTGCGGCAGAGTTCACCACGTACTGCATCCAGTAACAAAGCAGTGTATGATTATATATACTGCATCCATCCGCGGAAGAGTTCACCACATATTGCATCCAGTAACAAAGCAGTGTATGATTATATACTACATTCATTCGCAGACAGACTGATCAGGACTGCGTCATTGGGTTGTCAATTGATGCATGACAAACTAAAGCTCGTCAGAGCCCTTTGGGTGAACGTGAACAATGCGGACGTGCGGATGGATCATTACTGTCTTGAGAGATACAGCAGGAGTCACCAGCGTCTCTAGGGGACACTACTAGTGCCGTCGGAAAATGGAACTCTTGCAATTTCAGCTGAAGATGGGCGACAGATCGCTTCTGAGAATGTCCCGAGTATTTTGATTTCCCTTCTTAACTCAGCTTAGCTCACTCCAATTCATTATTTCACACAGCCGTTTCTTGTGTGGGTTCTGAATCCCCCATTGTGGCGTGTGGGAGGGGGATATACCCTCTGTCTCCTGCAGCTCCAGCCAGCGTGTCGTTACATACGATTAATTCCTTGTGTTACCTTCGAAGTCGGAGTGCATTTTCCTTAAAGGCAGGGAAAGAAACTGTATACAAATAAACCAGATCAGTAAAACAGATGTGCATTGGATTGGCTTTTTACCCCACCAGGACATCACACAAGCGATCACCCCCCGATGAACAACGTGATGCGGGAATGAGGATCACCGTGGAAAGGGTCCCAGAAACCGAAAGAAGACCAAATGAGACCTGCCTATATTGTGGGCCAAAAAGCGGGGCTTCAAATAACAAAAAATAACGTCCTAAGAAGGACGTAAGGAATATCGTACAGATGGTGCATGGAGAAACTGAAACAAGACCAAAGTCCAGAAGTGGACGAATAACCAGAACTTTGCGCGGGAGTTTACAGACGGAGAACGCTAAAGAACAGGAAGACAGACATAGTTTCACAGAGACCCAGACGTGTGTGACCACATCTTGCAGCCACGTCTTACCTCTAACACCATCAACATATCCCTGTCTTGGAAGGGCAGCAGAATCGTAGACAATGCTGTCGACAATGCTGGGTCTCCGGCCATCAGAACCGGCCGGTACTCTGCTTCCGGGTGACTGGCTAACCTCTGCACCTGTTCGTTTGTCTACTGTGGATTCGACGTCTGTGTAGAAATCTATTATTAGCTGTGGCTTTTCTTTGACTTTTTTCTCGTTTGCTTTACTTTTTCTAGAAGGCGGGAAATGAGAACATCGTACATGTAAAGTGTTAATGTAATACATATTGTTATCATGAGTGGATGGGGGGGGGGGGGGGGTAATAGGGTATGGAAAACGGATAGTCAAAAATACAAATTATTTAGGATTACGTTGGAAAAACAATGCGGTTCTTTCTTAATAGCTGTCCAAAAATGAAGTCACGGGACCTTTCAGTATTTTAGAGGCTGGTAAGACCGGGTTTTCCGGCTTTCTGTGTTTCTTCGAATCACCCTCTGAAATATTACACTGCCCCGTGACCTGTGCATTTTCCTTGTTTGTGGTCAGCTATTCAGATAGTACAAAAAAAACCACAGTATAAAGAGCATATAAAAGAGAATAATCAATTTTTTTCCCCTACATAGCCACACTGTATGCTCCACATTTTTTTTGACCAATCGGTCCTTTCGTTTATTCCGGGGTGCCTCTAAAGGTGGCGGATGGCATAGACAGAGAGAGAAAGAGAAAGAGAGAGGGAGAGAGAGAGAGAGAGAGACAGACAGACAGACAGACAGACAGACAGACAGGGAGTATAGACCCATTGTCCTTCAACAAAGTTAGTTGCGTATACTTTACAGGACGTTGCAGAAACAACCCCAGCATTTTTTTTATTTTTTTTTATTTTTTTTTATTTTTTATTTTGAGCAGTTGTGGTTTTACGTTTAATAGTTTGCCATATTCAGCTTTTGGTAAAACTGTCAAAATCAAGCAAGACAAATCGTCCAAAGCTAGGATCGAACCCGGAACCACGGCATTACGAAGCGCGCTGGCAAAGCCTAAGCCACAAACGCTGATAAGTATGTTGTAAAAGGTGACTATTTGATGCTTTACTGAAAATTGATATGTGTGGGGCGGAATAGCGTCGATATCGCACCTTAGCTGTAGACCAGAACACAAACTACCAATTGCCCTTTTTTGAGGGCAAACTCCTATGAAGAAGACACTAAATTGTGACTTCTCGGCAGCATGCTGGCCGCCTCTTACGTTCTAAAATAATTTGAGATAGTTTTTCAGCCTTGTCCTCCGTGGGATTAGGTCTAAAAAAGAAAACCTTTGCCTTTTTATTTTCTGAACCCTTGCCAAACGCAATGAGAGGCCAGCCTGCTAGCTGTTTCGCTGTTAGCGTTATCCATTGAAGTAAAGTAAGTAAAAGACCCGTTTTCACGCTTTTGGGAGTATGGGGCATATAGGGTTAGACCTATATTTTGTAGACCATTCGTCACTTTTTAAAGGCCTTTATGCAATCGGAAGTGGTTGCGGCAACTATCGCGTACTTCATATTATTATGTCTTTATTATTATTATCTTGTTTGATTGTTTACAAAATATTTCAATTCCATAATGTAGTCATCTTAGGGTCACATCATTTTGTTGTATTGTTTTCTCCCCCAGTCGTCGTTTGCCGATGAAGGCTATTCAACGCAGCATTCTTTGTTTCTTTATTGTAATTATTATGTGAAGCCGACATACTTTATGTTGTTACTTATTTATTTATTTAAATTTATTCAGATTTGTTTCAGAGTTGTAACGCAACCTTCCCGAGAGACGGGGAACCAAAAGTCTGCACGCAATAAGCCAGATATTTCTTTTTCTTCTTCACGTTCACCAGCTGTAAACTCTGGCGGAAGGTTCTGGTTGCTCGTCCACTACTGAACTGCAGTCCTGCTCCAGAACCTGAGTGTTGCGTGTGCATCAGTTTTACAGATCTCATTCTCTTGAATACAGACTGTTGGTTCCTTGCCTCTCCGGCAGATGCACTCCGACTTCAAAGGAAGCTTCCCAATTAGTCGAC
This sequence comes from Candidula unifasciata, assembly GCA_905116865.2. Classification (NCBI taxonomy): domain Eukaryota; kingdom Metazoa; phylum Mollusca; class Gastropoda; order Stylommatophora; family Geomitridae; genus Candidula; species Candidula unifasciata. The sequence goes on along the minus strand of CAJHNH020002296.1, from coordinate 65,391 downwards.
TCTTACGACATGCTTTTGGGGAGGCAGTGGGTCTATTCTTGTTTTCCCCACAATGGGGCCCCGGAACCCACACGGGGGTAAGCCAGATATGTAAATCGGACTTTCATGCAACACTTAGGCCTAGAAAGTGACCAAAGTCCACACACGGAAGAACGGAGAACATTTAAGAAGGTGGAACATGGAAGAAGGTGGAACATGGAAGAAGGTGGAACATGGAAGAAGGTGGAACATGGAAGAAGGTGGGACATAGAAGAACGTGGAACATGGAAGAAGGTGGAACATGGAAAAAGGTGGAACATGGAAGAAGGTGGAACATGGAAGAAGGTGGAAAATGGAAGAAGGTGGAACATGGAAGAACGGAGAACATTGAAGAACGTAGGACAAAGAAGAACGTGGAACATGGAAAAAGGTGGAACATGGAAGAATGTGGAACATAGAAGAAGGTGGAACATAGAAGAAGGTGGAACATGGAAGAACGGAGAACATTGGAGAACGTGGGACAAAGAAGAACATGGAACATGGAAGAAGGGGGAACATGGAAGAATGTGGAACATAGAAGAAGGTGGAACATGGAAGAAGGTGGAACATGGAAGAACGGAGAATATTGAAGAACGTGGGACAAAGAAGAACATGGAAGAAGGGGGAACATGGAAGAATGTGGAACATAGAAGAAGGTGGAACATGGAAGAAGGTGGAACATGGAAGAACGGAGAACATTGAAGAACGTGGGACAAAGAAGAACGTGGAAAATGGAAGAAGGGGGAACATAGAAGAATGTGGAAAATAGACGAAGGTGGAACATGGAAGAAGGTGGAACATGGAAGAACGGAGAACATTGAAGAACGTGGGACAAAGAAGAACATGGAACATGGAAGAAGGGGGAACATGGAAGAATGTGGAACATAGAAGAAGGTGGAACATGGAAGAAGGTGGAACATGGAAGAACGGAGAACATTGAAGAACGTGGGACAAAGAAGAACGTGGAACATGGAAGAAGGGGGAACATAGAAGAATGTGGAACATAGACGAAGGTGGAACATGGAAGAAGGTGGAACATGGAAGAAGGTGGAACATGGAAGAAGGTGGAACATGGAAGAAGGTGGAACATGGAAGAAGGTGGAACATGGAAGAAGGTGGAACATGGAAGAAGGTGGAACATGGAAGAAGGTGGAACATGGAAGAAGGTGGAACATGAAGAAGGTGGAACATGCGAGGACCTAAGGACTTTTTGCCGGGCTTCACAACTGGTGAACACACACAGCGAAGAAGTTTTTCAAATAACTTCAAGGCTGTTAAAATGTGCCGTGGTCTAGCGGCTAGACGCTCGCCTGCGGATCGGAAAGTCGTGGGTTCGATTCCTGACGAGGTCCGGATTTTTGTCAAAAATGACCTTGGTTCCTAGGTCGACCCGGCCTTGAGTGGGTACCAGGTTTACAGTCCTTGGAAGTAAAGGCTGCCGGCGTGATGCTGACCACATCACCCACCAAGTGCCGTTTGGTCTATAAAATATAGGTCTGGCCCTATATACCCAATGTGCATGAAAAAGTGTCTTTCACTTTACTTACTCCTTATTGCTATCGACTACTCACTGTTTTTGACGGACACGCTCAACGAATTCAGCCTTTTGGGCCGCGTAGACGATGGCAGCTTCAGCTAGAGCCTTCCTTTGCTTCTTTTTAGAGATGAGACGTTTCGGGAACTGCATGATGTAGAATCCTGTCAGACTCAAGCAGGCACCAAATAGCAGCAAGGGCAGCCACCAGGCTCCTACAAACCGTTGGTCCTGAGGGTTTAGCTTTGTCTCTGTTGGGTGAGCATGGTAAAGCGGTGTCTGTATTAATGAGTTACAATCTCTGTTGGGTGACGATGGTAAAATGGTGTCTGTATTAATGAGTTACAATCTCTGTTGGGTCAAAAATTGTAAAGCGGTGTCTGTATTAATGAGTTACAATCTCTGTTGGGTGGGAATAGTAAAGCGGTGTCTGTATTAATGAGTTACAATCTCTGTTGGGTGAGCATGGTAAAGCGGTGTCTGTATTAATGAGTTACAATCTCTGTTGGGTGAGCGTGGTAAAGCGGTGTCTGTATTAATGAGTTACAATCTCTGTTGGGTGACGATGGTAAAATGGTGTCTGTATTAATGAGTTATAATCTCTGTTGGGAGACAATGATAAAGCGGTGTCTGCATTAATGAGTTCCAATTTCAGTCATCGCATACAATATGTCGTAAATTACCATTATTCTCAATTATAAATAACATAAAGGACCCTTTTCCACGCCTTTGTGAGTACTAGGCACATAGGGCTTAATATATATTGTATAGACCAATCGGCACTTGATGGATGATATGGTCAGCTTCACGCCGGCCGCCTTTATTTCACAGGACTGCACCTGGTACCCACACAAATTCTCAGTTATGTTTTATGGAAATGTTAGTTTCCTATTAAAAGGTATATTTTTAATGTATAGGGATGCGGATCTTTGGAGGCAGACAGTGAAAGACGGACTGTCGCAGTTTGCACGAGACCAAAGCCAGTAAGCTATAGAGAGGAAACGTCTGAGAAAAAACCCAGCCTCAGTACAACAGTGTGTCAGTGTTTTAAGTTGGTCTATGTGGAAAATACTGCCACTGCTGGATTGGACTTTACGGTCATAGATGTCGCTGCTCTCAAAACTATTGGCACAACTCCATGGTCTCTAGAGACTGGTGGTTATCTGTATGGGAAGATGAAAGAGTGACTTGCGCGGTGACTTGGATTAAAGTGAGGAAGAGTTGCGCAGTGTCGTCGACCTCACTCTCTCGCCTAAGTCATATCTGGGTCCAGAGGCAAGACAAGAGTCAGGACGACTGGAGATATGTCTAGGTGCAGTGGATGGCCAGGGCGTTCTACGAGCCTCGCCATGCTCTTTGCGCTCCACAGCGCTTTGCTAGTGTCTCCGTCTTGCCCGTTGACCCAAACGTGGTTTCCTCTGCGCATTCTGCCGACAGTCGTCTTTGCATGCCTGGTTATCTATAGTGGCTGCGTGTCACTTAACCTCCTTAAAATAAAGAAGTGACTCGAAAAAAAAGATGGAAACGCTGACTCAGGCGATTAGTTTAACGTGCGGTGAGAATGATCTGTTGACTAACTTCAAGCTCATCATGATATAGCAGGTCCTTTGAAGAACGTCACTCTTATCACAGTCTGCCTGAAGGAAACTCGGTTTTTCGTCTCATATTCAAGGAGTCGCTTATATCATGTGTCCATCTTTGAGCTATTTTATGTAAGAGGGTTGACTTTATCATATTTACCTCTAAAGTCGACTGGATTCGTTGCTAGAAATCCGCTAACGGACAACCCGGCAATAGACGCGCACTCAGCAAACACTGTGTACAGACCTGTGTCCAAGCCAGATGAAAGAAAACATGCCAAAGTCAACTTTACAAGGGAAGGCATTGTACAAGATGATGACACTTATTATTTTTATAGCAAGCTATGATAAAGAGATGGCTACAGCAAAGGCAGAATAATTAACCGTAAATTGTGGTGTACACGTCAACCTGGCATACATATCGACCTCAAGATTTTAAAATCTAATAATGAGTTTGGCCTATACCCATAGTATTTTAAACTCACCATACAAGTCGACTCCTAGTTTTGAAATTATTTTTAAAAATTTTGACTAAAACTCGACTTATACGCCGCAATTTTCGGTACTTACTCTTATCCTTTGGATGCCTGTTCAGGTGCAGATATCGATGATTAAAACTAGTGAAACTTAATATTTTGGAATTAGTTTAAATGGTTATCGGCATCGTGCTGCTGTGGCCTGGCCATGTTTACATGTGTATAGAACGCGGTTTTTTAACCGTAAATTATTGATGAAAAATAACGGCGCCTGACATACCCCCCTGGGAATTTATTCTCCTGTCCCACGTGCCTCGTCAGTCTACGGGCAACTAATCGACCTGGCTGCTTTGAGTTACTAAGCTAAGTCATTTTGTGTGTTTGTGTGGTATTGTTTGATTTATGTATGTGCTGATGAAGGCTCCAAAGCCGCGACTTTCATGTTTTGTTTGTGTTTCTTATATTGTGAGGCTTGCTGATAAACTTTACATTAGGTTTTGTCTTTTTTGTTTTGGTGGGGGAAAAGGGGGGGGGGGGGTAAAAATAGGGTGCCGCTTATATTCGAGATATTAGGTCTACTTGTCATTTATACAAAATGTATGAGTTAATGAGAGTTGCGTCTGCATTTCCATTTGCTCCCATGATGTAGTAGTGTTTTTTCTGAATATTGAATGTTGAATTCAGAATCGACATCGTAGCACTCGGGAGACGCTTAAAAGAGCTCCGTTCCCATCTTTAGCAGCAAGCGAAGAGTTCCAGTTTCGAATGGCACCAGCAACAAAGTGTTTCTTCTATAACTTCAGAATATGTCCTTGAAACGCTAACAGTTCCTCAAGGTAGATGTTTGGAAGTCGCTGCGTCATGGTGTCCGCAGCCTAACCACAATATCATGTTGTGCCATAAAGCACCTTTACCACCTTTAAATTCACTTATGTATAAAAAGCTACCAGCAGTTTAAATATACAACAGTGACCTGCTCTTACGGGGCCCATCTTTCACTGCTTACAGGTACTACTGTTTCAGTTTTGGTCTTTCTACGAAATCTATGACAATTATTTTGTTTTAAAACTATCGTATCAGAAACTGGGTGCGGCATCTACACGCTCAAATAAGATATGTGTTAAATAGTTTCCCAGATGATTTCTCCATTCCTTTCTATTCTGTGCAATTCTTTCGATATCATGGATTGAATCAATCTAGTACCTTTGGCCTCTCTCATCAACGTTTATCTTAAGGTTTCTCGTAGATATCCATGTTTTCCCATTCACTTTGTTTCCCATTTCAGTGACTTTAATGATTATCTGCTCGCTTCTTCACGAGATGCTTCCAATAGAGCGCCATATTCTTTTACATATAACTGGTTTTGTCTTCATATCTATCTTATTTCTTTAAAAAAAATTTTCAACTCACTCCCACTTAATGATCCATAGTGTATTATGTATAACTCAGTCTTTCTGTCGGCTTATTTCTCTTTCTAACAGTGTGTCTGCCGTCCATCCATACACCAGTCCATCCACTCCTCTGTCTATTTACGTATTATTGTCTGTCCGTCCATCTATCCCTCTGTCTATTTACCTGGCATTGTCTGTCCGTCCATCTATCTCTCTGTCTATTTACCTGGCATTGTCTGTCCGTCCATATATCCCTCTGTCTATTTACCTGGCATTGTCTGTCCGTCAATCTATCCCTCTGTCTTTTTACCTGGCATTATCTGTCCGTCCATCTATCTCTCTGTCTATTTACCTGGTATTGTCTGTCCGTCCATCTATCTCTCTGTCTATTTACCTGGTATTGTCTGTCCGTCCATCTATCCCTCTGTCTATTTACCTGGCATTGTCTGTCCGTCAATCTATCCCTCTGCCTATTTACGTATTATTGTCTCTCCGTCCATCCATCCATCCCCCGTCTATTTCCGTGGTATTGTCTGTCCGTCCGTCTATCCCTCTGTCTTTTTACGTGGTAGTGTCTGTCCGTCCATCTATCCCTCTGTCTATTTACCTGGCATTGTCTGTCCATTCATCTATCTCTCTGTCTGTTTACGTAGTATTGTCTGTCCGTCCATCTATCCCTCTGTCTATTTACGTGGTATTGTCTGTCCGTCATCTATCCCTCTGTCTATTTACATATTATTGTCTCTCCGTCCATCCATCCCCCGTCTGTTTCCGTAGTATTGTCTGTCCGCCCGTCTATCCCTCTGTCTATTTACGTGGTATTGTCTGTCCGTCTATCCATCCCTCTGTCCGTCCATCCATCCCTGTCCTTCCATCCATTCCTTTGTCTTTTTACGTGGTATTGTCTGTCCGTCGATACATCACTCTGTCTATTTACGTGGTATTGTCTATCCTTCCATCCATCCCTCTGTCTATTTACGTTGTATTGTCTGTCTGTCCATCCATCCCCCTGTCCGTGTGGCTGTCTGTTAGCCCGGTATATCTGTTATTTGTCTGCCAAGAGTTTATCAGAGGAACCGTGAAAAAACTACTGCTCTACTTCTCTGATAGACTGACCCAGTCGAGATCGAGTCTGTGTGAGTTTGCCGCATGCATCTATCCCTGTCTTTCTCTGACTCTGCAGCATAATATGTCTCAATGCCTGCTGCTGCAGAAGCAAGACGACAAACCAACCGACGTAAGGCGGAGAAAGTAATTCACGGCTCACCTTCTGAAAGCACTTGGTGCGTTATTCACTCACCCATATAAATTCCAAGCTTGGCTTTATTGACCTCGTTGTTGTCGATGTAAACTGGACCGAGCACGGTTGCCATTGGCAGCAGAAACCCACTCATGGCTTGGGAGAAGATCAGGACGGCATACGCTCTAGTGTCTGGTAGCTGCAGTGTTTAGTTAGTGGTGATATAAACATCACTAAATTAGGGAATGCGTGCGGATAGATAGGCAATTCAGAATGATTTCAATGTAAGTGAGAAGAAATAAGAGATGGAGAAGCAACAGGGGAACAGTGAAAAGAGAAATAGGAGACGCAGCCAAAACAAAAAATAATAATTTATTAAAAATAGTATTAGCAGCAGCGGTAGCACCAACAACAGCAGTAGCAGTAGTGTTGGTAGTGGTGGCAGCAGCACCACCACAATTATTAGCACCATCATCATCGCCACCACCACTAATAACACCATCACCATCATCATCACCACCATTGCCATAACCACCCCCCCCCCCTTTACACCCCAACGATCTCTACCATCAACCACTGCCATCGTCAACACCACCAGTACCACCATTTAGTAGGATCTTCTGCTTCTTCTTCTTCTTCTTCTTCTTCTTCTTCTTCTTCTTCTTCTTCTTCTTCTTCTTCTTCTTCTTCTTCTTCTTCTTCTTCTTCTTCTTCTTCTTCTTCTTCTTCTTCTTCTTCTTCTTCTTCTTCTTCTTCTTCTTCTTCTTCTTCTTCTTCTTCTTCTTCTTTCTTCTTCTTCTTCTTCTTCTTCTTCTTCTTCTTCTTCTTCTTCTTCTTCTTCTTCTTCTTCTTCTTCTCTTCTTCTTCTTCTTCTTCTTCTTCTTCTTCTTCTTCTTCTTCTTCTTCTTCTTCTTCTTCTTCTTCTTCTTCTTCTTCTTCTTCTCTTCTTCTTCTTCTTCTTCTTCTTCTTCTTCTTCTTCTTCTTCTTCTTCTTCTTCTTCTTCTTCTTCAGCTTCTTCTTCTTCTTCTTCTTCTTCTTCTCCTCCTTGAACACGTTTCGTTGTGTTTTAAAGTCCTACTGCAATAACTGCGTCCTTCAACCCAACGTATCCGATTTTAGCAAGCTCTAAATTTGTGATCTTTTGCGAAAATCTTGTTAAGGGGCAGTAAGTCAATTCTTTTCTCTCCAAAAATTACAGCAGTAGTAGTAGCAGCAGCAGCTATTGTTGCAGTGCTAGTCATGGTAGCAATAGCAACAGTGGTAGCAGCATCAGTAAATGTCAGTAGTAGTAGTTGTGACAGTTGTGGTTATTGTTGCTTTTATCGCAGATGATGGTGGTCCCGGTGGTAATAATGATGATGATAGTGATGATGACGAATAACAAAAATACCTCCAACATTAGGATAATAAAGATGTTCATAATGTCGACCGACGATGAAAATGACAAAACACTGTGGTGTGATGACAAAACACTATGGTGTGATGACAAAACACTGTGGTGTGATGACAAAACACTGTGGTGTGATGACAAAACACTGTGGTGTGATGACAAAACACTGTGGTGTGATGACAAAACACTGTGGTGTGATGACAAAACACTGTGGTGTGATGACAAAACACTATGGTGTGATGACAAAACACTGTGGTGTGATGACAAAACACTGTGGTGTGATGACAAAACACTGTGGTGTGATGACAAAACACTATGGTGTGATGACAAAACACTGTGGTGTGATGACAAAACACTGTGGTGTGATGACAAAACACTGTGGTGTGATGACAAAACACTGTGGTGTGATGACAAAACACTGTGGTGTGATGACAAAACACTGTGGTGTGATGACAAAACACTATGGTGTGATGACAAAACACTGTGGTGTGTTGACAAAACACTGTGATGTGATGACAAAACACTGTGGTGTGATGACAAAACACTATATGTAATATGTCACCTGAGTGCCATTTGTAGTAGAGTTTGACGATGGGGATGTCAACTCCATTGAAGGATCCATACACAGAAAAGGCTTGAAAATGAGGTCTGATGTGTTTGGTTCAATGTTCCTTGACAAAAAGTAAAGAACCTGAGTATGGGCGACAAGGAACCCATTATAAACATCATATTCATACGAAAACTGTGCTAACAGTGCCAAACTTTGACATTATCAAAAAGTAACCTACGTAAAATTACCACATGTGACATGATTCGCTGAAACAGGACCCTATATCTCTCTCGACAACCTTAGCGGTAAAAGAATACGTGAAGAAGAAGAAGAAGAAGAAGAAGAAGAAGAAGAAGAAGAAGAAGAAGAAGAAGAAGAAGAAGAAGAAGAAGAAGAAGAAGAAGAAGAAGAAGAAGAAGAAGAAGAAGAAGAAGAAGAAGAAGAACAACAACAACAACAACAACAACAACAACAACAACAACAAAAACAAATGATGTGCAGGTGAAAAGCCGAGAACCATCTTAGATATAGTTAGAAATAACATTATCAGACAGATTGGAAACAACAACAAATGATGTGCAGGTGACAAGCCGAGAACCATCTTAGACAAAGTTAGAAATAACATTATCAGACAGATTGGAAACAACAACATGCAGCAAATTCATTGAGAAACAGAAGATCAGATGGTTTGGTCATCTAGCTAAATGGTAGCCAGAACAACTACGAAGGCAGACGTTACACATGAAAAGATCTGATGTGAAAGTAAGTTCGCCTAATGAGAATATGGACTGATGACATTAAAAAGCTTCTACATCGACACGGAATAACACTGGTCATTGCTGCCCATCAAGAAATGGATCGCAAACTGTCCTTTCCCACGATGCTGAATGGTAAAAGTGGAAATTGAAGATGATGATAATGATGAGGATGAAAGATCCTAAGTATTTTATTTGGCATTAAGCAGTTCATACCTACTTTACCCGCCTATCCCATACGAAGCCATCATCATAAAGTAGCAAATGAAATTAGTTGAAAATGCTCTCACCACAGCCCATTGGAAATATTTCTTATTCTCATTCATTTCATTCCTTTAATAAATGTCTGATGATAGAGAGAATTCTTAAAAGCTATATAAATCTCATCCTAACATATGGAAGCGAATCATGGACAGTTGGTATTTTAGTGAATAATTATTTGGAGGCGGCGGAGATGTGGTTTTATAAACGAATGGTAAGAATACCCTGTACAAATAAAAAGAGTAATCAAGATGTCTTGAAAGAAGCAGACACACTAAGAGAACTGATTGCCAACACAAGAAAGAGACAATCTACATTCTTTGGTCATGTCATGAGAAGAAGAAAACTGGAGTACATGGTGACGGTAGGAAAGTTGGTGGGAGTGGGAGGCAAACGGAGACCGAGCGAGAGAAGATGTTTGGATAGTTTGACATCATGCCATAGCACAGAGATACGTCGGTGTGCTGAGAAATGAATAGGCGGACAGAGTGATTGACTACTGCACAACTTGGTAAATACTTATGCATGATAAGGCTGACGTGGTTAGTGCCTTGTGGGAGAGCGTGTACAGTTCGAAGGAGCAGTCGCAGTCTGGTGAGACTGGTGCAAAAAGGGAGGGGGCGGGGGGGGGGGGTAAACGAGAGGTTCTGGCAGACGCTCGGGGCTCAGGGGAAAGGCAAGGCGGACATGTAATCAGAATGCTACTAGCACCATTAGTATCGGAACTTCTCGCTGGCTGCTGAAGATGGGAGCAGAGCGCTTATGGGAATGCTCCGAGTGCTGTGATGTCGGTTCTGGAATCAACTTAACTCAATATCTTGGCATGGAGGATCATCTGTGTCAGAACTGATTGAAAGTACACGAGACAGAAGGATGTGAATAGACATGACTACCAACCTCCAAACGGCATTGACTTGAAAAAGAAGATGTCTGAATGCCTGTTTCTTTACCTATCTATTTTTCTGTCTCCATTCATACCTCTATCTACCACTGTTTCTATTCATTGACCCCCTTCAAATGCATCCATTTATGTGTCTTCCTGTCGGTTTATCTGTCTGTCTATCAATTTATCTGTCCATCCATCCATACGCCAGTCCATCCATCCCTCTGCCTGTGTTGCTGTCAGTATACGTGTTATGTCTGTTATGCATTTATTATTATTTTCCCAGGTTGATGGTCCCCCACAACATCCAACAATCTGCACTGTCTGTCTCTCATTTAATTAATCACTTTGTGATTTCAGCAGTTTTTTTTTTTAAATTATTATTATTATTTTATTATTTACACGCGTAAGTAGATAGCTGATAGACAGACAATCAGGGTGAAGGCAGTTGGATGTGTTTAGCTGAGTTAAACAAGGGGGATTAAGGAGAGCTAGGTATATCCAGTAATGCTATTAGGTAACTAAGAATTGTGTAAGTAGTTCAATAAGGTTGGGTTGGTATGTATTAGGTAATTAGGCTGGTAAACAGGTGGGTTGGTAGATATCTAGAAAGCAGGTAGGTAAGTTGGAAGGCAGGTTGGTTGGTAGGAAGGTCGGTAGATAGGTAGGCGGGTATGTGGGTGGGCAGACAGGTCGGCAGATACGTAGTAAGGCAAATAAGTAGGTAGTTAGGTAAGGAGGTAGACAGTTACTTACATGTGACAAGGGTTAGCAAACTGCAAGAAACTAGGTGCCATGAGGGCGATTCCATTGAGAAAAGCGGTAATTCCAACCAGCCATGGGATGTGAGCTTTATGGAACTGTGTGACAAGCAATGTGCATTGTATTACTTGCTGACACAATTATTTGTCACAATATATTCATATCCCTGACAGTTGCAATGTGTATTGTGTAGTCTCTTCATTATTCCATTTCATCTGTCTGTCTGTCTGTCTGTCTGTCTGTCTGTCTGTCTGTCTGTCTGTCTGTCTGTCTGTCTGTCTGTCTGTCTGTCTGTCTGTCTGTCTGTCTGTCTGTCTGTCTGTCTGTCTGTCTGTCTGTCTGTCTGTCTGTCTGTCTGTCTGTCTGTCTGTCTGTCTGTCTGTCTGTCTGTCTGTCTGTCTGTCTGTCTGTCTGTCTGTCTGTCTGTCTGTCTGTCTGTCTGTCTGTCTAATATTTTTCAGTGGCCACTACGCAAGTTTTACACACGTTTTATAAAGAAAAGAGAACTCACACTGCCAATATAGCCAGTGATTAAACTGGCTACGGCGATCCCAACAGAGTTGGCCATCTGCATCTCTGCTGCTTCTTCGTCTCCCAGATTGAACTGTGTCTTCAGATATTGTAACTGTTGGAAGCAGGATAGGAGGTGGACATTTAGAGAGGCTTTTCTCTGTGTGTGGTTGTATGTGTGGGTGTGTGTGCGTGCGTGCGTTCCTGCGTGCGTGTGTGAGTGAGTGTGTACAGACAGAGAAAATAGCTGCAGTGATTCATTTATAAGTGGAAAGACGGATATTGTTGGATGGGTGGATTGGAGACGGATAGACATCTGGATAGACGGATTCATGGGTAAGGGGATATATGGGTGGTGGATGGATGGATGGATAGGTGAGCGGATGGATGGATAGGTGGGTGGATTGTTGGTTGGGTGGGGGATTTATGGATGAATGGGTCGATGGATGGGTGAATAGATGGGAAGTGGATATTTGGATGGATGGGTGGATATGTGGATGGATGGATGGATGGGTGGATATGTGAATGGATGGATGAGTGTATATGTGGATGGATAGATGGGTGGATATGTGAAGGCTGGGTGGGTGGATTTATGGGCTGGTGGTTAAACAACAAACATAGAAGATGAATGAATCGGTTTACTTATTGGATAGATAGACAGACATTCATTTGGATGAACTTGTGAAGTCAATATAAACAGTACGTATGTAGATAAGCAGGTAGGTAGATATTTGAACAACGGATCAACAACATGGCACAAGGGTAGTAACCCATATTTGCTCCGTTCTACTTCTAACTCAAGTCTGAGTCCGTAGTAGCTCAGCGCAGAGCACGGGCTCCGTAGCACCGGCGACGATCCTGAAATATTTTGGGTAGATTTGTAATTCAAAATTTTTGCCCTGGCAGCCCCGTTTGGCTACTCTTTTCAAATTCCAACTGCCAAGGGATTTTTTACGCGCGCAACAATACCCACGGGCGTCTGATTTTACTACGCAGATACCAGGGAAAATTACTAGAAGTCCACTTGAAAAAAATCCCTGCCTTCACAGGGGACTGAACCCGGAACCTCTGGCACTCGAGGTGGAAACCATGCCTCGAGACCACGCAGCCTCCTGTGTAGGTAGGAAAGTGTTGATACAAATTCACAAGCACACACATAGCCAAACAATCAAATAGATATTATGTTGTTATTTCTGTCTTGTTCTTATTTGTGTGTATGTGTGTGCGCGTGCGTGTGTCTCTGTGTGTGTCTCTCTGTGTGTTTGTGTGTGTGTCTGTGTGTGTGTCTGTGTGTGTCTTGTGTGTGTGTGCGTGCGTGCGTGTGTGTGTGTGTGCGTGTGTGTGCGTGTGCGTGCTTGTGTCTTTGTGTGTGTGTCTCTCTGTGTGTTTGTGTGTGTGTGTCTGTGTGTGTGTGGTTGGTCAGCTGACAAGTTCTATCAACCAATCACAGCTTAGACCTCTTGCAACTTGAACCTTTCGATGTACAGTATTGTCTGCCAGAGTGGTCCGTTCTTGTGCCTTGTAGGACCCGCACACATACAATCACACACACACACACATACACACACAACACACACACACGAATAACAGAATGCTGCCCCTGTTTGGTGCATGTCAAAAGTGGGGCGGCCAAATTTTAACTCTCATCGTGACGTCATCTTTTTTTTTTTTTTTTTTTTTTTTTTTTTTTGTCTTCATCGTGATAACCGTTGCTTACCATTCTCGACATCCCTAACAACAATATTAGATTATAAGATAATGAGATGGTGGTTATTTAATTTATATCACACTTTTAAGGTTTTCATTTAATTTAAAAAAAAAAAAGACATTGTGTATGTTGGCTCCCGCCTATTCCTTGGTGACAATTGCAAACTGGTATGTACTCTTTCTGAATATATTTCTTATATTCACACACATGGTCATTAGATTGGCGGGTATGTTATAAGCCAGTGTTTTTCCCAATCTTTTCTCAGTCGCGGCCTCTTTTTTCAGTTAAAATGTTTCCACGACGCCCCAACCTAAGTGAAAGTATGGCTGGCTATTCGTAGGTAATAGAGAGAGAGAGAGAGAGAGAGAGAGAGAGAGAGAGAGAGAGAGAGAGAGAGAGAGAGAGAGAGAGAGAGAGAGAGAGAGAACTCGTGCATCTTCGAATATTTCGCAGCGCCCCTGTGAAGACGTAGCGGCTCCTCGGGGCTCCTCGGGGCGCCGCAGCACACCGTTTTGGAATCACTGCTATAAGCAAGTTATGAGCTACAGGCATATCCCCAACGAAACAGAAATCTAGGAGTGCAAGCATTCAGGGTCTGGCGTATGGCCAGCAGATCTGACATATGTTGTCAGTGGCACATTTCCGTCTTTAATTCTTTTTATTCGCGGTCACTAGCTTTAAACTCTGGCAGAAGCTTCTGGTCGTTCGTCCACTTTTGCACTCTAGTCCTATTCCAGAACCTCAGTGTTGCATACACATCCGTTTAACAGATCTTACCCATCTGTATGCAGACTGTTGGTTCACTGCCTCTCAGTTTCACTTCGACTTCGAAGCCCAATTAGTCCACTTACGCATTACTTTTGGGTAGACAGTGGGTCTATTCTTGTTTGCCACACAAATTGGTCCCAGAACCCACACGGGACAGTCTTGCCATAGATAGTTTTATATTTTGTTATGGAGGTAGGGGGGGGGGGTGGGCATGGGAATCACAGCCCATGACGAAGGCGAGTATGACTAGGAGGACCCGTCCGTGTTCAGAAATGTCTTCCATAATTAGTGTATGGGATTTCAACACTGCTGTTGCTATGACCATGACATGCATTTAGTGTACTTTCTCTCAGACGCTTAGCTCTCAACATTTCAAACGTCTGTCACTACTGTCTGTCACTACTGTCTGTCACTACTGTCTGTCACTACTGTCTGTCACTACTGTCTGTCACTACTGTCTGTCACTAGTTTCTGTCACTACTGTCTGTCACTACTGTCTGTCACTACTGTCTGTCACTACTGTCTGTCACTACTGTCTGTCACTAGTTTCTGTCACTACTGTCTGTCACTAGTGTCTGTCACTAGTGTCTGTCACTACTGTCTGTCACTAGTGTCTGTCACTAGTGTCTGTCACTACTGTCTGTCACTACTGTCTGTCACTACTGTCTGTCACTAGTGTCTGTCACTAGTGTCTGTCACTACTGTCTGTCACTACTGTCTGTCACTACTGTCTGTCACTACTGTCTGTCACTACTGTCTGTCACTACTGTCTGTCACTACTGTCTGTCACTAGTGTCTGTCACTACTGTCTGTCACTACTGTCTGTCACTACTGTCTGCCACTACTGTCTGTCACTAGTGTCTGTCACTAGTGTCTGTCACTACTGTCTGTCACTACTGTCTGTCACTACTGTCTGTCACTACTGTCTGTCACTACTGTCTGTCACTACTGTCTGTCACTACTGTCTGTCACTACTGTTTGTTACTACTGTCTGTCACTAGTATCTGTTTTATCACTTTTTAGGGCTGTTTAGACAGTTTTGCCACCTTTCTACAATCATTGTTGACTCCCATTTATTCCTCGTCCCTTCCTGGTTTTACCCTTCCTCTCAGCGCGGTCCATGCATTTTGTTCCCACTAATCTACCTCAATACCTGTATCAGTTATGTCCTGTTTGCACGCATTTTTACATCGTAGCATAGGTCTGGACATCTTCCACCCATTTGCAATTCACCATAAAGGATTTCCTAGGAACTTAGGGAATTGGAAACACCGATGTACAGGTAGGTATTCACAGACAGATCAGTCGGCATCTGCTTTAGAACAGACACAGTTTTTCTGAATGAAAATTATAAAGGCTAGCTGAATTAAAAATTGAGCAGGCTGCGGAGAGCGACACAGCTGTAGGATATAGCAAGAGACTGGTTTGTTTGTTTT
This sequence comes from Candidula unifasciata, assembly GCA_905116865.2. Taxonomy (NCBI): domain Eukaryota; kingdom Metazoa; phylum Mollusca; class Gastropoda; order Stylommatophora; family Geomitridae; genus Candidula; species Candidula unifasciata. Next base: position 50,128 of record CAJHNH020002296.1, on the reverse strand, counting down.
AGTATCCAGAAGGCATAAGTTGTAAACGCTTTGGCTCGGTATTATGGATATCGCAACCTTTCGGTCTTGATTCCATTGTAAATACCGTAAATCTGGGAGAAATGTGGCTTTCTGCCTACCCCCGGGAGTGAACCCGGACCACAAGGAGTTCGTCACCTGGTTACCGTGCAATCCGGTCTAATCAACTACGCTAGAGAGCCGGGCCAAGAGATTGGTAAATAGCAGTTTAAGAAGCAGAAAATCTTGGAGAAACATTGTAGCCAGTCGTCTTTGTGGAGTGTTTGTCTGACTGTTTGATGTCATGGCTGACTTGACTTCCTTTATCTACACTATCATATCCCCTCTCATTATGATTATGTCTGTGTGAATTCTAGGGGCTTCCCTTTAAGGGGGGGGGGGGGTGGATTGCTCCACTACCTCTAACAAGCATGTCGTAAAAAGCTACTACTGATGAATTTGCTGAAATTTGATGTGTCGGACCGAAAGGTGCAGACGTCGCAGCCTAGCTGTAAACTACAAAACAACGGGCCAGCCCGCTTTTACAGGACAGAACCCAGAAAAAGTATACATACGTTGATACTGATCGACTTGACGGCAGCTGCAGGCAAAAGAGCGGCGTTTCCCACGAAAAAAGCAAAGACGTAGAGATTGGAGAGGTATTTTCCAACGATAGCACTTTTCATGGGTCCCAGACCAAACCGTCGATCAACATCTTCGTCTTCCTCATCATCGTCAGCTGGTGATGCTACGGGCTCTTCTTTGTCTGTTTTCTAAAAGAAATTAAATATATATGTAAATATACAACAGGAAATCCCCCGTGTGGGTTCCGGGGTCCCATTGTCGGGAAAACAAGAATAGACCCACTGCCTCCCCAAAAGCATGTCGTAAGAGTCGACTAATTGGGGAGCTTCCTTTGAAGTCGGAGTGCATCTGACGGAGAGGCAAGGAACCAACAGTCTGTATTCAAAAGAATGAGATCTGTAAAACTGATGCACATGCAACACTCAGATTCTGGAACAGGACTGCAGTTCAGTAGTGGACGAGCAACCAGAACTTTCCGCCAGAGTATACAGCTGGTGAACGCGAAGAAGAAGAAGAAAACAGGAAATATGAAACTCAATATTTTGGGTGCATATTTCATAGACAGTGTTTCCGAATAGTTAGCTTCCTTTTGGATAGTTTCTCTAGAAAAGCAGGCGTGTTGGGAAAAGAACAGGCAAATGAACTGGCTGATTCTGTCCCGCTTGGTGTTAAGTTCATGTGTGACAGTCTATATTAGCTGCAACAGCCCTTTGGGGGTGAGTGAATAGTGCGCAGGCACAAATAGAGTCCGAAGAGAAGGGTACAGCGAGAAGTAGCCAGACGTTCTGAGACAAGACCAAAGTCCAGACGTGGACGAACAATCAAAACTTTGAGCCGCAAACGATGAACGCTAAGACTGTGTGTGTGTATGTGTGTGAGTGTGTGTGTGTATGTGTGTGTGTGTGTAATGTAGCATACTTCATGGCTTGCATGATCAATAAAATCATGCTGCTTTTATTTCCCCTGACCTTTTCTTCTGGTATCTAATTTCAGACTTTTTCCCACAAGGCACGCGGATTGGAACCTAATGGCCTGCTGGCAAGTGTTCTCGCCAGCGGCGCCACCTAGAAGTCACAGAATGGAGATAGGCAGGGGCGCACAACTCCCTTATTGTTTCCTAGGTTACCAGGACCACAAAAGACTTTAGCCTTCTTTTTTTTTGCTTTCAGGCTGTAAACTACAGCAAAAAGTATGGGTTTATCGTCCACTCCTGGACTTTGGTCATGTTCCAGAATTTGAGTTTTAGTGCTGTTGCGTGCTGATTTGGGAGAGTGTAATATTGTGTGTAGGGTCAGAGTGGTATGTGAGTACTTTCTGTGAGTTCACGCGGGAATAGTGTCAACATGGGCCGAGTAGTGACGGGGGACAGAATGTTAACCAGTGAAAAGTAGAATTCGACTTATTCAGCTGCACGGCGTGCCCAGAGTTGTGGACGCTGTAGGCTTTTGGAGCTGTGTGGGTCAAGGAAAGGCCGCTACAAGTTGAGAGAGAGGGAGTGCTGACTAAATGGACTATGGGCGGATGTCAATTGGGATCAGTAGCTACGTCTCTGCAGTTGTGTCATGTAACCTGTTGAATAAAATGTATGACGTAGTCAGTGTCGTCGAGTTCTGTTTCTAAGCGAGGAAGCGAAAACTGTACCTGCCGGACACGTGGTAGTGTGCTGGCTAGTTGTAGCTCAGTTAGCATAAAACAAATGCACGTCCGTTTTATACAGATCTGGCTTATTTGTGTGCAGGCTGTTGGTTTCTGCCTCTCAGGCAGATGCATTCAAACGTAGAGGGAAACATCCCTCATTAGTTGCCTCCAAACGATATGCAGGTTAGGGGGCAGTGGATCTGTTCTTTTTCCCCCAGTCACTACGCCATAATCCATACTGGGAACGTCTTGTTTAAGTGAGCAATAATAATTTCCCACTCGCCAGATCAATGGAGCTGCGTTAGCGCTGTCTATAGGAGACTCGCTTTCTGCAGCCCACGGCCCGGGTTCACCAAGCCTCCAAGTATTGGGTACCAGAGTTAACACTCTGTGGTAAATGGAGGAACGTCGTAGTAGCTACGGAGTTGCGTTCAGACGACGACACATGCGGACAGTTTCTTATTAGCTGTCCGTACTGGTGGCAGAGCATTTATGGTTTATAACGGTGTGCAATGACGCTGGTTCACATCTCCCGACTTTACCTTTTACCTTTTATTTCACTGAAATCCTGTGTCCATCTTCGCACTGGTCGGCACTTCCTCTTTTTCTTTTTACCATGTCTTTTGTTGCTTGTTTTTCAATCAGCCATGGCGTTTGATATGGCCAAAATATAACAGTTTCCGATACAAAATGCTCTTTACAAGCCATTCTTTCTTTATGCCAAGATCTTTTAGGCGGTCAGTATTGTTTTCTTCTTTGTCCGCGGTATTCTTCACGTCCTTTTTCTTATTTTTAATCGGCTGTAAATTCCGGTGTAAATTTAAAGCAATTCGTGCACTTGTTGACTGTTGTGTTGTTGAAAACCTAGAGCTGTGCATGCACATCAGTTTTACAGATCAAGCTTATTTTTACCCAAACTGTTGGTTCCTAGCCTCTTAAGTAGATGCACCACGACTTTAAAACAAACACCCTTAATTAGTCGCTTCCTAGCGGCAAGGTATTCTGACAATCTTTCTAGAGCATTTCAGTTCATAATCCAGTTTTCTTCCTTAAAGACTACAAGATAGTTCCTTTTAAAAATAAAATGCACTATTTTAATGACACAATGACGTTAGGAGTATCTAAATAGTACTAATCACAATAGTCATCACATCTCGTTCGCGCGTTCGCCAGCTCCCATTCATGTCTTGCCAGCTTCCACGGGCTGTCCTTTGTTTTGGATGTGTTACGACGTGGCTTGCGTTGCCGTGCGTACACACCGTGTCGAAAAGCGGCTGTCGTAGGTTTATTTTCGCAACTCTGTCTTATGTGAACAGTAGGTTTCAGGTGCCGAAGGCGCCTACGTACGAGGAAGAAGTACGGTAGAAGGAAGCGTCGAAGACAGGACACTTCCTCTGTATAGAATCATTGAATATGTCTGTGTTGTTAGGGTCGTTGACACTGGTTGATGCTTGTGGATCTGCTTGAAACGGCCAAATCGAGGAACACATGACACCCCTACACTACAGGAAAGTCCCAGCAAAATTCCCTACGAAATCAAGCGACCGACAAGATGGGGTGACTTTCGTTATTTGTATTATCTAAATATTTGTAATACAGTTTCTATCAGAACTACAACCCAGATCAAAGCAATATTTTAAACAATATAAATTATGTATTTGTCCTAAATAAATAATTTCACAATATATAAAACAAGTATATATATACTGAGAACTCGACGAACTCTATATTCCTTAGTTATAACTTTGAGTGTTGAACATGATATATTTGAAGAAACAATGTACTAGTTATGCCAGGCATACACAAGGTACAGCTTGCCCGTTTGGTCATTATACTATGAAGAATATGGTATGAAGCAGACGTTTAACCTTCTGTGTGGTACAGAAGGCTGTCTGAGCTGAGAACGACTCATTTCCGCTTCTGTGAATATGCGTGCTCCCAACATTTTGACCGCGACTTCCTTGCTGGTGCTTTAACATAGACTTTAATGCTGTTTAATCTCTACATTGCTTTGGCCATCCTCGTTTTGACTTAGTTGAACAGTTTACATTTTATGTAGTTTAGATATTCACAGTTTATGACTACACAAATTTATAAAAGGAAGTTTTACAATTGAAAACGTTGCTTGCGCAAGTTACCTTATCCTCGGGTTCACTGGAAAAACCATGATTCACTTGACCATGTTGCGCGTCCTTCCCGTGATCCACTCCGGCCATTCTGTACTCGCTGCCCGGTGTCTCCACAACGGAGACTGACTGGAGCTGTGAAAGGATGAAGTTTGATAAGGTTATCTTCTCAGTCGACGTCACTGAACAGTAAGCATATCAACTGGAGCAGCAGCCATACCAAGGTACCTGTACTGATTGTTCCCACGTAAAGTTGATGACTGTGTCTCCAATGTTAGCATTGAAGAGGGCATCTAGGTGCTTCGCCCCTGGTCATATAACAGAGTTAGCGTCAGAGATTTGTCATTAACCGCCAGTCGAGTCCGTAAAACATTGATGAAATCAGCTCTGTCCATACAGTTGTGCAATACTGGCAAATACTATAATAACGTATTTGAAATAATATTAAATATATAAACAATTGCTTAAAAAGCGAACTTCTATGCATGGTTTGGGTGAGGGTGGGGGAGGGGTCTCAGCTTCTCCTTTTTTTAAATCTCCGCCCCTCCCCCCCCCTTCCCCCCATTTCTTCTTCCCCTTTTATAAAAACAATTTTTCTTGGGAAGATGCCTCAGTCGGTCTAAGCCTGTATAACTTTCTCTTACCCAACTCTATCTATTGTTATCAAAGGTGCATGGCGTAACACTGTGTGCTTGGATTCTCTTTGGGATGCTTTTCGACTGTGACCAACCAGATCTGTGTGGTGACCTGCAGATTCAGAAAATGGGAATGGCCTGCTGTCAAAGAGCTGGAGGTGCCTTATGCGATCAATTGCCCATGCGACTACTGATCTGTTATACCTGCTGCTTGAATAGACTTCAGACTGCAGGTCTTGTGCCAGACCGTGTGTGTTGGCACTTATAATTGCTGCCTTGTTCATTTAATGCGTGTGTACACTACTGACTTTGTTGAGACTACAGTCCGTGTCAGTTTTTTTCACAAGAGACAGTGGCTGACATTCTGTATGGTTTTCTTTGGCACAGGGACGGAGCAACTATGTGGTGACCCTTTTGCTTTGAAGTTGGATATGGCAGTGCCTGATAACCTGACTGTTATTGAAATGAGTCTGAAGAATTTTTTTTTTTTTTTGGCTGAAAAATCTGCTATCAGGATTTAAACCTAAATCAAAAATATTTTTTTTTTAAACTTCAGAACTAAACACTCTGCCACATCAATAAACAATTTATTGATCAACCTAAACTAGCGCAAACATGGGGAAAAAAATGTTATTACGTGAGCCCAAATCGGGTGCGCTTACCTCAACAAAGCCGAAAGACCAACTGACGAAGCCCTTGGTATCTATGTGGGAAACCAACCACAGTACATCTAGTTATCTACCCCCTGTGGTCATAAGTGGATATAGTCTACAGTTACGAGCGCGTGAGAGTGTATGTGTGTGGGTGTGTGTGGTGTTTTGTATACCTTCTTGGGTGATTGTGTGTGTGGGTGTGTGGGGGTGTTGTGTGTGTGTTTGTGTGTGTGTGTGTGTGTAGTTAAGGTCTATTATATGTGTGAGGGGTTCAGAAGCATATCCGTAAATGGACACACAGTAAGTGTATTGGTTTGTTGAGTTTAAAGAGGTCTGTGTCGTGGATGGACGCACGGATGGAAGGAACAAGAACCGGATTAGAAACACATATAGGAAGCGAAGAGGAAGTTGGGGATTTGTATCCTTCAACTTTTTTTAATGCGGTAAACACACGGAGGAGTGTGCATATAGAGAGGGTGGTAGAATTGGAGAAGAGATCGAGAGAGTGAAAGAAAAGAAGAACACATACTTACAGGCAGGAATACCGGGAACCAATGAACGTGAAGATCAGCCCCTCCCCTCCCCCCTTGCTATTGGTCTAAGCCGTCCACCTTCCTTACCCCGTAATTCAAATGAATTATTTTATCCACATATTTATGTGGCAGCGTCCGTGGCTTAGGCGTTGCGAGTCCGACTCGTAATTCCAACGTACCGTGATCAAAACCCACTGCTGGCTGCATGGATTTTTATCATAGTATATATGGCAAATAATGGTACTATCCCTGTGTGTTACCAGAGCCCTTGTGTGAATCAAAGAATAAGAACACTGCACCAACAAACATGTCGTAAGGGGTGACAAAGGGTACGTTTTCGTTTTGAGGGTGGGGGGGGGGGAACTGCATGGTCTCGAGGTATGGTGTCCGCCTCTAGTTCTAGAGGTTCTGGTCCCGGTTAAAGCTGGGATTTGTTTCTGTTCACTTGGACTTCTAGTAATTTCCCCTGAAATCTGGGTAGTAAGGTCAGGTATATTGCTGCGTACGTAAAAAAAATCCCTTGGCAGTTGGAAATTGAAAAAAGTAACCTAACGGCCCTGCCCGGGCAAAATTTGAGTTAAAAATCTACCAAACATTTTTCAGGATCCTCGCCGGTGCTACTGAGCCCGTGCACTGCGCTGAGCTATTTCGGACTCAGATTGGAGTTAGAAGTAGAACGGAGCTTTTATGGGTTACTACCCTTGTTACATTACGTTGATCCGTTGTTCGGACTTCAACTTCAAACTATCACATCCCGTGAAACCACGAGATCACTTAAAGTAAACATACACGGAGAAGTGTTAATGAATAACCAGCAATGTCTAGCAAACAAAGACGACAGAACATCTTCTAATATAAAGAAGAATGGTGACAGGGGACAAGGAAAGACGCACTGAATGCGTACTGCCGACGCGCCTCGTTTGACCGAGGAAAATCTCCAGAACTGACATATAAAATGTTACAAGCTTGTAGAACTGAAGTTACAAACATGAGAAGAAAATGAGGTGAAATGCACGCGATAACAAAGGATAGGACGACGGCGTGAATTATAAGTTAGATTCATAGCACTCCGGAAACATTCATAGGCGCTCAGATTCTCCTCTCAACATATTCATCAGCGTTCGTTGGGGGGATATGCGCCGTTGGTGGATAAAGTGCAGAAGAAGTTGTTCTTCCCTCAATACTGAGGTCACAGTTACAGTTGAGAAGATAAACTTCATTGCACTGGGTTGTGTATGGTACAGTCTTCCTCCGCAGAACGGCTATTCGCCTGCCAAAAATATCGCACAAAGTACGGACTCCGTAGGTCCGGTGACGATGACTAGGTGTCTCCGTAAAAATTGCACGCGTTAACTAAACGAGGCAGCCGTCAAGCGATACTTGAAATGCTGCAAACATTCATTGTGTCAATGTTTACATTAATCAACGATGTCAGTCACTCGGGGAGCGCACAGTAATAGTTCCATTTTACAGATTGCAAACGGCCTTGATCTCTTTTGTCTGCGGTAGATTGTAACATGGCGCCTTGCGCCCAAATAAAGTTTCGCAATTTTACTAAAGTACTGTCCACAGGAGGTCACTGCAGGCTGTTTGTGTCATTTATCACACAGTGATAAAATAATGCAAATAAAGCTGTTTTATTGCGCAGTTGTTTCAGGCAATGAAGTAAATGCAGTTCCAGCTTCACAAATTCACCCCCCTCCACAGCTGCTCTGTTCATGTACTAACGAAAACCACACAGACGTCACATCATTACCCCTTGTTAACAAATTTACACAATCTGTAGTCTCGGCAACGCCAGTAACATACACACGCATTAAATGCATCAGGTAGCTATCGGAAGTGTCAAAACAATTATTATTATTATTACTATTATTATTATTTTACATTTGTTGGGAGTCGCCGTGGCGTAGCGGCTAGACGCTCGCGGGCGGATCGGAAGGTCGTGGTTTCGCTCCCTGGCGAAGCTGGACTTTTTTTTAAAAAAAATGACTTTGAGTGGGTACCGGGTGCAGTCCTGTGTAGTAAAGGCGGCCGGCGTGATGCTGACCACATCACCCATCTTGTGACGATTGGTCTATAAAAATATAGGTCTAGTCCTATTTTTCCTATACGCCTAAAGGCGTGGAAAAGGGACCTTTACTCACTTTACTTTTACATTTGTTAGAGATTAAAAGTAAGGGAGAGGAAATGTTCGAGTTCGTGACTAACTTGTTTAGACGCCAGCCTCGTTCTCTAAAGGTCGTGGTTTCCTTCACGGGATGTGCCTTCAGGTTTCGGTGTGCAAAATTTTATGAGGATCGTCGCAGGAGCTACAGAACTAGAACTTTGCACGACGTTCTAAGCAGGCAGCTAGTCGTTCTGCGAAGAGGCCGAACTATATGAAATAAAATCTAAAGCAATAAAGTCTTCTTCTCTTTAGTCTTTGCGTTCACCGGCTGTAAACTCCGGCGGAAAGTTTTGGTTAGGGCCATCCACTTCTGTACTCTAGTCCTACTCCAGAAACTGAGTGTTGCGTGCACATCCGTTTTACAGGTCTGACTTATTTGCATGCAAACTGTTGGTTTCTCACCTAACAGGCAGATGTACTCCGACTTCGAAGGAAGCTGCCAATTAATCTACGTCTTACGACATGCTATTGGGCAGGCAGTGGGTCTATTCTTGCTTCCCCCCCCCCCCACAATGGGGCTCCGAAACCCACACGGGGAACATGGGAATTATCCCTTATCACTTTCAGTCAGCCATTCACAATAGCAAAGATTTGAACACGCTCCTTTCCAGCATTATAATCACCCGTGGTTGGATTTGCTATCCAACAAGTAGGTTGTTCTTTTGCTCAAAAAGTTTAACAAACTCCAGAGCCTGTCTTACAAGACTTTCTAGACTACACCAGTCACAGAGAAAATATCTGGCTCTTAGAAGTGATCCTGCAAGACGCGATGTTGAAAACTTTACTTCTCTCACTACAGGAAGCATGAAACCCGGTGCTTTCAGTTTGTGCCACGGCCCCACAGATGTCCCTTTCCCGGCTTGCTATAGCGGCGAGTTTATGAGGAGCCTAAATACAGCATCTCCTCTCTTTTACCCAGGGCAACTTTTTAGAATAACCTGTAATGAACGTTTTTGCTAAAAATGGCATTTAGCTGAAATTTTTTTGTAAAAAATGCTCCCTCTGATCCATCTTAATATCTTTTGAGCCACGGGTATGTTTTCTCCCAGTTAATATTATACTTACGATTGCTGTCATAAGACACATTGAGAGATGGCGCGAATTTCCGTTAGCTCGTGTACCAGCCATACCAGGACATCACAACCAAGACATACTGAAAACAATGTTAATTGTAGGCCTAGATTACTTTAGATAAATTACGTGTTTCTAATGGAGGAACCAAGAGGAAGGTGTGAGCACGTCTTGTGTAAAAAAAAATTAGCTAGGAAAAACACGAACATGCCAAAATAAGCCAGCTCGTTATGTTAAGCTAGCTCAATTTCAAATAAATCAAATGTGTGGAATCCAGCGTAGAAAAGCCAACATGGCAACCCCATGATCGCTTACGGCAGTCGGCAAGGCACTTGATAATAATGATTAAAAGAGATAGATACTTTTCAGTGAAAGAGAACTCTAAAATGTTATTTTGATATACCTAATTGTGTCCCCTGCATGAATAACTATGAAATCAAACCAGAAGCCCTTAAATTATCTCTACAATGTCCAGAAACAGAAACGTAAGTTTTCCCTAGTTTATTCCTGTACTGTTTAACATAAAGTAAGAGGGACTGTACTAATTACAGAGGAATGTCACTTCTCAGTCACACTGGGAAAATGTATGCTAAGATCATCGAAACAAAGGCTAAGACCATTGATAGAGTATCAGCAGTATCGGATCACTATCTTAGACTATCTTATCTATCATTGTATCTATCAACTTTCGGAAACACAGGTGACAGATCATCTGTCAGATGGGCTTTCGACGAAACAGAAGTTGCACAGATGCCATTTATAATTTATAAATTGAGACAACTATCACAGAGAGCAATTACAATAGAACTTAGAACTCAATAAGACCTGTTTGCTGACATTCATAGACCAAGAAAAAAAAACTTCGATAGAGTCGACAGGAATATGTTGTGGGAATGTATGGGGAAAAGAGGAATCAGCAATGCAATCATCTAAATAATGATTAATATTTGCAAAAACCTGTACACACGTAGTAAATGCTGCATAAGATCGAAGGCAGGGTTGTCAAGAACTTTTATAGTAAACTCTGGTGTGCCTCAGGGCTGTTAGTGTTACTGTCGCCGCTTCTTTTTATAACATACATAATACCATAAGTAAGGAAACAAACTTTAAGCACTCCGTACTTTCTGCTATGAATACCTGGTCGTCTGCGAATAGTAATTTCTGTAATATCTTCTTCATGATTAAAGTTTAATCATGAAGAAGATATTACAGAAATTACTATTCGCAGACGACCAGGTTTTCATAGCAGAAAGTACGGAGTGCTTACAGAACCACCTAAATCAAATTAGTAACAAAGGGGAGGAATATAATTAAATAGGAAAATAAACACTACGAAGACAGAGACAGTGATGATAGGAAGACATAAAGACAATTTAGAAATTAAATTAAAAAACAACACCCTGAGACAAACAGAGGAATTTAAGTATTTGGGAGCAATTTTTACATCCAACGGAAAACTGGACAGAGAAATTAGCTCCAGATGTGCCAAAGCTAATCAAGTAATTGGTCAACTATCTTCCTGTTGACACACAAGCAGATACCTCGGAGTACTAAAGTAAATCTTATCAGAACTATTTTTTGACCAACACTATGCTATCAATGCCAAACGTGGACACTTACATCCTCCAACAAACGTAAAATTGTGACAACAGAGATGAAATGCCTTGGAAGAGCTGCAGGAGTTTCAAGGAAAGACAGAATACGAGATCATGAAATCAGACGAATGCTAGGAATAAAGCCATCAAAGAACAACAAATGAAGTGGTTTGGACACCTAACAAGAATGCCCTGGTACTATCTGCCACAGCGAGCCACACTAAAACGTTACAACGAGTATAGAAAACCTAGGAAAATATGAAGTGATGGCATTAACAACAGCCTTACAGAAATGAATATCAGTCTTAATGGTGCTCTTGACAGAGCTCATCAACGAACATTACATCTCCCACCGACACTTCGATGAGGTACAAGGTGGAAGAAAAGAACTGTTTAACATAACAGAACTCATTTGTCCGTTCACAGTAACAGCTATAATAAAACTAACAAGCTTGAATGAGTGTATTTAAATTTGTTATTCGAACTGTCACATTTATTATTAATTAAAAAAATAAAATAAAAATGTCCCTTCCCATTCCATTCAGTTCACTTTTTTCTTTAAAATTGTGTTATGATTATATATTATGATTGTTGATGACCTAGCACGTCTACAATTAATGAACCACTAGAACTACTTATAATTTTTTTTTTTTTAAACATTTCTAATAAATGTTAGTAAAATAGTTTATGATGGCGGTAAAATATCTAGCTAAAACTAGAACTGTGCTGGAAACCTTGAGAAGGAAGACTAATTTAATAATTCATCTATTCTTCAGCAAGGCCCTATTCATGTATTAATCTATAATTATGTATATATACAACACAACAAAACCGTTGACCCGTTAGGTAGGGTCGTGGAGGTGTACTGATGGAAGCATTAGCACATAAAACCTGCCAACTTTCTCTGTTTTCCTTTTGATGATTAAGTGTATGTTTATGATAACTTAGTCCTGTCCATTTCTTGATGTAATCATTCCAGATTCTTACTTTGCCCTCCTCTTCTTCAACAACCACCCCCCCCCCCCCCCCCTCCCCCCCCCCTCAACCCCACAGCCACCGTTCCTTGAAGCAGTCTTTGCCATTGAATCATGTCTGGCCATGTGTCTAAACCAAGCTAGCTTGTGACATTTCACCACTGCCAAGAAAGGCCCCTGATGTCCTGCAAATTTATGTATTTTGTCTCTGACATATTTATGGGTTTTGTGTTCTAAATAGCCAATTCGTAAAAAATGTCTGTAGTATTTAGATTTAAAAGCCTGAATCCTCTTTCCCATTTCCACAGTGAGAGAATCAAAGCTTTAAACCAGCCTCTTCTTACCTCCACAGTGAGAGAATCAATACTTTAAACCTTCCTCTTGTTACCTCCACAGTGAGAGAATCAATACTTTAAACCAGCCTCTTCTTACCTCCACAGTGAGAGAATCAGTACTTTAAACCAGCCTCTTCTTACCTCCACAGTGAGAGAATCAATACTTTAAACCATCCTCTTCTTACCTCCACAGTGAGAGAATCAATACTTTAAACCATCCTATTCTTACCTCCACAGTGAGAGAATCAATACTTTAAACCATCCTATTCTTACCTCCACAGTGAGAGAATCAATACTTTAAACCATCCTATTCTTACCTCCACAGTGAGAGAATCAATACTTTAAACCATCCTATTCTTACCTCCACAGTGAGAGAATCAATACTTTAAACCATCCTATTCTTACCTCCACAGTGAGAGAATCAATACTTTAAACCATCCTATTCTTACCTCCACAGTGAGAGAATCAATACTTTAAACCATCCTATTCTTACCTCCACAGTGAGAGAATCAATACTTTAAACCATCCTCTTCTTACCTCCACAGTGAGAGAATCAATACTTTAAACCATCCTCTTCTTACCTCCACAGTGAGAGAATCAATACTTTAAACCATCCTATTCTTACCTCCACAGTGAGAGAATCAATACTTTAAACCATCCTATTCTTACCTCCACAGTGAGAGAATCAATACTTTAAACCCTCCTATTCTTACCTCCACAGTGAGAGAATCAATACTTTAAACCATCCTAGTCTTACCTCCACAGTGAGAGAATCAATACTTTAAACCATCCTATTCTTACCTCCACAGTGAGAGAATCAATACTTTAAACCATCCTATTCTTACCTCCACAGTGAGAGAATCAATACTTTAAACCATCCTATTCTTACCTCCACAGTGAGAGAATCAATACTTTAAACCATCCTATTCTTACCTCCACAGTGAGAGAATCAATACTTTAAACCATCCTATTCTTACCTCCACAGTGAGAGAATCAATACTTTAAACCATCCTATTCTTACCTCCACAGTGAGAGAATCAATACTTTAAACCATCCTATTCTTACCTCCACAGTGAGAGAATCAATACTTTAAACCATCCTATTCTTACCTCCACAGTGAGAGAATCAATACTTTAAACCATCCTATTCTTACCTCCACAGTGAGAGAATCAATACTTTAAACCATCCTATTCTTACCTCCACAGTGAATAGATGGTGCTGTACCACCCAAGCTGGTCTCAAACAAGTGTTGTATAGGTCATGATCTTCTAAAGCCAAAGTGAGGTCACAGATTCCAGATAATGGCATTTGGGAAATCACAGTTCTCATTAGCTGACTGCAGAGGTAGAAGTTTGAACACTTTCAATAAGATCTTTATGCAGTTTTCAGTCTCTCTCTGTCAGTTGACATGAGAAAGAGAATTCTCAAGAGCTATATTAATCCTATCCTTGTATATGAAAGTGAATCATGGACAATTAGACTATTAGTGGACAATTATTTGGAAGCAGCAGAGATGTGGTTTTATGGATACATTATGAGAATACCCTGGGCAGATAGAAAAGAATAATGAAGATGTCTTGAATGAAACTGATTGCCCACATCAGAAGGAAATAATCTACATTCTTTGATTAAGCCATGAGGAGGAAAAAAACTGGAGTACATCGTCAAGGTTGGGAAGGCTGGAGGGAGAAAAAGAGCAGAGGGAGACCGAGAGAGAAAAGATGCTCGACAATTTGACATCATGGCATGAAAGTTAATCTGTATCAGAATTGATTGAAAGTACATGTGGCAGAAGTTTATGGATAGACATGACTACCAATGTCACACTTTCAGTAAGATCTTTATGCTGAATAGTTCAACACCGTAAGATCAGTTTATTATGTATTTGATTTTATGTTAAATAGTTCAACACTGTAAGATCAGTTTATTATATATTTGATTTTATGTTTGTCTATACCTTGCTAATCCACGACGGCTCCAGCTGAGGGGCCATGCTGCCGACGTCACCAGGTCGGGCTAACGATGCGCTAATGCAGTGGTTTTAAAACTAGGCACCGAGGCACCCCAGGGTGCTGTGAGCGTATGCCAAGGGTGCCGCGGCTATAGTCAAGATAAGGCGGCTAAAAATTGTTAAATTATTAAAGAAGGCATGTAGATCCCTCGCCAGTGTCGGAAATAGTTTATTTCTTGTTTGAGAACCGCTGCGTTTACGCATTGTTAGCCCTACCTGGTGATGTCAGCAGCATGGCCTGTCAGCTGGAGCCGGTTGTGGCTAATCCTAGGCTAGTGTTATGATAAAATAGTTCTGTGCTTAATGTCTAAGATGAATGCTGTTAATATTTTGGCCAAACAAGATCACAGATAAAGAACTGTGGAGTGTTCACCAGTGGCAAAATTTATCAAAGGAAGAAGATGGAGATGGCCTAGATATTTTAGCAAAATGTCTCAGGACAACTTAGCAAGGACAGTCTCTTGTGGATGGCAGAAAGAAAAAAGATGTGGACAACCAAAGAAAACCTGGAGAAAGACGGTAGAAAGGGAAATGAATGCATGCAAATTGACTTGAGATACCAAGGACAGAAATGCAAAAGACTGGCAGCAATGGAGATTATTTGTGAATGCCTTGTGTCTCAACATTTATGTCTATAAACTATCCTAGGAAGTTACTGCTTTACTTAATAACTGTTTGGGTGTGGGCAGTAGTAGCAGCAGCAGCAGCACCAGGTGGTAGTCATTTTCACAAATATATCATGTTCAATCCACAGGGTTGTAAATTTCAGCTATTTTATATATCATGTACTTGTTTAGTTAAGATAGCTATGTCATTTGTATTATTGTTTCAGATATTATCTTGTTCACCCCTTTATGGGTTGTGAATAAGATATAAATTAAACTGTATATATTAACATAATTTTACTAGCATTGTGTCATTAAAATAGTGGATTTATTATGCTCTTGATACAATGTTGATTTTAACTTTAGAATAATTATCTTCAAAGATGACATGAGCATTAATTACCTCTCTTTGGAATTGTGGAGTTTTATGTGTGTGTCTGTGTCAACATTTTTTTTAACAAATGATCTTAAATAAATTTCCTGTTATTTCCGCAAATGTTCAGCGGCACTGAGAGAGATCTTGGATACATATAACCTGCCAGAAAATGCAGCTAGACTGGAGGATGCACGTATATCCGCTGGCAACGATATGTTGAAGAGCATGCAGCATGTGTTTCCTACGGCCACGCAGATGCAAGTCCAAGTTATACAGAGATATGGCTTTTTGCCTGATGGAGAAGGTAGGCACAGATAGGGTTACTCTATGGATCATCATCATAATCATCATGTCGTAAAACAGAAAGCCAGCAACATAAATTACCACATAATGCCACTTTTGAGACATACAAATATCGACATGCACATGAAACAGTAGCTGATAAATTTGCTGTTCATACCAACTTTGTGCTATCAGTGCCAGACATGGACAGTGCTAGAAAAATATAAGCACAAAATTACAGAATGTGAGATGAGATGTATAAGAAATGCAGTAGGAAAAACAAGAAGAGATCCAGTCACCAGTGAAGAACTAAGAAGAATAAGCACAGTATCAGTGAATGATTTCATAGAACTCAAAGAATCAAGTGGTTTTTTGGAATAGCAGTCAACTATGTCATGGGCAAATGCACAAACACAAATATGGGTATCAAATGGGTTAACAAAATTCTAGAAGACAAAGTGCTTTTGAATTCAACGTACCCAGATATCCGAGAGATAACAAAACATCTCCAAAATGTTTCAGGACAAATTGGTCTCTAAATTAAACCTACAGAAACAACAATTATTGATCTTATCAATAGTTCAGGCAACATCAAACTAAACAATCACATTCTTGAAAAAAGTAAACAGCTTTACATACCTAGGAAGGAAGATGATATCTGTAGGGGACTCAGTGCCAGAAATGTCATCTAGAATCGCACAGGCATCACCTTTAAGAAACTGTCAAACATCTGGTAGTCAAAGACATTCAGCAAGCACACAAAACCTAAAATGTTCCACTCTTGTTTGATTCCAGTGCTAACTTATGGATGTCAGAGTTGGAAAGCAATGGTAGCTCTAGATTTAAAACAAAAATTAGACAGTTTTGAGAGCAAACGTTTTAGAAGAGTACTAAATCTCCATTGGACAGATTTAAGATCCAATATGCAAAAAAGACCAATCAAGAAAATGTATCCAGTTTTATAAGAAAAGCACCGGAGGAATTACTTTGGCCATGCACTCAGAATGGACAAGACAAGACTCCCTCATCAAGCCCTCATATGGACACCGGAAGGGAGAAGAAAACGGGCAAGACCAAGAGAGCCTGTGTAGAACCATCATCAGTTAAGGCTCAACCATGGGCCTAACAAACATCCCAGACCTAAAGCAGGTGGCAACGAACCAACAGACTCGGAGAGCTATGACCTCTGCCCTATGCACCGCCCTAGCCCCAAGAGGGAAGACAAAGACACTGCACTCAAATTCATTTTTTCATTCCTCCACAGGTCTGGTGCAGTTCACAAAAGCTGTGAGAGTGTATGAGGAGCATGACCAAGAAGTGAGGCAGCTCAACGAACAGTTACGCTCAGTCCTGATACCTCCCGTCAACGTTCCCTACCCAGTCTCTCCGGTGGTCAGTCAGAATGGGGTCAGCTAAGTGAGAGGAGACAGACTTGTATTATTGCAGCTGACTCTAGCAGACTTGTTTGAACTGTTGTAGTCTTCTTAACCTTTTTGCCCCAGTGACCTAGGTTAATAAAAATCATTGCCCAAAAAAAATGCATTTTTAATTTTGAGTTTTTGAAAAACAAATATCTCCAACAACATAAAAAAAGTTACAATGGTCACACCCCCCCCCCCCCCCCCCACCCAACCCCCAAAAAAATCATAGTTCCATTTATGGATCAAACACGTATTTAATTGCCTCAGAATAAGGGGAGTAATCAGTTAAACACTGTGTGTCAAGAATGTGTTTACTGAGTTACATCTGTCTGAGCTTTTAGAATCATGTTTAGTGTGACCCTTTGTTGATCCCTTAACTTGACTCCCAGTTACCACTGATTTATAACGAGAAATTCTCATGTTGTAATTCTATAAATAAAGCAATTTCCACAAATGAAACTTCTCACATAAATACTATTTTTAGCAACTATGCTCATTGCCGGTCATTCCAACAAGTTGCCCAGAACAAAATCGAAGCAAAAAAACACTCCTCCTAAACAAATCACTATTTTATTGGCACCTATCCGCCCTTCCAGACAATAGTGTTATTTTGCGCTTTAAGGAGGCATGGGACTCACAGCCCGTGGCGATGGTGTGTGTGACTAGCAAGACTGGGTTGCGTTAAGAAAAGTCTTCCACAATGATAGCATGGGATTTCAGGACCATTGTTGTCAACATTTGTGTTTAGTCTGTTTCTACTCAGACACTCAAATCTCATCCTTTCTGCAATTATTTCTTCCTTCATTCTCATTCCCTTCCTGACGTGCTCCCTCCACCCAACATGGTCCATGACATTTTGTTCCCATGAGTCTACCTAAATACCTGTATCATTCTTGTCCCACTTGCACAAATCCTTATGTTGTAGTAGAGGTAAACCTTCTTTAATTCACCATAGAGGATGTCCTTAGGGACTCTGCCATCCTCCATTCTCCAGGTGAATAGCAGCAGATGTAATACACCGTAACAGTGTGGAAACATCCATTGTTACCTAGCTGGTCTTAAACTCTTGGCCACATTTGTGTTCGCTATATGGTGCTAGTTAGCATCCGCATGCCATAAATATTGTAGATAGGTTCCGTAATTTTTTTATTTTTTGCCATATTATTGGATATGGATAATGTCAGCAGAAAATGATGCTACTTTGATAGTTTTCAACTGTTCAGGAGAGTGGCAGCATCCACACTTGATGGGTTTAAAAAAAATATATTTATGTGGATCATTGGTGATTTCATGATCCCAATTTTTTTTTTCTTATTTTTAATCTGGGATTTTGAATTTAATGTTAGAAGAAAATCTCTGACATAGCCATGAATCAAGAAGAAGCAGATTGTGAGCTGGACAATTAGACTCTAAAGCCAGATATACAAGAAAGTTCAGATGAGAACACATAACTGTGCCCATGTGGGAAAGTAACGCAGAAAAATCAGCAAGTGCTGCAGACATGCCGTCTACATGCTGTAGAGAGAACCCAGTTCTGACCAGTTGACATTCTGGTGGAAATTAGACTGTGTGGATCAGTGGAGAACTTGTGTCACACCACAGTTGTCCCATCTGGAAACGACTGTGTGGATCAGTGAAGAACTTGTGTCACACCACAGTTGTCTCATCTGGAAACTAGACTGTGTGGATCAGTGGAGAACTTGTGTCACACCACAGTCATCTCATCTGGAAACTAGACTGTATGGATCAGTGGAGAACTTGTGTCACACCACAGTTGTCTCATCTGGAAACTAGACTGTGTGGATCAGTGGAGAACTTGTGTCTCACCACAGTCGTCCCATCTGGAAACTAGACTGTATGGATCAGTGGAGAACTTGTGTCACACCACAGTTGTCTCATCTGGAAACTAGACTGTGTGTATCAGTGGAGAACTTGTGTCACACCACAGTCATCTCATCTGGAAACTAGACTGTGTGGATCAGTGGAGAACTTGTGTCTCACCACAGTCGTCCCATCTGGAAACTAGACTGTGGATCAGTGGAGAACTTTTGTCACATCTCAGTCGTCTCATCTGGAAACTAGACTGTGTGGATCAGTGGAGAACTTGTGTCACATCTCAGTCGTCTCATCTGGAAACTATAGACTATGGATCAGTGGAGAACATGTGACACACCACAGTTGTCTAATCTGGAAACTAGACTGTGTGGATCAGTAGAGAACTTGTGTCACACCACAGTTGTCTCATCTGGAAACTAGACTGTGTGGATCAGTAGAGAACTTGTGTCACACCACAGTTGTCTCATCTGGAAACTAGACTGTGTGGATCAGTAGAGAACTTGTGTCACACCACAGTTGTCTCATCTGGAAACTAGACTGTATGGATCAGAGGAGAACTTGTGTAACACCACAGTTGTCTCATCTGGAAACTAGACTGTATGGATCAATAGAGAACTTGTGTCACACCACAGTTGTCTCATCTGGAAACTAGACTGTATGGATTAGTAGAGAACTTGTGTCACACCACAGTCGTCTCATCTGGTAACCACTGGCAAAGAAACTGGAAGAAAGAGATGAAGAAACAACATGCTGATTTTCAGTCTTCTTCTTCATGTTCACAGTCTGTATACTCCGACGGGAAGTTTTGTGTGTTTGTCCACCTCTGGACTTTGGTCTTGTTCCAGAACCTGTTTGTTGGCGTCAACTTCTGTTTCACAGTTCTGGCTTATTTATATACAGGCTGTTAGTTCCGGGCTTCTTAGGCAGATATGCTCTGACTGTTGGTTCCGTGCTTCTTAGGCACATATGCTCTGACTTCAGAAGGTGCAACTAATTAGTTAACTCCTAGGACATGTTAACTGGACAGACAGTGGGTAGGTAGGAAGTTTACCCTACCAAGACATCACAAAAGCGATAAACACCTAGTGACACAAAGTGCTACGCTGCGGATGAGGATCACCTGTGGAGAGGTCCAAGAAACCCCATATCTATGGCTAGGCTATATCTATGCCCCGGCTGTATTCAGGGCCCCCGGCAGAAGCCGGGGTGGGACTTTAAACAACAAATTGCATCTCACAGGGGAACGACTTTTAGCTTCAAACAGTGGGTGTCTTCTTGTTTTCCCCACAATGGGGCTCAGGAATTAACATGGGGATTACAATATCTGAATATCGAGGAACAGTTAGTTCTAAATCTTTTGTATGACCCTGCAGGACCAAGCCCAGCATACTCTTTTTTTTTTTGGGGGGGGGGGGGGGGGGGGGGGGGGGGGGGGGGGGGGGGGGGGGGGGGGGGGGGGGGGGGGGGGGGGTGGGGGGGGGGGAGGGGGGGGGGGGGGGGGGGGGGGGGGGGTGGGCTGGGGGCTATTCATGGTTTCAGCAGACAATTTTACGTTGAGTATTTTGCCACAGAAACCAATTCTGGATTATATACAAAGACAGCAAGTGAAATCGTTTGCCCACTTAGAGAGAATGCCTTGTGACACCATACCATACAAAGCATACATGGAAAGAGAAGAAGGACGTAGAGCACGGGGTAGACCAAGAATAAGATGGAAGGATAACATCAGAGAAACTCTACAACAGCACGATGTGCCTATGGTCGAGGCAGCCAGAAGAGCTAGAAACAGAACCTTATATCTCCCTCGACACCCACAGCGGTAAAAGAGGAAGTGAAGAAGAAGAAGATTTTGCAACTGCTGCTGAAGGGTGAGCTTCTGATTCAAGGTTGAAACCAACACTCAGTGGTCTGCTGCCAGATCGTCAGCAGCTGATATCGAACCTGGCCCTGGCAGCATGGAATTATAAAGTGCAGAAGAAAACTGGCTCATAGACAGCACATTGTCAGCAAGTGAACAATTTCATACGTATTTAGTGCTGCAGTAGTTTTAATTTAATATTACTGGAATACCCAGTAGGAGATCTGGAAGTTATATGATTGTTTTTCGTATTCTCTGTACTGCTTCAGGGAACACATTTATGGGGGGGGGGGGGGGGGGGGGGTGGTGGCGGACTAGCTATAATATGAATGTCCTACAAGGTCAGCTAATTAGGAATGTGCTGAAATCAGATGTGGTCGGTCGAAAGGTTTTATCACAGCCTAGCTGCAAACAACAACATGTACCAACCACCCTTTTAAGGGCAAATGCACAAGAAGAAGAAGAATGTATGGTTGTTTTGAAGAAGAGGCAGGTGCTGACCAGCACTAAACACTGTGTATTGGAGGTACTTTGAGCTGAAAACCACATGGGATGTGGCAAGAAAATAAGAGTCTCTCTGACGATATAGTGGGAGTGGCTTTCTACAAAGAGCCTCTTACATGACTCTGATGACGATTAGTCTGTCCAAACCATACCCTAGAGTGGGGCTATTGAACTTGTTTCCCGTGGGTCAAATCTTACCCGCCGAGACATAGCAGGTGGATCAGTGCCAGTTGTACTGTATTAAAAATCTTTCTACGCTGGTGCTTGAACTTCTGGCCTGTGACAACTCCCATTTTGAACATGTTGGTCCATGAGGAAACTTGAGTTAAATAGCCCTGCCGTATGGAGTAGTTTAAATGATCATCCTCAAGCTGATTTTTTTAAATAGTCCATCATTTGTAAGAGTGTGACATTTATAACACCTTCATATTTCTTTGTCGTCTGTTTTTAAAACTGTTGGCGTTTGAATATGTCTTCATTCAGTATTGAGAAATAAATGTTAATAAAAACAAAGCTATCTTCAGAATGTTATTGTCAATTTGTTATGTTTTTCTAATGTTTAGGGTGGCATGGATGTGACAACATGACTAGTAACTGGAGAACACAACTTTTTCCTCAAGTTTTTGTTATATATTTTAGGTTGTAGAGGAAAATATGCTCTTGGATATAACCTAAATTTAGGCCCACGAGAATAGAGCCATTTAATTTTAATTTCCCTTTTACTACAACTAAAGTCAAACATCCAGACTCTGGCACAGTGTGTGAGTGTCAATAAACCAGGTAAACTTGGTGGCACTAGAGAAGTGGCAAGTACAGACCACCTAGCCTGAGGTATCCCGTAGTAACCACCTAGCCTGAGGTATCCCGTAGTTACCACCTAGCCTGAGGTATCCCGTAGTTACCACCTAGCCTGAGGTATCCCGTAGTTAATCTGAAGGCCAGAACCTTAGGGTCAGGTAACTTATGATAAAAGTAATTATCTCCCTCTGAGATTATTTTTCTTGAACTGCAGTCCTGGGCTAAGACTTCGGGATCAGTTGTTAGCAGACGAGCAGGTGTCAGAGCATTTGACAGACTGAAAGGGGAAAAGGACGGTGTGAGTTTGTTTATGACCATGCATAGCTATGTCCAGCCACGGCCTTTTCTATTTATGTGTAGTTGCACTATTTATGCACAGTCAGTATGAAAGCAATATCGTGTATATCCACTTCACAATATCCGCTTGTCGTTTTGTAATACGAATACATTCAGAACACAGAACTTCGTAAGCACATTAAAATGTCACACGATGTAGCACATGGAAAGGACTTCCAGTAACCAGTTTCCGAGGAACTCCTTTCAAAAAGTGGGTCATTTAGTTGTGAGGCACAATTATAGACGGCATTGGTCCAGCCTGATGGGCTGTGGGGATGCAAACAAACGTTTGAGCCTTCTAGACTGAGAGTTATTTAGTGAATGCACTGTACCCCAAGGGAAGGAACTTTGGCATCCCTTGAATGAGAGAGGTTTAGGATGGGACAGAGGAGAAGTTAGAAGAAAATGGACAACCGAGGCTGGGAAACAGAGACTGCCATCAGCATGCCACTACTTGGGCTTACAAATCCCAAGCCTCGAGACATAATTGTGTGGCCAGGTGCTC
The DNA here is from genome assembly GCA_905116865.2 of Candidula unifasciata. NCBI lineage: Eukaryota > Metazoa > Mollusca > Gastropoda > Stylommatophora > Geomitridae > Candidula > Candidula unifasciata. The sequence goes on along the minus strand of CAJHNH020002296.1, from coordinate 27,284 downwards.
TGATTTTCCAGCTAAGCGAGATTATTTTCAATCTTTATTTCCTAACTGGAGTCTCAGTTGTGCCATTGCAAAGTTCTGTGTGTATTTATCACCGTTTAGTTTTCCTTAGCAGACATTTCTCAGTTCCAGTGGGGTGCTGTCAAATCTCTCTATGTCATAATTAATGTTTCCAGTGTGCATGTTTTTCAGAGTCATATAACTTGAATATTTATAGTAAAACTGAAATTTAATGAACCATCAAATTTATGAAATCACAATCGTGAAGATGTTTTTGGCTGTCTTTTCATGTGTGAATATTTTGATAGTCCATCTTACATACAGCGGATAATCCATGCCTCAAACAACAAATTGTATGGGTGCCCTTACTTTGGATCCGTTCACCGTACAATGAAATTTATTTAACTCATAGAGAGGCTAATGCCGGAGATTGACTAGAGAGAGTTAAACCCTGAGGCTCTGGCGACAGTGGGTATTGAGCTTACTTTGGATCCGTTCACCAGACCATGCTGGTGTGTATTGGGAAATGACTAATCAGACTGGCAGGTTTGGCAAGACTTTGATTTTAAAGATGATGCATGACAAGGGGTTCACTATACCATGCTGGTGTGTTGGGAAAAGACTAATCAGACTGGCAGGTTTGGCAACACTTTGATTTTAAAGTGATGCATGACAAGAGGTTCACCATGACGAGGTGGTCAAGCTGTTTACTTCGCACTCAGAAGGTCAGGGATTCACTTCACGGCTGCGTGGTTCAGTTTACAAGTGACATTTTTACCCAGATCCCTGTTGATCATTGCCGAAGATACAGAGGGTGTATGTCTTATAGGACAAGAACAATAATAACTGCAAATAGTACACAATCTTTAGAAAATTGAGAACTTCTAAACAATTTATGGAAAGGAGAGGAGCTGGGCAACCATACAATCTCTTATTTGAGACATGGAGTATCCTCTAGAAATCATGTGAAAACCATAAACTTATTAAAGAAATTACACAAGACAGTCCATATTTTTCGACTTATAGAGGGAAACAACGTGATAACTTAGTGACAACTGGAAATATAATGGAAAAAGTGCAAGAACAAAAATACATATCTGAGGCGCCGGAAGTGGGTAGTCAAGAAACTACTCTCTGAACTGGGCAACCGGTGTAAGGTGGCTGTGCAATGGATACCGCCTCACTGTGGAGTTCACGGAAATTAAAGAGCTGGAAAACTATCTAAGAAAGGCGCAAATGAAGAACAACCTGACGTACCAGTCTTTTATTAAGAGAAGAAGAAAATAATCAATGCAATCCGAAAGCCACCAAAACCGGAAAAAGATAATTCCCATATTATGAACAGACCAGAGCAAGTTATTATTCTACGCCTTAGATCTGAACCCAATCGACTTCGCAGCCACATGTACGGTTTTTAAAAGGAGTAGAAAATTATAGGGAAGAGAAAAAGTTGGTAAGAAACAACAAACAGTTGGCGAATCAGCCATGTGTATATGTGGATTATCACCCGAGAGCCCGAGACAACAGAGTTAACAGATCACGTCCTCCAAGGCTGTGCCAGGTACAACATATCAAAGCAAAACTTTTGCCCACAAGAAACATCGGTGCAAGCCAAACTTTACGTGTCGCTGATTGAATTACAACGGACATTGCAAGTTCATATTTGAGACAAAATTGCAGATATAGATAATCTTTTTCCAGCGAACGAAAGAAGAAGAAAAATAGGACTACAAATGAGTTATGAAAAAATTTTTATATATTAAAGATACCAACAACAGATCATGTAGATGTCATGTTAGAGAACAAACCAATTAAACTTACTTATTGTTTTACCTATTTGGGTAGCAATTTTTTTATTCTCCAGATGATACACACTGGCAAAGCAGCAACAGTTTTTTAAAAGCTTTAAAATAAGGATCTTCAAGTTATACAACGTTAAGACCACACTACGAATCTTCAGTTCAAACATTATTTCAAGCCTAACGTATGTCAGCAAACGTTGGAGAACTACCAAAGATTTGCAACGCAAATTTAGCCGATGAAAAAAAAATGTCTGAGAAAAATTGCGAACATAAAATGGGATGCTTTCAAAGAAAGTGAGGAGATAAGAAAAATCTCTAGACAAATACATGTATCGACTGCATTAAGACAGAGAAGGTAGAGATATATTGAGCACTCTCTGAGACTAAATGAGCAAAGAATTACAAAACAGGTTCTGAAATGGGAAACAAACGGTCAGAGGGAGGGAGAGAGAGAAAGAGAGAAAGGACGTCCGAAGGGGAAATATTTGAAAAAAAAAAATTTTTACCGGAGGTAAAAATGCTGGGCTGAATTCCATGTCAGAAACTTAGAGAGTTGCATGCAACAAAGCGGAGTGAGGGAATCAAATACAAGCTCTGACGTTTGACGGCACACAATGGAAAATTGATGATGCTACAATTTATAGGCATGTATGTTCTCGTATCCTTAACTCTTTTAGCCCCAAGCAACATGTGATTTTAGTCATCAAATTATCTCTTCTCTGGCTGTAGAACTTTTGATGAGCATTCTACTTAAATCAGGCTTTCGTGGTTTTCTGTTTAAGTTTATTCAAGGGATCTACATCATGGCACACGGGTGTAATCCATAAGTGCTCCGTTCTACTTCTAACTTAAGCTTGAGTCTGAAGAGAATTTCAACACAGCATCCTGAAATACTTTTGGTTGAATTTAGAATTCCAAATTTTGCCCGGGCAGTACTGTTAGGCTACTCTTTTTTAATTTCCAACTGCCAATGGATATTTTACGTGCGCGACAATGCACGCGGGCTTCCGGTCTTGCAGCCCAGCGACCAGGGGAAATTACTAGAAGTCAAAGTGAAAAAAATTCCAGCCCTCACCGGGGTTTGAACCCGGGACCTCCAGCAATCAAGGCGGATGCCATACCTCAAGACCACTCAGCCAGTGACAACTGTAAATGTATATATGACCACTTTGAATGTGATACACTCGTGATGACTGACTGACTGACTGACTGACTGACTTTCTACCCCACCAGGACATCACACAAGCGATTAACACCCGATGACACAATGTGCCACCATGTGGATGGGGATCACCGTGGAGAGGTCCCAGAAACCACATTCAGCCTTTAGGCCATATTTATGGCCAGGCTATACTGCGGCCCCTGGCAAAGCCAGAGTATGGCTTCAAATAACAGTCCTAAAAAGGACTGGAAATACACTCGTGATTATCCACAGTAGCTGCCAGATGGACATTTGCTTTCAAAACTTTATGGGACTGAAAGAATTAATGGTACTAGTAATAATAATAATCATAATGTAATAATAAATTAAAGAATACTTAGGTTGGGATTTGGAAGCTTGTTTGTTGTCCCTTTTTGTCAATAAAATCTTTAAGACGGAAGGATTGAGGGCGGGGCGGGGGGTCACTATGTCAGTACACTGATGCTGTCTCATACATATCACAGTTTAGCATTCATTTTAAACAGCTCGTGCCGCTCCACGTTGAAACTCACATTGTCTGCCACGACTCACTATGTCCACGGTAGGGTCGCACGTGCATAAGAATCGATCAATAACCAAATTAATAGCCAATGGAGAGAGCACCAGTACTGTCTCCATCAACCAGTCTGAGTGCAAGTTCGCCATACCACGGCGGTCAATATTAATCCTCTCACGTGTACGGCAATGTGATCCTGCGGTGTTTCATCAGTTTTTATTCCTCAAGACTTAGTTCCCGTCAGGTTGTTTTTTCCAGCTTTCATCGACAGTTGTTTTGATAAATTAATTATCCGTTTCATTATGCCAGCAATTATTCGTTTCATTATGCCAGCGTCTGCGTTGAATGTTTGTTTCGTGCTATATTATGGGTTTTAAGTGACATTAATGTAACTCTTTCAGTGGTGCAGAAAGACAAATTAATGTGTTGTCCAGAAAAATATTGCGCAGAATGCGAGGAATGTCGTTCCATTTAAGAGGCGCCGACGCAAATAAAACATAACAGGGGCCGCTCAGACCCATGTCCTTACCCAGGGTTGGGGAGGGAGCTCATTTGGTTTTAGTTTTGTTTATATGGTGCAATAAAAACTGTTTTTGTTGCTGTTGTTAGTATTATTTTTATCATCATCGCCATCATCACGTTTTTTTTTTTTATCTGGCAACGTTATGCAGCTCTTGCACATTTTTAGGGCATCGTTTTTTCCCCAGCGCCTGTGTAATAAACACTTTATGGTGAATATCGGCACCGTTTTTTTTTTAAACCTGCGGGTTAAAGCATTTTCTGTACCAGAAGCCACCACCTTCTTCTTATTCTTCCTTGCCTTCCCCGCCTGTAAACTCGCGGGAAAAGTTGTGGTTGTTTGTCCACTTCTGGACTCTAGTCCGATTCCAGAACCTGAGTTTAGCGTGCACATCCGTTTTCAATTCTGACTCAGTTGTGTGCTGACTGTTGATTCCTGACCTCTCAGGCAGATGTACTCCGACTTAGAAAGAAGCTCACAGTTAGTCGAATGACATGCTTTTGAATAGGCAGTGGGTCTATTCATGCTCCCCCCCCCCCCCCCCCCAATGGGAACTCCGAAACACACACAGGGAGAAAAGTCACAAATACTATTGGTATTAGACGTTGAGGACATGTTATGAGAATAAATGAGCTCCAAAACGACTGCCAAGATTGGTGGAAATGAGTAAGATTAGGCCAAAGAGATAAATATCTGAATGTCCTGGCCACATAGATGGAGCGAGACAAACAAACATTGACCTGATCCGTGATTCTGGTGATCGTGTGAGATGGTGAAACATGAACGCCCATGCTTACCGGCGCGGCAAATGATGATGAAAGTTATTATGTACTCACTGGCAAATATTTATAGTAGCTTTGAAAAATTATGAAATATATAAACACAAACTTCGGTTCTTAATTTATAACGTACCCCAAACACGAAATCCCCGTGGGAAATCCACAGCTGACCTGACAGTCCATTATTTCAAGGGGTGTAAGTGTGCTGTTGTTTGGTTTTTTTTTTTTTTTTTTTTTTTTTTGAGTGTTCATCTAGTGTCTTCTAATCCTAACCCTAACCCTAACCCTAACCCTAACCCTAACCCGAACCCTAAACTTGGCTGTAGATAAATCGCGAGAAACTACAACCTGAAAACCCTAGAATTTATTGGGATTGTCTCCCGTGACGTAGTCGTGACGTCAGGGGTAAGTTATAAATTAAGTACCCAAACTTCTACAGTTACATCTATAAACATGGTGGTGGGTGCTTAGCTTCCTTTGCTATTTTCGGGAGATATGGGGGTGGGGGGGGCTTTGAGTTGTGTTGTTGAAGGGTTTGAGGTTACCCATGCTCCTCAGTTGAGAGCCGTCGTGGGGTAGCGGCTAGACATTCGGAAGGCCGTGGGTTCGGGTCCTGATGGAGCCTACATTTTTTTTAAAGTTAGTCGAACCACTCAGTTCATATGTGCTCGGATCCTCAGTAAATCCCACAGCGTGAGGCGGCTAATGACACCAGTTCTGTGTTGGTTTGTTATTATTCTTTGACTACCCGCGTAGTGTTCTTGTTTGGCGACACCCCGTTTAAAATTTTATTCTTGCAGTCTGACCATGACTGCAGATTCACAGCTCTTAGTTGGTTCACGCAAACGTCTTAACTCTCTTAGCGCATTCAGTACATCAGCCTGGTCCATGGCTTGCCCGGCTTTCACAGTAGCCTTACCTGCAAGCCTATCAGTTCGCTCATTTCCTTGTACCCCCACATATCCTGGCACGAAAATGAAACTAATCCTTGTCAGCCGTAAATGCTATAGAGCCACGAACCATTGTCTTCAGATCCAGCCCTTCTCTATCTTCGTGAACATACTTATCGAGTCACCGAGAAAGCATGCCCCAGTGAAAACCATGACCTCCAAAGTCAGACTACTTTTAGTTATTGCAAAAGCTCCAGAATGTTCCTTTATAACTCTTCCTCCAAACTGAGCCGTGAAAGCACACGAGCTTCTAACGTGGCGGATTACAGGACCTTCTGTGTAAATGACAGCATCACACTCTAGAGCGTTCTCGAAAATCAAGGCTTGAACTTCTGCTTCTACGGCAGCCGGAGTCGTCTGCTGTCTGCATTTTCTGTCTTGTTGGACGCAAACAGAAAAAGATGTACAGCACTCTGAAAGCACTTGCACCCACTCCCCACCGGGTTCTATGTCCTCAAGTGAACATACCTGTAAAATAATGTCCCCGGCTTGACCCATCCACGATTTGCCTCTTTTTAATCTGCTGCCTTTTATTTCTTGATTTGACTATGTAATTTATGTTGTGTGTCTGCCTTGACTGTGAGGTAGGCAGGAGCTTTTTAAACATGACGTTAGCTTTTAGGTCGACCCAGGCTTTTGTGGGTACCAGGTAAAGTCCAGGAAAGTAAAGGCGGCTGACAACATCTCCCACGAAGTGGCGATTGGTTTATAAAATATAGGTCTAACCCTATGTGCTCAGCACGTCTGAAGGCGGGGGGAATGATCACTTACTTTAGTTTTTTTTTTTTAAACAAACTCCTAGTTTCTGGCGCCCTTGTTGCACTGTAAATTCCATTAACCCAAACAAAACACAAAAATGAACCTCTTAACTTCAGCTTGGCTGAGTTTTAGTCACGTCATAAATGTGTCATTCAATTAGGAGCCGCCTCCACAACGAATGTTGACAGCAATCATCATCATCATAATCACATGCCTTTCAAGCTGGCGTAGGCATTCATGCATCTCCACAGTTCTCGGTCTTTGGTGTTCTGGATCAATTCTACTGAGGATATTCCTTCATGCCACTGTCTTAAGCTATATACCATCATTTCTCTTGGTTTGCCTTTGCCTCTTCTACCAGTAATCTTTCCAGTCGTCACAATATCTTTCAGTGCTTATTTTCTCATCATATGACCAAAGAACTTTGTTTCTCTTCTTCTCAATGTTGTTCATAATGTTCCACTCTTACCAGCCATTTCCAGCGAATCATTGTTAGTTATTCTGGCGGTCCAAGGTATTCACAACATTCTTCTCAAGAACCACAATGACTGCAGTGAACTCCAATTAATTACTGTCTCTAGCATGGACTGTAGACTCAGACTTTTCTGTTCATTCATCTCGTGATATTGTCTTCCCATTTATATCACAGGATACCTCTTCTTCGACTGCTTTCATCCTTTTTTATTTTTTTATATTATTGTATGATTCTATAAGTCTGCCGTGTCTGTATTTTTTTTTTTTTTCATGCAACTGAAAATAAACGCTTGAAATCATATGTTGGATGCTACTTAATTGAGGCGCCTCCTAAGAATATCCCCTACAATGGGTTCATGGGACTCCAGTGTAAGGGGAAAAAACTCAGAATAGTCTCACTACCTCTCTAACAAGCATAAGGGTCACCTAATTTTCGACTCCTTTCAAAGTCGGAGTGCATCTGCCTGAAACGCAAGGAACCAAAAAATATGCACACAAAGTCAGATCTGTAAAACAGATGTGTGGGCAGCACATAGATTATTGAACAAAACTCAAGTCCAGAGGTGGACGAACAACCAGAACTTTCCGCCGGAGTTTACAGCCGGTGAAAGAGAGGACGAAGAAAATACGATTCCCAGGGATCTTTGTAATAACTGCACTGATTAACTAAAGGGCTCAGCCATGAAACGAAACCAAGATCTGCAGACGCGAGGCAAACAGCTTTGGAAAAGGGTCCTTTATTTTACTGTTTTACTTTGCTGTTAAGAAGGAGGGATCTATGGCAACAAATGAGGCAAGAGTAAATTGACGTCATTGCTGGATGAGCCACAAAAGGTTAAGAATAGTATATGACGCACCCTTTGCACCACAAGAACTTCAAGAAAATGGTAATAGGCTTAAAAGGGGCAAATCAAGGCTGTGTAGGGCAGAGAATGACATTGCAGCTTTGCAGCCCTACAGATATCCATCCAGGTGAGGAATGGATACCAGCGTCTAAAGCGCCCAATCTGACATTCTCCTGTGTCGTGACGCTCGATAGGAGTTGTTGGGAGCAGAATCCAGCTACTGTCAATGCCGAGGTATGCGTGCTTCTCAGTGACTAGTCAGATAAGACAGATGTGGTGATCTTCACTGACGGGTCCGTTATACGAGGACATAAGAGTGCATGGGCATTAACAGCTCGCTCTTCAGGCAGAACAGTTAAGGAAGCCATCGGTGCCTTCTCCATGACCACCAGCAGCATGACGGTGGAGGTGATGGCGGTGACACAAGCTTTCATTTGGCTAGAATCACAGGAACATTCCCGCTTGTGTGTGCTGGGTGATTTTTTTAGCATGATCCGGCGGATCGAGGCAGGCTGGTTACACAGACAGTGGATTGAGTCATTGCAAAACTCTCCTGTGTGTGCAGTTACCTTCATATTCGCACCAGGTCATGCAGGCGTTGTTGGTAATGAAAGAGCTGACAGACTGGCAGGTGCTGCATTATTTGAAGATGGCCTGCCCATGGATCACGCAGACATTGTCATTGCCCTTAGAGAGATATGAAGCTATGGGGATTTTGGAAGCAACGTGTCCACATCACTGCTAAAAATGCGCGAATTGGGAGTAAAGATCGGCACAGCCAAGCATGAAAAGCACACCGGACGAAGTCGTGTTAACTAACATAGGACTGGCACTATCAACCGCACGACGCTGATGAATATGTTGAGAGGGGAATCTGAGCGCCTATGTATGTGTCCGGAGTGCTGTGAAGATAATTTAACTCATAACTCACAATAGTATATGATGTACAGGAGCTCAACAACCGCATAGCGAGTTCCTTGGAACCTAATGAGTTAACAGTAAAATGTCTCTATCTTTCTTATTTGTGTGTGTGTGTGTGCGTGTGTGTGCGTGTGTGTGTGTGCGTGTGTGTGCGTGTGCCTGCGCGTACGCGCGTGTGTGTGTGTGTGTGTCCTTGCCATCAAAACGTTGATAAGACCTGTCGTTTTATATAGCTCTGAGAGCACAACTAAAATAGATGAAGCCTTATTACAGGTTTTCGAAAACAGTCTTACGACGAATCTTTTGAACCATCAAAGATGCACACAGCGGTGAATGGAGAGTGAGAAGCAACAACGTAACACATAATCTGTTTAAATCACCATTGATCACTGGCATCATGAGAACGAATAGACTGAAATGGTTGGGGCAGATTGAGAAAAAGTTCGATAACAAAGAAGTGACAACTGTATATACAAGGGAGATAAATGGACGTAGACCACGAGGCAGAGCAAGAAGACGATGGAAAGATAACGTCCAGACAGACCTGCAAACACTTTATGTCACCAAGTGGAAAGAGAAGGCCAACCAGAGAGATGGATGGGAGCGGGTGATATCTACAGCAATGAACCTCAAGGGTTCGGAATGATAAAGAAGAAGAAGAAGAAGTCTGCTTGAATACAGTTTTCATATCCGGTTTGTCAAGAATCCATAGGTTACATTTAATTATTTAGTTTTCGTAAAAACGAGATTGAGACTATGTGTGATAAAGGTAGTCAACCTAATGGGCAAATAGCAAGTATGCTGAAAAATAAAGTTGTGTCCGTAATCCATGGTTGTGGATTTGAAGTTGTACGATAGACACCTTTCATAGGACTGCTTGGTTGGTCACGTTCTCAGTATACTTCTCTCCATAGCAATGCGCACACGCCATTTGGAGGTAACAGGTTCGATTCCTGAAATAGTAAATATAGCTTTCATTTTTTTATATTGTCTAGTGTGTCCTTCTATCTTTCTACCTTATTCTATGAGTGCCGATCAATTCATTCTCTATTTGTTTATTATATGAATAAATAGAAGGAGACTTGAAAAGCTCTGCATTTTTGGTCACGTTACAAGAAGGAGACAAATGGAGTACATCTTGACGGTGACAAAATTAGAGTGCAAAAAGAGGCAGAAGGAGGCCGAGAGAGAAGTTGGTAGACAGGGTGATATCACCACATCGAGGATTATCTGTGTCAGAAATCACTATGGAACATAGAGTCCCACGAAAGAGAGTTTTATCTCTAATTCTCTTTTTCTTTCTTCTTTATCGTCTCACTGATGCCAGACTGTAGCCCAGTGACGGGATTTATGTATTATCTTGCGCTTCTCGGGTGGTGGATATATTTGTGCATGTTTCAGCTACATTATTCATCCATATAACACTTTGGGGGGGGGGCGGTGGTCTTCCTCTCGCCTTTTCCCAGAATGTTTGCTCTTAAAAAAAAAAAAAATAAATACAGTTTAGTCTGGCTGCATTCTCACTAGTGGATTAAACCATTTCATTCTTTGTCTGCCATTATCTTCTTCTTCTTCTTCGCGTTCACCAGCTGTACATTCTGGCGGAAAGTTCTGGTTGCTCGTCCACTACTGAACTGCAGTCCTGCTCCAGAACCTGAGCGTAGCGTGTGCATCAGTTTTACAGATCTCATTCTCTTGATAACAGACTGTTGGTTCCTTGCCTCTCTGGCAGATGCACTCCGACTTCAAAGGAAGCTCCCCAATTAGTCGACTCTTACGACATGCTTTTGGGGAGGCAGTGGGTCTATTCTTGTTTTCCCCACAATGGGGCCCCGGAACCCACAAGGGGGGGGGGGGGGGGGGGTCTGCCATTATAATTCCGACACAGTTTTTATTCCAATTTTCTCTCTAATGCTGGCATTTGTAACCCTGTCTCTTCTTGTGTTATTATTGACCTTTTTTTCCCCGCATAATTGTCTGTTCTAGTCACATATTCATTGTCCGTGTTTGTAACCCTGTCCGTAGAAGTCTGTCCTATAATGATTTATATCTCCTATCGTAACAGTTTATTTCATCACTGCTCGCCAGCTAGGCCCGTCGCGTGAAGGGACAAGACTGACCAGATTTCCAATTCCTTTGCTGATTTGTGTTACATATTTAAAATCTGTTCTATACAACTGGGTTCTGGCCGTCATGTATGCCGATTGCCTATCCCAACAGAGCTCAGGGGAGAACACTTGCACAGCTTAGACCGGGTTTCAAGAATCCCTCCGAAATCTGCAACATTGTTTAATAGTAAAGGTAAAGTCGGGAGATGTGAACCAGCGTCACTGCACACGGTTATAAACCATAAGTGCTCTGTCACCAGTACGGACAGCTGATAAGAATTGTCCGCCTGTGTCGCCATTCGCACGTAACACTGTAGCTACAGCAACGTTCCTCCATTTACCCCAGAGTGTCAACTCTGGTACCCATTTTCCCAGAGGCTGGGTGAACCCCGGGAAACGCCCGGTTTCGAACACCGACCGTGGGCTGCAGCGAGTCGCAGCTGTTTAATAGTAAAGTAAAGTAGAGAACCCTTTTCTACGCCCTCGGGCATATAGGGTCTACCTCTATTTTATACATCAGACGGCCGCCTTTACTTCTCAGGACTGCACCCGGTACCCACTCAAGACTGGGTCGAGCTGGGAGCCAAGGTCATTTTTGAAAAAAAGTCTGGTACTGTCGGGACCCGAACCCGCGACCTTCCCATCCGCAGGCGAGTGTCTAGCCGCTAGACCACGGCGACTCCCTCTAATGGGTGGTACATCCCGGTGAATAGAAGCAAAACCACACAGACTATTTTCAGGCTCTTTACCACACCGCAGAAACCAGACTCACTTACGGTGATCCGTTACTAAAACATGGCGACTTCGCATAATACTTTGCAGTCACAGTTGACTCAAGACTCATGCAGAAAAAAGAAGATAGAAAAGAATCAAAGCAAGAGACTTAAGAGAATACAGCTAATGAGGAAAATTCCGCCGTGGATAACTTGTCAACAGTAAGAACCATGATAACAGGGATATTCTACAGAGCAGCTCAGACATGAAGTCCATTGCTTAAGGAGATATCAACAGACCTTATTCACACCATGTTTGGATTAGATTTTTTACTGATGAGTCAGCCAAGAGATCAATCATAGAGGAAGGAAGAGAAATTGACAAATAAGGATAAGAGTCATCTAACAATTGAGCAGTCTATACAACGGGTTGATATTCTTTCAATTTCATACAACTTCTGGTGTCATGTTCTTTCTTGAACAGACAACTGCTCAGAAATACAGCTGATGCCAAATCAGTTCTGCAAGCAACTGTTAACCCGAAAGACACTCGTCGCGTTCACGTGGTCCATTCAGCAGAATAATCTAACCTGCATTTGATTCTAGGTGATTGTGACTTGGAAGGCAATGAAATAGCAGCGTACAGCTTGGCCAGAAGCGGCAGGACATGACGCCATAATATTGGGATTTAACCCACCAGGGGGCTAAGTCTTTGATTT
>CAJHNH020002296.1:0-10000 GCA_905116865.2 Candidula unifasciata | reverse complement strand
TACTCCTAGGTTGGAATCTCTTAGGACAGTGTTGTACGCCAGATCCGGGCCGCGGGGGCTACCAAGTGGCTCGCGATCATTGCTAGTTGAACTTATCTTTCTGGTCCATGATCATCTGTATGTTCAACATGTTGGCTACTGAGTAAACATATGTCTACCCATATTTTAGCCATGACGTATGAGACAGGATGGCTAGCCTATCCCTGCCTTTGCTTCCAAGACAATTTAAAAAGCATTTTTTTTCAACAAATTACTTTTCAGTAATTTTTTAAATTTATTTTTTATTTTGTATTTTTAACTTTACAAAAACAATTTTTAATGTTGAAGCCTAGTGCATGCCTTGCAACTCTGTGGCCTAGAGGTTAGTGAATGCGTTTAACAGCTTCGTGATTCTGGACTTCAGGTTCGATTTCTAGTGTGTGCGGTCTACCGTTATCTAGACTTTTAGACAGTGGTACAAAAGTCGCACTGAGGAAGAAAGCAATCCTCCAAAATAAATCATTTTGGAGACGGTGCAACATTTTCTCTTGAGCAGCGCTAGTGGAAAAAATCTGGCCACTTTTGGAGATTGAAACCGGACCGCTATCTCGGCAGGTTATCCCACTGAACACAAGCCATCACAGGTGAGGCTCCTTTGATACCATAGAAACATTATATACGATAAACAAACAATGTGTTGATCAGAACTCACAGAAGAGAAGTAGGAGCATTGTCTGTATATTTTATCCAGACTATAACGGTCTGTTCGGAAATGAACAGGCGGACTGACTGGCTGGCTCTGCACAACTTGGTGGGAATACTGATGCACGAAAAGGTAGACGTGTTTAGAGCCTTATCGGAGCACGTGTACAATTCGGAGCAGCAAATTTGATCAGCACAGTTTGGTGAGAGTGATTCAGCGAGGAATGACAAGAGATCCGGTCGATACTCGACGCAAATGGGGAAAGGCAAGAGGGAATTATCATCAGACTGCTGTTGTCACCATTGACATTGTAGCTCTACGCTGGCTACTGCAGATGGGGGCGGAGCGCTTATGGGAATGTTCTGAGTGTTGTGATGTAATTTCTTAACTCAACTCAACTCAACTCACAGAAAGAAGTATAAAGATAGAAGGACATACTAGACAGCATAGAAATGAAAGGCCGTAATTACACGCCAGGAATCGAACCTTTAGCCTTTAAATGACGGTTTCTAGTTAGTTGGTCATGCGTCTTAGTGCAATTTTTTTCCTGCAGCAAGGCGTTTTCGTCATTTGGAGGTCAAGGGCCGATTCAGGGCGTGGTAAACGATAGCCTTCGATTTTAGTTGTCTAGTCTGTCCTTCTGTCTGTATACTTCTTTCAGCCAATGCTAAACAGTGGGTATTGCGTTGGTGGGAGAAATGGAGAGTGAAAATGGGCTTTCGATGAAGAATATGGTGGAGGAAGAAGTAAGGCAGTCTTTCCATGGCTGACAGACGGACATGTTGTAACAATAACTGACTCCATGAGCTTCTGTCATAGCGAGCCACATTAAACCTTTACGACGGGTATAGAGAGTGTGGAAGACCTCGGAAAAACATGGAGTGATGGCATTAGGAAAAGCCTTGCAGAAATGAACATGTCTTAATAGTGCTCTTGACAGAGCTCATCAACGAATGTTACATTACCCCCCGACATTCCGCTGAGATACAAGGTGGAAGAGATGAAAAGGAAGAAGGAAAAGAAGAAGAAGAAGAAGAAGAAGAAGAAGAAGAAGAAGAAGAAGAAGAAGAAGAAGAAGAAGAAGAAAGAAGAAGAAGAAGAGGAAGACGAAGAAGAAAAAGAAAGAAGAAGAAGAAGAAGAAGAAGAAGAAGAAGAAGAAGAAAGAAGAAGAAGAAGAAGAAGAAGAAGAAGAAGAAGAAGAAGAAGAAGAAGAAGAAGAAGAAGAAGAAGAAGAAGAAGAAGAAGAAGAAGAAGAAGAAAGAAGAAGAAGAAGAAGAAGAAGAAGAAGAAGAAGAAGAAAAGAAGAAGAAGAAGAAGAAGAGAAGTAGAAGAAGAAGAAAAAGAAGAAGAAGAAGAAGAAGAAGAAGAAGAAGAGGAAGACGAAGAGAAAAAGAAGAAGAAGAAGAAGAGAAGAAGAAGAAGAAAAGAAGAAGAAGAAGAAGAAGAAGAAGAAGAAGAAGAAGAAGAAGAAGAAGAAGAAGAAGAAGAAGAAGAAGAAGAAGAAGAAGAAGAAGAAGAAGAAGAAGAAGAAGAAGAAGAAGAAGAAAAAAGAAGAAGAAGAAGAAGAAGAAGAAGAAGAAGAAGAAGAAGAAGAAGAAGAAGAAGAAGAAGAAGAAGAAGAAGAAGAAGAAGAAGAAGAAGAAGAAGAAGTTGAGAATTCTTCGGAGAAAAAAAGAATCCGGTGTCTTCCGCTGGGAGTGGTTTGTATCGCTCGATAAGATTTACGCAAATAGCATATTGTATGTGCCCAGGGCGATTTGGTGTATGTTGTAGTAAGCAGACTGTTGCTGTCGCCCCTCTGGACGGTGAACTACTTTTCACAACAGCGGACGTGATGAAGGCTTTCTGGTATCAAGTAAACTGTGCACCCGAACAGACAGTATTATATATCACATATGGCCCGCAGCTTGCAATCTGCTCCTGTGCAATCCTTTTGATGATATCATGGATTGAATCCAGTCAAGTATATGTGGTCTCTCTCCACAACGTTCGTTCTAGGTTGTTTTTTGAAAGTCTTTATTTCCTCAATTCATTTGATACCTTTTTCAGTACCTGTTTGATGTTTGCTCGCTTATTCTCAAGAGGAGCCCAAAACATCGCCATCTTGTCTGGTTATAATTGTTGATACCAGTGGTTGGGTCCTATTTTAATGCTTTAATTGCATTACTGCTTCAGATAGTGTGAGGCGGGTGGGAGGGTTTCGAGGAAGGGTCCTTGTAACAGGAGATTTTAGGATCACTTGTATATTCCAATCGCCGGGTACAAAGTATGGACAGGCTCTATCTCCCCCCCCCCACCCCTCTGTTTGTTTTTGTTGTTGTTGTTGTTGTTGTTGTTGTTGCTTTCTCTATACAACAAAGCTATTACAACCATTTTGAGGAGCTGATCCTGTTTCTCTTGAATAAGAGTTCATCATTGCAACAGCTTAGCCACAATAACCCTAATATACAGAATGGATATATATATATATAAGATGTCCTTACAACGTGAACAAAAAGAGTTGGATTTTATTTGTTTCTTCCATGGAAAAGAATTTGAGCACTTTATTTTACAAGATCTTAACTATGAAAGAAATGGATCAGCATCTATCAAAAGCGCTTACGTAAAAAAAAAAAAAAAATTTAGTGTGAGCAGGAACATAAATAATACGCACAGGACATTCATAGAAACGAAGCTACATGCGCACTTTATCAGATCATCATCATCAATCACTCTGAGCCCTCGTCACGTGACTTCAAGCAGCCAAAACGTTGGTCCTGGTCGAAAGATCACGTGTATGGTTGCGTGAGCGCCATCTGTGACACTTGTTGGAATAAACCAGTAGTTTTCATACTTAAGGAATTGGAAAGGGGGGTGGGGGGGGGGGGGGTGTTGTTCCTTTACTCACATTGCTTTAGTGTCAGTATAGGTACTAAGTAGTTGGGTGCGTAAGTAGTAAGTATGAGTGCGTATATGTCTGGAATATTTTACGAAGGAGGGAAAGAGAAGGAGGAACGGGGGTGGAAGGAGTAAGAGAATGAGGTGGAGGATAGTAAGTAGTAGGAGAAGATTGCGAAGAAGACGAAGAAGAAGAGAGAGAGGAAGAAAAAGAAAAAGAAGAAGAAGAAGAAGAAGAAGAAGAAGAAGAAGAAGAAGAAGAAGAAGAAGAAGAAGAAGAAGAAGAAGAAGAAAGAAGAAAGAAGAAGAAGAAGAGAGAGGAAGAGAGAAAAAAGAAAGAAGAAGAAGAGAGAAGAAGAAGAAGAAGAAGAAGAAGAAGAAGAGAAGAAGAAGAAGAAGAAGAAGAAGAAGAAGAAGAAGAAGAAGAAGAAGAAGAAGAAGAAGACGAAGAAGAAGAAGAAGAAGAAGAAGAAGAAGAAGAAGAAGAAGAAGAAGAAGAAGAAGAAGAAGAAGAAGAAGAAGAAGAAGAAGAAGAAGAAGAAGAAGAAGAAGAAGAAGAAGAAGAAGAAGAAGAAGAAGAAGAAGAAGAAGAAGAAGAAGAAGAAGAAGAAGAAGAAGAAGAAGAAGAAGAAGAAGAAGAAGAAGAAGAAGAAGAAGAAGAAGAAGAAGAAGAAGAAGAAGAAGAAGAAGAAGAAGAAGAAGAAGAAGAAGAAGAAGAAGAAGAAGAAGAAGAAGAAGAAGAAGAAGAAGAAGAAGAGAAAGAGGAAGAAAAAGAAGAAGAAGAAGAAGAAGAGAAAGAGGAAGAAGAAGAAGAAGAAGAAGAAGAAGAAGAAGAAGAAGAAGAAGAAGAAGAAGAAGAAGAAGAAGAAGAATAGTGTATCATCATCATCAGGTGCCTTGCCGACTGTCGTGGGCGATCATGCCTCTCCACAATCAGAAGGAGACAGTCATCATTTTTCGGCCATGTTATGAGAAGAGGGGAAATAGAACATGTTGTGACCACTGGAAAGATCTGTGGAAGGAGAGATAGAGGAAGACAACGAGAGAAGATTCTTGACAGTCTTGTCGCATGGCATGGAGGTGTGTCAGCACACGAACTGATACATGCTGCAGGAGATCGCAGATTATATAGAGGCATGATCGCCCACGCCAGTCGGCAAGGCACCTGATGATATATAAATATATATAGTGCCGGCGCCAAGTTGTCATAGACAGCTCGGTTCTTTGATTGGGGATCAGTCTCACTAGGCTGCTTGTTTAATAAAAAATTTGCTGATATATATTTTAGGCTGGATCGAGCTGGACGCCTAAATTGATTCAAAAATAAATCTTCAGTCCTTCCAAGGCGAAATAAGAAAAAGGAAAAGAATGAGAAGGATTCCCTGTATGGGACACAGGACCCCGTTATGGGGAAAACAAAAATATACCTATTGCCTAACTAATAGTATGTCTTAAGAGTCGAATAATTGGGATTTCCTTCCGAGTCAGAATGGATCTGCTTGAGAGGCAAGGAACTAATAGTCTACAT
Source organism: Candidula unifasciata (assembly GCA_905116865.2). Classification (NCBI taxonomy): domain Eukaryota; kingdom Metazoa; phylum Mollusca; class Gastropoda; order Stylommatophora; family Geomitridae; genus Candidula; species Candidula unifasciata. Next base: position 4,912 of record CAJHNH020002296.1, on the reverse strand, counting down.
ATACAGATTTGTAAAATGGATGTGCACGCAAAAACTCTGGTTTTGGAACAGGAAGTGAACGAACCGCCAGAACTTTCCGCTCGAGTTTACAGCCTGTGAACGAGAAGAAAAAGAAAAAACAAGAAGAAGAAGAAGAAGAAGAAGAAGAAGAAGAAGAAGAAGAAGAAGAAGAAGAAGAAGAAGAAGAAGAAGAAGAAGAAGAAGAAGAAGAAGAAGAAGAAGAAGAAGAAGAAGAAGAAGAAGAAGAAGAAGAAGAAATAGAAGAAACATTTATAGAAAGAAGAAACAGAATGAAGATATCGATGTTAACCGATCTATGCTTGAAGCTTTTTCTTGTTCTTCTTCTTCTTATTTGCAGTCTGTAGGATTACCATCTCAAAGATGAGAAACATACAGGTACAAATACAACAAACCCTGTTCAACCTTGTAGTCATCATATAGCATGGTTTTACTGGGGCTCCACACAATGGTAACATGTAGTCCAATGAAGGTGGGTATTAACTACTCTTCGCATTGAAACCCCCACAAAAGCTTCCTCTAAAAGAACTGTTCACGATACATGTCTGCCCTGTTCTGGGTTCAAGTTTGCCCCCTACACCGGCCTGGTGTCTAGTCTAAACTTAACCTTACGTGTGCACATGACAACAAACCCGGGCGCTGTCTGGTGCACAACTTGACATTGATAAGATCAAGGTTGAGAAACATGACCCACATTCTTCTGTATTCTTACCTCTCAACCCGGGGGGGGGGGGGGGGGGGGGGGAGACAATATGTTAGTTTTCGCTGCAAACTAGGCTGGGGTAATATAAAAGGTGGCTGCTCCACAAGTTACAAGAGAGTTGTTTGCAGGTCTGTCTAACTAGCAGTTGGTGCCATCTTCGCCATGAAGGTTGGCTTCAGCGGTACTCTAACTTGATCTCTCTCTCTCCCTCTCTCTCTCTCTCTCTCTCTCTCTCTCTCTCTCTCTCTCTCTCTCCTCCCTCTCTTTCTTTCTCCCTCCATCTCTAATCATGGCTGTACCCTAACTCTTGTTTGTCCATTTGTTGGTTATCCTCCCATATGTATAGATGTATATTAGTATTCTAAGTCTTAACCGAGGGGAAACAAATGTTAAGTTATCGTTCACTGCAGACTAGTCTATGGTATCTAGTAGTTGTTACACTAATAACAGAGATGCCACCACACAGTAAAAATAAGGGAAGCTGACCCCCCATATAATTTTTCTAGGCTGGGGGGGGGGGGGGGGCAATGAGTTAATTCTCTAGTAGTCGTGGGATTTTCCTTCCTCCGCTGATGCAGGCTCAAACCGAAGACCTTCAAGTCGTCTGGCAAGATTCTGGGTTGAGTTCAATAACACAATTTATCGATTTAAGAAAAGAAAAACTTATCATAACAAGGACGCCAAAAACATCCCCATAACATGAGCTAGAGTGGAGGCTGTCCTTTTTCAATCAAGGGGTCTGTCCTATTTGAGTGTGCAATAATAATAATAATAGAAGCACTTTTTAATGTGATCCTTAAGTTTGCGCCCATGCCAACAACCTAACGGTTGAACGGGGCTTTTTGGGACTTGTGCCTGGGGATTCTCATCTAAATGGTGGCATTTTGTGTCAACGGGTGTTAACGATTTTAGGGTTTTGAACAACAAATTAACATCATGGAACATGGATAGTAACCCATAAGTGGTCCGTTCTACTTCTAACTTAAGCCTGAGTCCTAAGAATCTCAGCGCTGTGCACGAACTCAGTAGGATACTAAAATACTTTGGGTACATTTTTAACTTCACATTTTGCCCGGGCAGCGCCGTTAGGCTACTCTTTTCGATTTCCAACTGCCAAGGGATTTTTTTTAACATGCGCAACAATACACATGAGCATCCGATCTGACTACCCAGAGACCAGGGGAAATAACTAGAAGTTTACATGAAACAATCCTAGCCTACGACGGGGCCTTAATTCGAGACCTCCAGCTCTTAGGGCGGACGTCATGCCTTGAGACCTTTAAGCCATCCAGGTGTTAATCGCTGATTGAGCTGTCCAGGTGCGGTTGAATGTCACTCATCCTAGAATGTTGTTGCTGACATTTTTCATACTTATAAGGCAAGCCCGATACCTCTCAACCTGGTACTCCAGTACCATTATACACAGGAACTATATCGCAGAGCTTGATTGTTCTTCTTCAAGTTCAAGAATCCATGGTGGGTAAATTCATGTCACAAAGGACGCATGGGTAGATAGGTGGTGGGCGGACATTGGAACAGGCAGGTGGGACTTGCTGATGGACAGAGGGGTATATGAACAGAGAGCCAGTCACACAGACAGGACAGAATTCAGACAGACAAATGCATGCATGCGACGGTGATTGGGTGGACAGACAGATTTAACAGCCAGGACAAACAAACAAGATTAATTCTTGACGATATTTTTCGGTACTAATCACTAAAGTCAGCCCCATCTCGTTTGTGTGCTAGGTTTCGTGGCCGTTTCTACGGGCTGACTTATGTTCTAGGGGTATTCTGAGATGTCTTTCTTTCCGTCTACATACACAGTGGTGAAAACTTTCTAGTGTTTTTTCGACAATGTCTCTCAGACGAAACGGCACAGCTTTCTACTCACAACTGTCTTTTCTGTGAACGATTGTCGTTTCTTGACTGTATTGTTATTGTCATTAGGTATCAGGCGCCGAAGGCGACTGTGTACTATGAAGAATACTGCAGGAGTAAGCGCCGTGACTATGGAATCATATATGTTTTGTAATATTTGTACGCTCGCTAGCGGCGGCTGTCGTCAGCTGTGGATGTGCTTGAAACGGTCAAAACGAGGAACACACAACACCCCTAGACTATAGGAGTATCCCAGGAAATCCCGGTTGACGAGATAGGCTGACTTTCGTGAGCCGTACCCAGTTTTCAAAGATGACAAACAATTGATAATGCCCACCTATGGTTTGTCAAGAGAGAAAATGACGAAAGTAGTAATGTTCTTTTAAAATCAATATGTGTTAGCTACTAACTGTGAAAGCAGTTCCTGGTTGCAGATGAGGCCACACATTCTACAGGTTTCCAGTAGTTAGGGCAAAGCTGGCGCAGTGAACTGGAGTTTTAGATTATTTTACAGCTAGCTTCGCTACTCTACTCTCAACTTTACCCCACTGCCTCCACGCCAAGAAATAAATACATATTTTTGGGGTTAACGCCACCCTCGTGGACTGTTTCAAGGTCAGGTCTGATCAGCACCTCGATCACGTGATGTATGTTTCTATAAATATGTATGGTATAGTTGTCCCTGGTCGAAGAATTTATACATTGGAGGACTCAGCATAACAAGGACAATGAACCAGACGGGGGTTTGAGGTTTGAACAACGAATAAACATCACGGCACACGGGTAGTAACCCATAAGTGCTCCCTTCTTCTTTAAACTCCCGTCTGAGTCTGAAGAAGCTCAGCACAGTATATAGGCTCTGTAGCACCGGCGAGGATCCTGAAATACTGTGGGTACATTTTTTACTCCAAATTTTGCCTGGGCAGCGCCGTCAAGCTACACTTTTCAATTTCCAACTTCCAAAGAATTTTTCTTTATGTGCTCAATAATACACACGAGCGTCCGATCTCGCTGACGGAGGATGATCCACGAGGGAAAACATCAAGAAGATGAGGACACGAGAAACACGATGGGACATAGAAAAGGCAGGAGCGGTCTTTCAATGAGGAAAGGAGCATTAAGCCAAAGAGTTGGCCACATACCACAATCTTAGTCATGCAAGCGGCGCACATAAACCAGACCACAAATATAGCCGAAGACTGTTGGCGAAAGAAGACTGTTGAGAAGAAAGAAAGAAGAAAGAAGAAAGAAAGAAAGAAAGAAAGAAGAAAGAAAGAAAAGAAAGAAAGAAAGAAAGAAAGAAAAGAAAGAAAGAAAGAAAGAAGAAGAAAGAAAGAAAGAAAGAAAAAAGAAGAAAGAAAGAAAAGAAAGAAAGAAAAGAAAGAAAGAAAGAAAGAAAGAAAGAAAGAAAAGAGAAAAAGAAAGAAAGACAGACAGACAGAAAGAAAGAAGAAAGAAAGAAAGAAAGAAAGAAAGAAAGAAAGAAAGAAAGAAAGAAAGAAAGAAAGAAAGAAAGAAAGACAGACAGACAGACAGACAGACAGACAGACAGACAGACAGACAGACAGACAGACAGACAGACAGACAGACAGACAGACAGACAGACAGACAGACAGACAGACAGACAGACAGACAGACAGACAGACAGACAGACAGACAGACAGCATCCTTTGATCTGATCTCAGCAGACTTCTGTGTTGACATCTTCAGCTAACTGCTGCAACACCTGGTACTTATTAGAGACCGTAACTGAGAACTGTTCCTTAATTTCTTTATCTCTGAGAAAGCCTACATTATATTGGTTTCTATGATTATAAGATGTTATATATCTTTTTAGTTTCAACTTGATTTTACTTACCACCAGGAAATGGTCAGTACATGTATATATCGGCATCCTTCTGAAACCCCTAACTCGTAAAGTGGATTATCTAAACTTTTTGTTAATGCATATGGGGTCAATTTGATTTAGTGTCTTATGGTCTTGTGATTCCCATGTATGCCTTGTGTATTCTTTTATGGGGAAAAATACTTCCCCAATAACATACTGGTTACCTGCACAAAATTTGTGAACAATGTCTCCATTTTCATTCATACTCCTAGACCAGTTCCCCTCCCCATATTTTCTGTGTGAACCTGTGTTGTCCTTATCCTATCTTAGCATTCAAGTCACCCATCAGAATTTTAAGTTGCTCCTTTCTTTCATTATTTATAATATTTTGAGCTGCTGAAATTCTTCCTTAACCGATGCAATTTTCTTATCATTTGTTGGTGCATAACACGATAATTACCGAATGTTCACCTTCTGTTTTA